>OY759217.1:34239877-34839877 GCA_963662175.1 Aradus depressus | reverse complement strand
TGATTTAGACCGAGACCAACACAAAGGGATGTTTGTTAAGACGGGTTAAACTTAGAAAATTGAATATATTTACTACTGAATAACTTCGTTTGTTGACAAAATTGTTTTTATGGGTTGATTTTCTATAATGGGCTTCCTCAAAGTTTGCAAATAGTGTTGTTAAACCCCCCATTGTGGTTATGATAGTAATTATCTGTACGTCGGTTTAGTGTAAAGGAAAATGGATGAGTTTCCCAAATGGCGCTATTCCATTAAAGTTTGTTTCAAACGTAATTGAAAAAGTTGGAAGCGAGTCTTTGTATAGACGTGAGTTTAGAAGTCGTTAGCTTCGGCTTCCGTTTTCAAATATTAAAGACGATATAATTACAAAAACTTATTTAGTTGGTTTCCCGCTCAGTAGAACAAAGCTGTTTAGATGAAAAACTGTTACTTTTTTTCTTAAACCTCGTTCAGAAAGGACATATTATGTGTATAATAAGAAATATTATATTCTGTCCGATATACTCCCCCATTAGAAGCCACTTCCTGCCTCAGACTGTCAGTATAGACCGACCCAACTTTCATACATTACTCCCTGGCCCATAATAAGAATGATATCTCAAACATTTTCTATTATTTGATCAGCGCTCTGAAACTTAGAGCTTTCATTGTTAACGAATAATGTATTTCAACTTATAGATTATATTGATATTCAAACCTAAATCTCCACTCCATATTTACTGTCTATGTTACATTATTATCATTATTCATTTGTAATTACTTATTTTATTTATATTTTTTTTTATTTACTTATGTTATTTATTTAGTTTGTTAAAGGTTCCTTTATATATGTCATTATTGTTTTATATGTGTATTCTTTCATACATATGTGTCATAATTATGTTAATATAATGGTCACTGACTCCATTGTATAGGGGTGATCCCTTTAAACATTAAAAATTATTATCATATACTATCATATATTAAGAAATATTATGAAGTTTCTAATAAATGTCCCAGCCAGACATATTACGTGATCATTTCAGACATATACCGAGACAACCGTACCGGTTCACTCTCGCTACCCTCATTATCGACAATAGCCAGCCTTTTGACCCCAACCGAAGGCGTCAAATACCTTCATTTCTGCTTATAAAACAAGTTACTTCATTGTTCAGAACAACTGGAAATAAATAAAGCCACTAAAAACAATGTTAGTATGAATGGCTAAATTTATTTCAACTGCACCTCTTTGTTAACACCTGTGATAATTAATAATAAATGTTGTTAAATATAAATAACTTTATAAATAGTAATTGAATTAATAAAATTAATAATTAAAACAAAAATAATAAATAATAAATATTATCACATTTCCTGTAGAAATTATAGCTGGTCTTCTACTAAATTTTGCAATTTTGAAGAAAGTGCACGTATCTAAAAATTTCAATTTCATTTAGATTTCTTCTAAATGTAATAATGAGATGCCATATTGTTTCTCTAAATTTGCAAAAATGTTCAATCTAATCCAAAGGTATAAATGATCTTACTGGCTTCAGAGGGAAATGAATAGCATAGAATAAGAGAAAAAATATTGGGTTTATTTATCTAAACCTACATTATAAAAAAAATCAAAGTATCAATATTAAATAAAAAATAAAATTATTTACAATAAAAATCTTACAAACTAATTTTTACATCTACTTTAGTCTCTTTTCTTTTAAATACTGTGGTCATTCTTTAATTCAATGTTATTTTGGGCATATAAACATATAAATAAATAAAAGTACCTTTGCGCATCTACTTCACTGTTCTTTTCGATCCTACATGGTTCATTACTCCTTAACCCTAAAAACAACTCACTCTCTAGACTGTCCACTTCCACAACATAACTTAGACTGTTTCTCACTATTCAAAACAGCTGATCGTCGTCTTGTGTACTCCATTCATTGGTTGTTCACATTTCTTTTTAAAACAAAATGCGACTAGACATTTTTTTATTTATTCACTATTTAAGTTACTTTACTCCTAACAGCTGTTTTTATACATATAATAATAATTGATTTTAGGTTAGGTTAGGTTTTATGACTCATGCCCGGGCTTTAACTACGAGGTCATATCGCCTACTACCAGAGCGCTCTTTCGTCACTCTGGTGGACATGAGCCCGACTCTACTGTGGGAGTCCTAAATTTTGCCTACCCTAAATTTTTATTCATCTAGGGTAGGGGTCTTTAACGAGTACCTGACATCGTACAGGCTCGGGACCATCGCTTAACGTCCCATCCGAAGGACGGCGTGCTTAAGTTTATTTTACCTCCCAGATAAAATAAACTAAGGGCCTCGGTCGGGCTACGAACCCACGACCTTGAGCTCAGAAGTCAAGCACGCTTACCACTGAGCTACCGGCGCCCTCGAATTGATTTTATAATATATTAATAATCTTAATGTGTGCAATTTTTTTACATCACACACCATAGAACCATTTCTGTTTCCACATATGTATTTATTTATTGTGTTGGCGATTTTCACTCCATATAGTTAGTTATTATGACTCTGCCCAGGCTTCTAACTATGAGGTCATATCGCCTACTACCAGATAGCTCTTTCGTCACCCTGGTGGCCATGAGCCCGACTCAACAGTGGGAGTCCTAAAAGTTGCCGACCTAGGTTTATTCATCTAGGGTCGCTCAACGTCCTATCCGAAGGACGGCATGCTCAAAGTTTTTTTATCTCCCACATAAAAAAACCTGAGAGCTTCGACCGGGTATTGATCCTGCGATTTCGTGATCAGAAGTTTACTACTATATCTGAGGATGGTGTATTGCCAAAACCGATAGTATTTGTAAAACGTTTCTGTGGAATACACTATACTTCAAAAAGAAGTTTGTTTTCTTTATTCGTTGTAGCTATTGACAATTTTTCAACGCATATCACAATGGAGGGGTGGTACCCTCCACATCTGCTTTGGATTTTTTGTTCTCTATGATTTTTGATTTGGGGCCCCCCTCATCCTCCCTTACCTCCGGCCCATTCGGCTGAAAATTGATCGACGTCCTGATGGGGTGTAGAATTTTACGCATGAAGTTTTGTGTCGATACGTTCATTAAAACGGCAGTTATTAGATCACAGGTTGTACAACAAAATATAGTCTGACCTCTCTCATCTTTATATTTGTTAGCCGGCTTTCGAGGTTGCCCTCATCATCAGGCAATCTGATAAGATAATTTTGAAATTAACATAATTAAAAAGTTTTAATAAATAAAATTTTAAAAAGTTAAAGTAAACGTGCATACAAAGTCTAAAAAACTAAAAACATGAACAATTTAAAATTTCATGGATGGGGACAGAAATAACATAAATTAGATTTATAACTACTTGAGTCTAACACACGTATGATTAGTAATAACAAAACTATTAAATAAAGTAAAATGAAATGAATAAAAACTGAATAAATAAATAAATACTTTAAAATATGAGTATAAAAAAATAAATAAAACATATATACATTTATAATAAGTAGACACATTTTTCAATTTAATAAAAATTAAGATAACTATTTTTGAAAAAACTCTTCGGAAGTGTCTTTATCCCAACGATGTAGAAATAACATATCTGTCCCCATCCATGTTAATGTTAGTTTTTTATTTTGACTTTTTAAAACATTTTAATTATGTGAGGGCGCCGGTAGCTCAGTGGTATGCGTGCTTGTCTTCTGAGCTCAAGATCGTGGGTTCGAAACCCGACCGAGGCCCTTAGTTTATTTTATCTAGGAGGTAAAATAAACTTAAGCACGCCGTCCTTCGGATGGGACGCTAAGCGATGGCCCCAAGCCTGTATGATGTCAGGTTCTCGTTAAATTACCCTACCCTAGGTGAATAAAAATTTAGGGTAGGCAAAATTTAGGACTCCCAGAGTAGAGTCGGTCTCATGTCAACCAGAGTGACGAAAGAGCTTGTATTTGACCTCGTAGTTGAAGCCCGGGCATGAGTCATAAAACCTAACCTAACCTTTTAATTATGTTAATTTCAAAGTTATTTTATCAGCCTGCCTGATGATGAGGACAACCTCGAAGGCCGGCTATCAAAAATAAATAAAATCTGCGAGAGGTCAGACTATATTTTGTTTTAAAATGCATCTAAGCCTCATAAGCCTCTCCCCTAATTCCTGTCTTCTCTTTGGACGATTTGGCTGAAAATCAAAAATTTGGCCCACACGACGTTTGAATTTTTCCATTTGGCCCGCACCTAAAAAGGGATGGCTATGCTTCCTTATTACAAAAACTGAATATAATAACACCCTATATATAATTTTCTCCCCTACTGATGGCACCTATTAATTTTCCGCGGATCGAAAGGAAGTTAGGCTCAACTCAAAAAATCCTAATGTGCCGATGTAATGAATGTATCGATACAACATTTATTATCAGGATTCAAAAGCCTCTATGTCAACTATCGATTTTTAGCCAAAACGGTCGATTCTGGAGGAAGAACGAAAACTTAATTGATTAATTCAGGGCAAGTACATTGCCGGTGATTTTTTCTTTGTGTATTTATTAATAATTATTTTTTTAATTAAACAATAGTAACTCTCAGACTTTGAGTTTCGTTTGATGAAATTCATTCTCAACCCATTAAAGATGTTTAAATTGAAGAGGCCTTGAGTTAAAGAATGAGACTGTCTGTGTCTAGCCAGCACACTCTTAGTCGCTTAATCCTCTGTCTACTGCTCCAACTCTTCCTCCATTGAAAATAAATGAAAAACACTTTATTTGGCCCTTTAATTAATAAATTAAGATGTTGCTCTCTCTCCAAAAACCAATGAACTGTTTATACTAAAAATGCGTAGTTGAATTACATAAAGACTTGTGAGTATCCATACTAAATTTTGTGTCGTTCCATTCATTACTTACAACGGGATTGCAAGAGTTTTTGAGTCGAATCGGTTTTGAATTTAAATATAAAATTTCATTTTGATACATCCATTAAATCGGCAGTTATTGGTTTTTTTGTGTTAAGCCTCTCCCTTCCCTTTGGCCGAATCGAATAAAACTCAATAGGTTTCGTCCTTATGGGGTTCTTGGATACAAATTTGGTGTGGATACATTTATTCTATCTGTAATTTTTTTTTTAAATCAAAAAGTATTTCTAAAAATCGTGATCGTTAGAAGTTATGACGCAAGAGCACGAACAAACTTCTCTCAGCTCGTGTTCTGTTTGATATCTACTTAATTTTTTCAAAACAACATTATCTTCCGTTCAAAATTGTTCCTCCCAGTGTTAAATTAAATGTACCTACAAAACCAAAATTACTATAAGAAGCGTGGTTCACGATTTCAAACAAACACATCCCAGGGAAAATCATGTAAAACTAACATTTTCCTAAAATGTCTTCATCAGTTATTGTTACTTTCCCAGCTGTACGAAGTATAAGGGAAATTATGTAATCGGTCAGAAATTACATGTTAACGGAATTTCATATTTCCAACATATTCCAAAAATGAAAAAAAAAAAAAAAAAATTGTCAATACAGTAGAACCTCTATAAGTCGAACATCAAGGGAGACGCCAAACAATTCGAGTTATAGAGTTTTCTACTTATGGAAGATTTCGACAGGCGGATTTTGATTCGACTTGTAGAGGTTAACGAGGACTACATAATAAATTTCAGTAAGAACTTTTTACTTAAGTGTGACACAAATCAAAACGTTTTGGTAAAGAAAATAGGGAAAACTCAGGGAGGGAAACACAAAAATATCCGTCATCACGATTTTAAATTATAATCTCTGTTTTTGAATTTATTTATTTTTGCATTCAGTTACTGTGTATGTTTTTTTGGTTTTTTTCTTTATGAGTTTTTTTAAAATGTACTCTTAAGCAGTAGCATTGTTTTTAATTCAACTGATTATTTTTGATTTGGATTTAGTGTATAAGGGTAATGGTTAAGGAACCTTATTCTATAATTGTACCTCTGTAAATGCGACTACTATTCTTCTTCTTAAACATTTGTTTTTTATATATTCCTTTCCAGCTATATGAAGTACATGGAAGATATGCGATCTGTCTGAAATTCGATCTCAAGCTTTCAACAGCATTTCATGTTTTCTAAACCCCAACTTCGAAAATAAAAATTCTGTGTATCTGTGAAAAACTACCAGTAATAAGAACATATTTTTAGAATTCGTTGCTGTTCGTTGTAATTTAAACATTATTTAGGGTTTTTTTTATCTGGGAGGGCACTACTTCGGATGGGACGTTATTCTACGGTACCAAACCTGTACAGGTGAATAAACCTAGGTAGTCAATATTTAAGGATGGCCGCACACTATCGCAAACAAAGCGTTTGCGGGCAACAAAGAATGTGTGCGACCCAGCCAGTTACGACTGTTTGTCTTGATTCTCCCCGCACTCTTGGGCAAACACTTCCAAACATTATTTCGAAGGGCCCTTTAATTCCTTTTGAAATTTTTGGAACTTGAATCATAACAAAGTCCTATATCTACCCCACTTCGCTTCCAGTATGTTTTAAAATGTCGTCTCATGAGGAAATATATAGCGTGGTCCCAGTTTTGTTCACAAATTTTAATAATCGACGTTATTGGCTTCACCCTTCCTTAATGCAAAGAAACAAAAGCAACTCTTTAAGTAATTGTATTAATGAATTAAAGAAATATAGTGACAAGTTCAAAAATTACATGAGAATGTCTGCGGAAAGTTTTAATTTTTTGTTGGAATTAATCGGAGACGCAATAAAATATGATACCTCATACGAAAGCAGTACAACCGGAAGAAAAACTCTTGACATTGAAGCAAGCAATAATTAGTAAAATGCAAGGAAACTTTCTAAATATTTACATATTTATATACGTAAATTATTATACATCATATTATAATTGTTATAATAGTTTGAGGACACAGAAATCAATAATAACGAGTATTTTGGCGAAATATATGAAAATATACTTACTTTTGTTTAGGCCGCAAACAAGTAGTCGGCAAACATTGACAAACAATGACTGGGCTGTTTGTGTGAATCGCTCGACTAGTGTGCGGGCACCACCCCTACACCGTATTTCGGTGCATTCTCTGACCGCCTTAAACAGAATGTTTTGGTTGACGCTGATTGTTTGCGATAGTTTCAGGCCAGCCTAAGACTTCCGCAGTAGTGTCGGTCTCATGTTCACCAGAGCGACGAAAAAGAACCCTGGTAATAGGCGATATTTCGTTTTCGTTTTGTATTTTACAAACCGAACGACCTGCGAAAAAAATAACTTCTTATAAAATGTGCATTTCAGTTTTCTCTACTAGCTTTATCTAATGAGAGTTTTGATTAGTTCATAAATATAAGAGGTATCTTGTAAAAAGAACTTAGGCCTCAAAGTAAAGTTATCTCAATTTTCGCCCGAGTTTTGCCAAAATCTAATCAGATCTCTATGTTAGCACATCTTCAAGTTCATTGCTACTGTGGTTAGTGCACTCACAAAGTTCCAATCACTTGTAGACAGACGAAAATGTTCAAAATGTGTTCAGGTAAACTTGAAACATGAAAATCCGTGACAATCTCGGATTCTCTCCCAATTACAATAGTTTATTATAGATTGTAAAAATCCAATTCTTGACTAGACCGAGCATTTTCCGAATATAATTTTGAAGCAATTAAAATTTAGACAAAAATGTTTAGTCAGAAACACATGTCAGCGGTCGTTGGCATGTGACCTGGGAAACCAGTTTTGAAGCGATCTTCATTTGGCCTCAAAACACCTTTCTGTGTGGTCCAAATTAGACTGGGATCGAAAAATTTGCACGTTGTGTTCAACTTATTTTAAGGGAAGAACGCTATTCTTTTCGGATATGGTGAAATTGCGAACGAACACAAATATGATAAAAATAATAAAATAAAATAAAAATCACCCTAAAATACGCTTTTCTCTTAATTCATCGGAATTACATGTTTTCTGCCCCTGATTCTAAAAATTAATAAAAAAGTCTTTCTTCTTCTATGTGTGTTTGTTGTTAGAAGAAACAAGAACCTCATTATGAGGGCGCCGGTAGCTCAGTGGTATGCGTGCTTGCCATCTGAGCTTAAGATCGTGGGTTCGAAACCCGACCGAGGCCCTTAGTTTATTTTATCTGGGAGGTAAAATAAACTTAAGCACGCCGTCCTTCGGGATGTTAAGCGATGGTCCCGAGTTTGTACAATGTCAAGTACTCGTTAAAGACTCCCTGCCCTAGGTGAATGAAAATTTAGGGTAGGCAAAATATAGGACTCCCACAGTAGAGTTGGGGTCATGTCCACCAGAGCGACGAAAGAGCGCTCTGGTAGTAGGCGATATGACCTCGTAGTTAAAGCCCGGGCATGAGTCATAAAACCTAAACCTAAGAACCCCATAAGGACGACACCTATTCATTTTCAGACCAACGGAAAGGGGGGGGTCATTCTTATTTAATGGTGATTCACCGACTTTTTTTACTTCCCCAGCTATACGAAGTATAGGGGACGTTATGTAATCGGCCAGCAATTCGATCTTGAGTTTCACTGAAATTTCATATTTTCTGACAATATTTTCAGATTCCAAATAATGTAAAAAAAAAACATGTGTGCAGTTCACACGCGGTAGAAGTGAAACCTTCAGAAAACGAAACTGCGAGAGAATGAGACGAATGCAGTATCAGGAGTGGGATAATTATAGGGTTAATTCATTATAATATTGGTACCAAGTTTAAAAATTATTTTATATTTTATTATTCAAACTCCATGTTTTTAATTTCAACAAATGACACGAGTGGCTTATGGTAACTGAAGTATGAAATAAATGTTTTCTTAATATGTTCTTAAAACAAATTCACAATTCCAAACTTTTTGGAGGGAGAGGAGGAGGCGATGGAATTTTTCATCATCTTTTTTGTGTCGCAAGACTAGAGAGAAGCATTATCGGCAACTTTTTTCTCTCTTCACTTTCAGTTACAAGAAGTCCTTATGTTAGTAATTCAAACAGATGACTAAATAAAACAACTTTTATATATATATATAATATATATTATATAGATAAGGCAATAGTGTCGCTTTTTCGTTTCATCGAGTTTCAAATCACAATGGTGCTAAAGAAGTTTTCACTTCAAAAAAACAATTTTCACTCTTTCTGTATTCTGTGAACTCCCGAAAAAATTAATATATCGTCACGAAATTTTATATGTATAAACAGAACCTCTTAACGTTGACACCTATTGATTTTCAGCCAAATCGGCCAATGGGAAGGGGACAATTCGAGGGGGCTTAGCATAAAAACACCAATAACTGCCGCAGTAATGACTGTATTGACACGAAAGTAAGTAGATCGAATCACCGTTTTCACCCTGGGGAAGTACTTTGCCGTTGATTTACCGACTACTTTTCTTTTTCGTCTTATTGTCAGCCTCAGCGGACCTTTTTTTCATTAAAAGTTACGATCGACTTTCAGCGATAACAACCCCCTTATGATCAGTGATATACATAGTACCTCTCCTATCACAAGGGCGGTGTTATCCCTTATCACCACTCCTTGAGATCGATATCACCCACCTAATGAAGCACCCCTCCTATTCTATCATCCACTTCCCCTTAACTTCTGATTTTAAGCCCCTCTTCTTCATAAGGCTTCTTAATTCAGGATCTGTTATAATTTCTTTAATAAATTTCTCAAAACTTGTTTCTTCAAGAAAATATAATTTTCAAGAATAATTGTCTTTCTTTCTTCTTACATTATTACATTTCCTTTCTCTAACTTTTTATAAGGACATTAAACTCGACATAATCCTAATCTGAGACTCCTTCTTTTTAATTATGGATAAAAGGCACTGTTTATTGTTAATTATTCTTCGCTGTAGGCTATTAATTTACATCATATTAATTATTAATAACGGACAATTTAGCCAATTCGGAACCGTTAACAGAAATTTTAAACCCTATACTTATTTAAAATCTGTTTTCTTTACCTATTATGATTATTTTTTCCAACCTTTTAATTTCGGCAAATTTGTGTGTCCGTTAGCTTCTATTTACTGTATTATTGTTTAGTTTTACTTCCTCGGGTATATACACTAAATAAAAAATATAAAGAAAAATATATTGTCTATTTTACAAGTTATATAAATTATATGGGAGTACTTTCGGTATTAGGTTAGGTTTTATGACTCATGCCCGGGCTTTAACTACGAGGTCATATCGCCTACTACCAGAGCGCTCTATCGTCACTCTGGTGGACATGAGCCCGACTCTACTGTGGGAGTCCTAAATTTTGCCTACCCTAAATTTTTATTCACCTAGGGCAGGGGTCTTTAACAAGTACCTGACATCTTACAGGCTCGGGACCATCGCTTAACGTCCCATCCGAAGGACGGCGTGCTTAAGTTGATTTTACCTCCCAGATAAAATAAACTAAGGGCCTCGGTCGGGCTACGAACCCACAACCTTGATCTCAGAAGTCAAGCACTCATACCACTGAGCTACCGGCGCCCTCACTTTCGGTATTGCTACCATCTTCAGCCACGACTTTACAAATACTCAGTATGGTAGGTAGCAATACCGAAAGTACTACTAATCTATATGTCTTGTGAAATAGACAATATTTTTTAAAAAAACATTCATTTTTTTATATTTTTTATTAAGTTTTTCACAATATCTCTGCGAAAAATGTTAAGTATCATACACGAAATACATGAGAAGTTATATATTCGGTCAGAAATTCTATATCCAAAAATGAGAACAAAAAATTGATGTGTGCCTGTGAACACTATAACTCCCGATGTATTGAATGTATCGACACGAAAATTCTTACTTAAATTCAAATTCTCATAAGGACGATACCTATTGATTTTCAGACACATTGGTCAAAGGTAAGAGAGGAATTCAGGGCTTATCACATCATATCTTATAACTGCTGATGATTTTGTCTTCATGAAATTTCATATTTAAATTCAAATCCTCATAAGGATGATTATTAATTGGCCAAAAGTGTGGCTATTGTCGATAATTTGCATCGCGAAATGGATGTGATATTGTTCTATAATTCCATAATAATAGGTTAAATTTTGAGCGTTATTCATAAGAGAGTAACAACTACAAAAAGTCGGTACTCGAAAAGAACTTGTTCAATCAATTGCATATGCAATTATACCGAGCGTTATTCATAAGAGTCTCTTACAAAAAGTCGGTTGCTCGAAAAGCACTTGTTCAATCAATTGCATATGCAATTATACCGAGCGTTATTCATAAGAGCCTCTCCTACAAAAAGTCGGTACTCGAAAAGAACTTGTTCAATCAATTGCATATGCAATTATACCGAGCGTTATTCATAAGAGTCTCTTACAAAAAGTCGGTTGCTCGAAAAGCACTTGTTCAATCAATTGCATATGCAATTATACCGAGCGTTATTCATAAGAGCCTCTCCTACAAAAAGTCGGTACTCGAAAAGAACTTGTTCAATCAATTGCATATGCAATTATACCGAGCGTTATTCATAAGAGTCTCTTACAAAAAGTCGGTTGCTCGAAAAGCACTTGTTCAATCAATTGCATATGCAATTATACCGAGCGTTATTCATAAGAGCCTCTCCTACAAAAAGTCGGTACTCGAAAAGCACTTGTTCAATCAATTGCATATGCAATTATACCGAGCGTTATTCATAAGAGTCTCTTACAAAAAGTCGGTTGCTCGAAAAGCACTTGTTCAATCAATTGCATATGCAATTATACCGAGCGTTATTCATAAGAGCCTCTCCTACAAAAAGTCGGTACTCGAAAAGCACTTGTTCAATCAATTGCATATGCAATTATACCGAGCGTTATTCATAAGAGCCTCTCCTACAAAAAGTCGGTACTCGAAAAGCACTTGTTCAATCAATTGCATATGCAATTATACCGAGCGTTATTCATAAGAGTCTCTTACAAAAAGTCGGTTGCTCGAAAAGCACTTGTTCAATCAATTGCATATGCAATTATACCGAGTGTTATTCATAAGAGCCTCTCCTACAAAAAGTCGGTACTCGAAAAGCACTTGTTCAATCAATTGCATATGCAATTATACCGAGCGTTATTCATAAGAGTCTCTTACAAAAAGTCGGTTGCTCGAAAAGCACTTGTTCAATCAATTGCATATGCAATTATACCGAGCGTTATTCATAAGAGCCTCTCCTACAAAAAGTCGGTTGCTCGAAAAGCACTTGTTCAATCAATTGCATATGCAATTATACCGAGCGTTATTCATAAGAGCCTCTCCTACAAAAAGTCGGTTGCTCGAAAAGCACTTGTTCAATCAATTGCATATGCAAGTATAGCGAGCGTTATTCATAAGAGCCTCTCCTACAAAAAGTCGGTACTCGAAAAGCACTTGTTCAATCAATTGCATATGCAATTATACCGAGCGTTATTCATAAGAGCCTCTCCTACAAAAAGTCGGTACTCGAAAAGCACTTGTTCAATCAATTGCATATGCAAGTATAGCGAGCGTTATTCATAAGAGCCTCTTCTACAAAATTCGCCGAATTTGAAAAGGTGTAATGTGTACTTTTATATAGAGATTCGCCATTACAGTCCTTCTGAGTACTCTGACAACAACAGATTTAAAAGAGCTGAATCCTCTAGGAAAGTTGTTAATCTGGATCCCGTTGTCCAACAATGCATGGTCGGAATTCTTCACGTACCCTCCATCCGTCACACTATTCTTGTCTTCCTTTTATACATCCCTCCGTATGTGTGGGTGGGTACAAATGTACACCACTCTAATACCTGATGGGGACTCCGTCTTCCTTCATGGGATGTCTTCACTTGAAGTATTTTCTTTGGAGTAACATACATCGCTGTTTACCTGTCCATAGGTTTGTGAGATATTTCCGTTAAACTATAACATGGTAATAGGTTTTTTTTTTTTTTTTTTTTGGTTTTATGTGCGATGCATATTACCCAAATCTCTTATAAAGGTGTTTAGTTATTTACGACATCCATGGCCCCGAGAGGGAGTTCTATCTACGAAATAAAACTCACTCCCGATCGGGATTCGAACCCCCAAACCATGGTTAGACCAAGCTACAAAAGCCCTACGCTCTAGCCCGCACGGGCACCATGGCCCATGGTAATAGGTTAATAGTCATTAAATCTTAAAGTTGGGTAATCTATATTAATTATAATAAAGAAATAAAATAAATGGGTATAAAAAAGTCGTCGTTGAATCACCGGCAATGTACTTCCCCAGAACGAATTAATCAATTTTTTGCTCCCTATTCAAAAGCAGGTTGGGCTAAAAATCAATAATTAATTTAAGTGGCTTCTGAATCCTCATATTAAATTTTGTGTCGATAAAATCTTTACATCGGCAGTTTTTACGGTTTTTGAGTTGACCCACCTCTGATCCCCCTCTCCTTCTGATCCCCCTCCTCTTCGGCTGATTTCCCTTAAAATTAATAGGTGTCGTCCTCATAGGGCTTTGAATTCACATATGAAATCTCGTGACCATACATTCAGTTTTTGTGTTAAGCCTTTCCCCTAGTCCTCCTTCCCTTTGACCGATTTGACTGACAATCAATAGCGGTAATCCTTAGAGGTCTCTGGATACCAGTGTTGGCAAAAATTTAGTTTGATTGATGATTAAAAACTAAAACTAACATAATTAGTTTAACTGACGAGTGACGATTGAATTAGTTTTAGTCGTATAAAAAATTGAAATAATGATTGAATCAATTTTAGTTTTCAATGTTGATTAATAATTTGATTGCAATACTAATGTCGAGAAAATTGTAAAGTAAACGAATTATTAAATTAGACAAATGGTTTATTATTTTATTAGTCATTCATACATGGTATGCAAATAACAATATTTTCATAATTTTTTATTTATTTATTCTTTTACTACATATAATCAAACCGTCAATGTTTTCGATTCATTATATTTAAATTACTTTTCATGGCGACTCTTTTCTCAAACATCTCATCAGATAGTTTGTGTGATATCGGTGAGTTGGTCATAGTAGCATAGGAAAACATTCTTTCAACTGGTCCCGATGACGGCATAGGCTCTGTAGCTAACAATGCTTTGTATCAATACAATAGACCCTTTCCAGGTAGTGACACAAACAGCGATACAATGTGCTAATAAACAGTATCTAATTACCTATAAGATTAGGCTTATTTTGAATTGAAAGAACTTGAGTAATTTTGAAGAATTTAAAATTTTATTGCGTTGTGTCAGGTCAGTAGTTACTAGAAGATACAAGGTAGGTTCATTTTCTGGATAATATTTTATTGCCTCGTTTTCAAATACGAAAAATATCTTTTTAGTTAAAAAATTAATCCAAACTAAAACTAATAACTAATGATTACTCAATTTTAGTAGTGACTAAAACTAAATTATCAATCGTGATTGATTTAGTCATAACTAAAATAATCACTAACTTTTTAGTTTGATTCGTCAATCGATTGAAAATATTAATGACTAAGCGCATCTCTGCTGGGTACACATATGATATTCATTAGATCGGGAGTTGATAAGAAATATTCATTTTATTAATGAAACTATTAAACAAAAGGTAATTTTGACGATAGGGCAAAGAAAGGCTAGTAGTTTTTTTAAAAATATTTCTCACATAGGCAGGAAATAATTCGTTTAGAATTAGCTCGTTACTGAGACTGTTGCTTCAAATTTATGGACATCCTTCAGCAGACTGCCGTCCATATTGCACTCCATGCTGGACTGACCCAGGTGAAAGTCTCTCTGAGAGGTCACGACGTCTGTTGACCACAATTCCAGACCAGTCTCTTCCCTCCTAATAGCTAAATGTTTTCTAATGTCAATAATATATATAAAACTCTATAATATTTTTTTTTACTTGCCTATATGTTGTTGAAGGGAAGAAATGTTACCCTACTGAAATTTGATGTTAAGTTTTCAACAGAATTTCATGTTTTCCAACCCCTTGAATCCAAAAATATAAAAAAAATTAAATGTGGTCGGCCATAAGAGAACTTTGTTATACCAACCCCTTTTTTTAAAGATCACCCTCTACTTCCCTCTTGACCTTCCGCCACTCGCACCGTTTGATTTTTTCAAACGTGTTCAAATTTTTCCTTTTCAGGAAACCAACAAAAGTTTTCAAATTATCTTACTGGGCCAACAGGGAAAATGAATAGAATAGAATTTACGAGAACAAATAGTTTGGGTTTATTTTTTTAAATCATCTACATTATAAAATTTTAAAAACTAAACATTGAAACAAACAAAAATCAAAAGAAAAATCTTAAAAACTAATTTCTTAAAACTAATTCAATCTTTTTTTTTCTTTTATAATTTTGGCCATTCTTTTAATTTAAGTTATATCTTTCTGGGCATATATCCTGTACATATAAACAAACAACAGTAACCTTCTTTGCGGATCAATTTCACCGTCAATTCACTCCTATTTTGTTCATTACATTTTAAGCCTAAACACCACTCTCTACATCTTCACTCAGACCGTCGCCATTGAATCCAGACCTCGACTCTTGTCTCTACACTAAAAAACAGCTGGTAGAAATTTGTTTTTTTATAGAAAAATAAATATAATTTATTATTATTATATTCACAAAATACATCGTGTATTAACTGATTTTACTCAGCATGTTAGGAACTTCTGGTTGTTGTTGTTGTATTCTGAATACTTAGTTTGAATCTGAATACTTAGTCGTTCTGAGTATCTTGTTATGCATTGTTAGTATTCACATAATAAAATTAATTCAACAGAAATAATAATTATTATAGAAATTGATAATCATTAATTTGGTGCTATTTGCAAATTAATTTTTAAACATACTTCTGGTGTTTTAAACATTTCTTTTTTTTTTTTTCAAAACAGCTCGACTGTTATTGTGTTGATATGTAATGTAGTTGCTTATGATTTTCTTCCCGTTATATCTTGGAGCAGTTGCCCAAACTCGTGACTCGGTACAGGGAGGAAAATTTTCTCCTATTTTGTAACTAAACTTAGAAAACTTTTTCTACATCCATGGGGCACATAATTGTCTTTAAAACTATTTTTCTTCATTATTTTGACTGATGTAAATATTTATTTTTTGTCTTTGTTTTTAAATTATATATATATTTGGGGTTGGAAACCAGGTTCTTTGGTTTCTTGGACTAGGTCTACGTCACCCATCGAAGCCGCATGTTTTCTATTGCTCTACTACTTTCAGTTATGCTCGCGGGTTCGACCACCAGCCTTTTTTATTTTTTATTTGTACATTATCAGTTACTCATTAAAAACCCTAGTTTGTTAAACCTGCGTAGGCAAAATTTGGGACTCCGACGGTATAGAACGCGAATGAGCGCTCTGGCACAATAACCAATTTGACAGGATAAATAAATGCATTATTATTATTATTATTTCGACATTTTTCTGAACATTTGTATCACTTTCGTGAACTTAAAACTTAATTTAATTAAGTTTAGGTAGGTTCTATTTAAATTTAGCCTTGAGCCGTGAAGGGAATTGAGGAAGTGAAGTGTCACTTGGAATTGGGTTGTATAAATTTGGTATCCTGAAGGAGCGTGGAGCGTGCTGAGGCGGGAGGAGACAGAGCTAGATCGATAAGTTGTTCTAATGGCCAGAGGGGGGTGCTGGGAGAAGAGTGAAGAGGGGCGTTCCCCGACGTAAAGTGTCTCAAACCAATGGCACCCACCCTAGAGATAATGATAGCTGTCGGAAGATAGGCACCTCGGCGAGGGAGATCAAAGCAACGATGCATCTTCTAAACACCACCCCGTCAGCTATCTGTTACCACTTCTTAAAGAGATCCCACCCCTCTTCCCGCCTATTAAACCTACCCCCTTATCAATAAATCAGGGTCCTTTCCAAAATCATAACTCCTTAAGTGGTTTGGAAATACCAGCCAGAAATTTTATGGGAAAGGACATTTGAAGAAATCAAAGAGAAGTATTCCTCGAGTAACGAGAAGTATTTCTAGAACCAGCTGCCAGACCCTAGAGAAAATGGTAGCTGTCGGAAGGACCCACCCCTCTTCTCATGTATTATCGATAAATCAGGGTATTTCCCAAAATCATAACTTCTAAGATTGTAACAATGGAAGCTGAATATTGCATAACAAGCTGCTGCGCTTTGACGTTCGTTAAAGTTAGAAAATCGAACTGAATAGAAATCAAGAAATATTTTATTGGAAGCTATAGGTATATATCCAATACCTACAGATAACCAGTCAGAGAGTTGCAAGACAGGGTATGTTTGGTTAGGCACTGCAAAAACAAACAAGACATGCATAGAAATATATCAATACACTGAAATAAGATTGCTAACTATATTTAAATATATGTATGTATATATTTATAAATAGTTTTATAGTATACTATAAAAAAATGTCGGTGAATCACCGGCAATGTATTTCCCCAGAACGAACTAACCTATTAACTTTTCGCTCATCCCTCCAATACGGTTAGTTTGCGCTAATAATCAATAGTTGACTTACATAGAGGCTCACAGATCTTCAAACTATATTAGATTTTTTGTGTTTAACCCCATCCCCTGAACCTAAACTTAACAATACTAAACTCCTGAAAGATACCTGGCCAAAAGTTTTTTTTTTTTTTTTTATTTACAAATAGCTATTTACAACTGTATACAAATATATCAACAAACCAATGTTCTAATAAAGAGGTAATGGCTATGTCAAAATGTCATGAGGGGAGAAATCACCGAGTGGTGACACTCCCTAGTCACTGTTTTTCTCTTGTTTATGTAAGTTGTTAAATTCAGATTTGTGTATTGTAGTTTATTTATGAGTTTTGCTACATGAAATTCTCACTAATAGTAAGTATATCTTGAATATAGTTTCACATTCTCATGAGTCGGCCATTATTAAGTATTTAGGCATGGAGTTCAGCTCCCCCATCTGCATTAAATATGATCAACCTCTCAACGATCCCAGTGTAGGTGTTAGATACACAGGTTGGGATGTTGTCTACACCTAGGGACCTAATCATTCATGTTAGCTCTGCTGTGGAAGAATTGAATGTTGCCTATCCAGGTATCATTAGGTCAGTACCTGACATCCTACATCCTCGGTACTACCATTTAACGTTCTCTCCGAAGGATGGCGTGCTCATATTTTTTTAAATCCTCCCAGTTAAAATTCTAAAGGCCTTAGCCGGGTTTGAACCCTCGATCTTGACCACAGGTCAACATGCTATCCCTGAGCTACTGACGACCTTGGCATATGTATTAGTTTATGTACATCATGACTTTTATTAAATAAAAATTAATAATTTTTATTACTTGTTGCAGATCGGATCTTCTCGTTGTCAAGAACGTTACACAGAGCAAGAGCTTATGCAACATCAAAATGGTATTTATTCATCGATTTCATTATAATTCCAATAATAGAAAATGCAATCCTCTTGCGGAATAATAGCTCTTGTCTTAAAACATGAATGCACCGGGAGTGCATATTATGTCGTTCATTCTCTCTATAGCATTAATTAAACATTTTCATATGAATTTAAAATCCCACTTTCAAAATTGATAAATTTATGATTCCTACTCATGTATGAGCTATAAAAAAATAATAGATTAACTTATATATAAAGTTTTAAATATTTATTTTTTCATCTGTTTTTATGTAAGGAAAGAGAAAGTGGGTTGATTTTTCCTGGTAACGCTCTTTATTTAATCAGAATTTTTTTGAAAAATATACAGTAGACTCTCCCTTATCCGGACTGACGTGACGCCGGATAACGGAAATCATCAATTAATGAGAAAAAATATATCAATTAAAGCATAAAAAAAAGTGTTTTTAGGTGAACTAAGGAATAAAACACGTACCTATGTATTTTGTTGATAACATTTATTAAATTGACAAATATGTACATACTTTACTAGTTAAGTGTTCATTTCCCGATAAGACGATATTGTTGTGCCACGGACGGGCGGTACCTTTGTTTTTCTATTCTAGGAAACATTTTTTATAAATGTTTGGATTTTCAACTATGTATTTATTATAATTTATTTATAAGATATTAGTGAAGTAATAAAATATTGTATTAGCGTTCCCTTATGAATACAATGTACAGATGTATGTGTGTACAATAAAAATACATAAAAGATTCGTGAGTTACGGAATTATTATATGCTCGTAAATACACGTGGCTCATATAATAATTATATCAATTATTGATAGTCTAATAATTGAATGTTAATTTTAGTTTAACAAATTTGATATTATTCTGCGAGCGCCGGATAAGGGAGCACGCCGGATAAGGGAGCGCGCCGGTTAACAGAACGCCGGATAAGGGACTTAACGTAGATATTTCCGCATTGAACGTGCTTAGTAAGGAGCTAATGGAGGAGGCCGTGTTGGATACTTTGCCATGGTCGCTACTTCACTCTCAAGTGTACTTTGTTCCTGGGCTCACATCAGTTAGATGCGTACTTGAGTCGAGGGTGCCCCTACTCATCGGGCCTCTCTCTGTCTCTCTCTGCATCAAAGTCCACCCGTTCCGTGCCACTCTAGTCCACTTATGTCGGCTAAAAGGACCTGACGAAGGGTATTGTTACCAGGCCGAAACCATGTAGAAGTTTTTCAACAATCGACTCTCAGTACAGTCGATAAAGAGCGGCTTAAAGTGGAACCTTTGATGCTAGCCAATATTAAATCAGCCAGCCGAGGGGTTTGACAAAAAAAAACATACAATACCATATACGATACAAAGTAAATAGCATAAACTCGAAAATAAATTCCATGTCCATGAATGGATCTGGATACACATATAAAACTTCAAGTCCGATACATTCATTCTATGGGGAATCGTGTTCACACACGCACACAAACAGGCAGTCATATACTTGTAGCTGTGAAAGCATTATCTGCTTCGGTTCCGCTATTCCAGACTCTAAGCAGTAAAATCTTCTGTCTAATACCTTACACTGGCTTAGAGTATGAACCGGAGTTTCATTTTCCTCGCCACATTTCCTGCACAGATGCCCATATTGTGCAGGTAGTCGTTCATATTACAGTGTCCTTTGATTAGCCCTGTCATAGCTCTTTTTTTTTACGTGTAAAAGTCTATTCGCTCGTTAAGCAAAGTGATAGCCGGTCAAACTTTCTTGTGTTACAAAATACCGTCAGATTTCAATCGATAATAACTACGAGACTAATAATGCGATAACAACGGTTGAGGTCACAATGGATAGAGCATGTCTGTACGTGTTTGTTGTGCACGGTTTGTTTTGCCTGAGACGTTATCGGGCTAGTGTGGGCGCCGGCGGATGATTTTTGCAATTTAGCGTTGTGTAAAATTAGAAATTAGTGTAGCGTGATAACGCGTTTAGATAGGACGTTGATTCGGGTGTCATTGTAAAGAGCTTCAAGAGCACTACTAGGACTCAAAGTGAAACAATAAAAATATTCGTCGAAATATATGTAAAAATCGGTATTAAATTGAAAATTGCAAAAAAATTTAAGATGTCTCATGTGAATCGTAAAAATGCGCGGAATTATAGAAAACGCAAATCAGAGGAAAGCTCGCATCAAAAGGAATTTTAAAAACCTAAAAAGTCTAGTGCCGAGCAAATGCAAGAGCTACGGCAGCATCGAAAAGAAAATGAAAAATGATTTTATCCCGACGTTTTCACGGAAAATCTACGGCATGGACCTTGACTGCGTCTTAATGTGTTTTTTTATTCAATGCCTTTTAGATCATTACAAAATAAAATAAATGATAAATACCTCCCAGAAGACGGAGTCTGAGTGTGGGAGGGGGAGCAGTCAGCTACGACTGTACAATCACTGTTAATAATTAAACATATTATAGAGAGAAAAAATACAAAAAAAGAGATAGAAAAAAATAAATAAATGAGAAAAGAAAAAGAAGAAAAAGTGACTAAAATAAGAAATATTCTCGTAATATAGAAGAAAAGTAAAATAAAAATTGATGAATAATGAAGTGCTGATGGAATGAACCTGACAACCCGGAGACCTGGCATTGAATTTAACCGAGTGAGAGACAAGACAAGTGAACATGAATTTAGTGGAGTACAACAGCATACATGGGGCGGACAGTAGCAGGGCAGGACAGAGAGAGAAGAGAGCAGAACAGAGCGTCGTGCTAGTCAGAGTAGAGAGAACTTAACAAGGACTCAACCTGATCCGAGCTCAGTCCGGTGACCCACTCCATGACCCTAATCATATAGTCAGAGAAACTCTCTGGTTTTCTATTAGTTTTATATCTTTGGGCAAATTATTGAAAAAAGTTACTATAATAAACGGTGTCTGCCTGGTCCTCCAAGTGGTGAATGGTCTGTTTATGATAGTACTGGTGGAATGAGGGGTTCGTGTCAAGCTTAGATCCTTCCTGCTCATATTCAGGAGCCCTCGGCTCCTTTTCAGTATTGGCCTTCCGGGAAGACTGGAAGTATTGGAAAATGGAAATCTTTCATATAAATGGAAAATAAGATATGAGACTTGGAGGACGTGGCGATATTAAGAACTTCCCTCTCTGAGGAGAAGTAGAATAGGTGTTTGTGCTCATTGATTTGTGAGGGGACCGTTTCTTTGTGCTAACCGAAACTTGCTTTGAACTCAAGGTTTCCCGTTATTTGAGCCCCTACCCTAACTCAAGGCTCCACATCACATATTGATCCCATTGATTTCCCGCTTTGACATACCTGATTGGCTATGGATATTGTTGTTGGGATGCGAGCTTTGTTACTTGTTGAGGAGGATTGAGTTTCAATTTAAAAAAGTTGTCGTTGAATCACCGGCAATGTACTTCCCCACCAGGAATTAATCAATTAGGTTTTCGCTCTCACTCCAAACCCGATCGGCCTTATAGGCTAATGATCAATAGTTGATTTACAAGGAAATTTTCGGAAAAAACTAAATTTCATGAACTGCCGGCATATTGTGAAGTTACATTAAACACCTAGGCTTTTCATGAAATGACGATTTTTTCTTGATGTACACAATCGTACGGCATTTAGGATTTTAAAATGTTTTACAACTGTAAAAGGTATTTATTAATGTTTATATTTTGTTTTTGAGTACAAATAAAAGAAGACAATTTTTTTTTAGTTGTTCTATTCAATATGGACGTTTGTTTGGTTTTGAGCTGTAATAGGTATTATAATAATTGAAAAATAGCTCTTCACTTTTATCCATCGCAAAACACAATTCGTTTAATTATTTTAGCTTTGAACTTAACATTGAAGTGAGATAAAAAAAATAGCTTATAACCTTTTATAACCTCAAGCTGAGTTGTGTATCTTTCTGTAAGTTGGGAAACTCTGTCGGCCTTCCTGGAAGACTGGGAATATTGGAAAATGGAAATCTTTCATATAAATGGAAAATATACTGGAGATATGGAGTCCTGAAGGAGGTGCCAATATTGAGAACTTCCCTCTCTAAGGAGAAGTAGAATAGGTGTGCCCTTCGGTCCATTTCGCGGAAAATTAATAGATGCCGTCCTTAATGGGATTTTGAATTTAAATATAAAATTTTGTGTCTGTACATTTATTTCTTCGGCAGTTTTTGTGTCAAGCCCCTCCCTTAGTCCTCGCTTTTCTTCGACTGTCTGAAAATCAATAGGTGTCCTTATGGGGTTTGAATACACAAAGAAAAGTATGATGTCGATACATTCATTCATCGACAGTTACTTTGTTCAGAGACACACAGACTGGAATTTTTTTTTCATTTTTGGAATTAGTAGGTTGGAAAACATATTATGTATAAAAAAATTGTAGTATTGTGTTGATTAATTAGTTTTAAATTATAATTATTACTTATTTATGGTAATTCAAAATCCCTGTTCCAAAATAGACAGAGAATTTCCATTATGAATGATTTTTTAAAAGGATTTGATGTAGTTCGATTACTGATTGGAACTTGGATTCAAATCAGTGAAGTAGTAGAACAAAAAAGTGTCAGGGAAAAAGAAAAAGGCAGGGGAAAAAACCCGAAACGAACCCTAATTTCGAAATGGTGTTCTTACAAAAAACCACCCCTTCTTTTGTACAACCCCTGACCCGTTGGCTTTTTTAACAAGCTCAGCAATCTTTGAAATAGAAACCATCCTGTACAAGAACCACTTAGGTAAATTTTGTAAATAACATTTTTTTTTACTTTATTATAAATAAAATATAAGTATGTAATTGTGCAAAAATTCGAAGTCCAGTTTTCAACGAAATTGTGTGATTATGTGATTGAAATTTTGTGAGTGCTCTAACTTAAAAACAATTGTAGCAATCAACCTGAAATTTAAAATGAAGGTATCACATGTGCTAACATAGATCTGATTAGATTTTGGAGAAAATAAGACCGCTTTAATTCCGGGCCGAAGTACATCTTACAAGATACCTCTTATGTTTATGACTAATCAAAAATATTTTCAATTTTTTTTCTTTTTTTTTTTTTTTTTTTTTTTTGGCCTCATGTTCGATGCATATTAGCCATATCACTGTGTTATCAAGGTTAATTACTGGCCCCGGGAGGGAGTAATACGAAAATACAAAACATACAAATACGAAATAAAACTCACTCCCGAACGGGAATCGAACCCGCGATCCATGCGACCAAAGCAAAGTGAAAGTTGTAAAGAGAACTGAAATACAGTACACTTTTTAGCAGGTAGTCCGGTTTTCGAGATACATGCCAAAAAACATTCCTAAAATTTAGTTTCGACACACACCGTTAGTCCTATCAAAAAATTCCCAATCGCTAATAAATCCTCAGATTTGAGATAGGATCAATACGACAAAAGTTATAGCGTCTGAAACAACGAAAATAAATGTCTGTTGGAAATATTTCAAAGTGATGTTTAAATTGTATCATAGCAACGAATTATGAAATGTTTTATTTATTATTAGAGGGGGACGGTAGCTCAGTGGTATGCATACTTGTCCTCTGAGCTCAAGATCGTGGGTTCGAAACCCGACCGAGGCCCTTAGTTTATTTTAGTTTAGTTTAACTACGAGATCATATCGCCTACTACCAGAGCGCTCTTTCGTCACTCTGGTGGACATGAGCCCGACTCTACTCTGGGAGTCCTATATTTTTGAGTAGTAGGTTTTTATTCTTTTGATAGGAACTTGAAATATTAAAAGATTGACTGAAATGGATTCCTTCGCTGTCAGTATTTTCTTCACAAATGTTCCATTCCTTGATAGCGTCCTATATATATTTTTTTTCAAGCATGTTAATTTGTGTTGGCGCTATAATTACAAGAAAAGGTCATGTACAGTCGTTTATTGTCACGAACTGACTGACGACTGTCACGCAACTCATTGGGTTTTTCCATTTAGTATTGCACACATCCGAACGATGAAAGTGGGTTTCTTCTGTACAGACAACATTCCTACCTCTTAGTTATGCAGATTTGTAAAGTCAACTTAGACAGATATTGTACTTAGGTGAAAGTTCAGCTATGCCTTCATGTAATGGGTCAAATGTTGCTTAACGTCTGTTCTCCAGATAAACTAGATTCTCTCCTCTTTGCTCCTTCCTTCAGGAGGCTAAAACACGGATTAAAACAGTAATTCTCCTCTTTTCTATTTCATTATACCTTCAGCATAAAGAAGTATTGAAATCTTGCAAAATCCAAGATCAAGTTTTAAACGGAATTTTATTCCCATGTGCTAACTTAGATATGATTAGTTTTTGATCGAAATCATACAAAAATTGAGACCACTTTACTTTGGCTTTACTTGGGCCTAAGTATATTTTAGAAGACACCGCTTATATCGAAGGCTCTATGAAATACATGCCGAAAACCGTTCAAAAGTAATCTCGAAACCAACTTTTGTTTGATTTACGCGAAAACGGTTAGTTCTATCGAAAAATGAGTTCTTACCAAACGTGTTCCTTATCAAATTTCCCTCAGAACAGCGATAGGCCCAATACGACCAGTTATAGCGTCCGACAAAACGTACAATAAATTTCGGAAGTTAATATTTCTAAGTAATGTTTAAATTATAAGGCGTAGCATCGAATTTTAAAATATGTTTATTCAGTAGTTTTTTTTATTAGAAATAAATAAAAACAAAAAAAATTAAAAAAAAGTGACCATGACAGGACTTCTTTTATACTAACCATGGTTTTACAGATTACTCTCTCTCCCTTCTTAAAATCAGTACATAATGGGTATAAGAAAGTCATTCTCACAATTACGCAGTACAATGAAACAAAGAAAACTGCTGATGCCAACATATTACTTTCATATACCCAGTTGACAGTTTGAAATGTATTTGTGACCTTGGAGGGAGAGTGCTCTGTTGAGAAGTGCTTTGTATAAGAAAGTCTTGTTATTTGGTACTGATGGTTATGAAAATAAAAAATTAACAAAAAAATGTAAAATTACATGGAAATTCTTGTTTTCGGTCGAATTGTGTTTGGATTCAGAGCAAACCGCGTTATTTTTGAATAAGTTTGTTGTAGTTTTGATTTTTGGCCGAAATCAGACAATTATGACTGTTAATACCTAAAGCAAATAAATTATATAATTGATAGAAGGTAATTGAAAAAAAACAAAATGAGTGGACTGTATATAGGTTAACGAAAAAATTATAATAATGAAAAAAAAATACTAAATCAATGGAAACAAAGCGAAACGAATCAAATATAAAAAATGATAAAACAAATATTACTAAAATGTCCGGGGTAGGTGAGCGGTCGCGTGGAGACGCCAAGGAGCTGCCTCGTCACAATGCGTCTGGGTTGAGGGTCCGTCTTCTGGGGCTTCTTGACCAATACCTGCAGCAAGGGCTGAGGGCAGGCACTGGTCGAGGTGGTGGTGAGTTGTGAAGCAAAGGGCTGAGGGCACCTCTCTACAGACAGCCAGACTGCACTTGACTCGTCAGGTTAACTGAACAATGGCCACCGTGACCTCAGGTGGCCACTAAACAAAGTACATGCACTTTACACATGGCGTCGCCCCCTCCCACATATACCCCATAGTCTTTATAAAGTTTATTTCACTTTTCGGCCTTAACAATGACTACATTACTTCATTTTACAAGATACTGTTTATATTTATGATCTAGTCAGCAAATCTCTCCAAACATGTTCAGAACCTGATTGTAAACAACATTTGAGTTTTCCTGGCTATCACTAAAAGTTCTTTTTTATTTTATACATCTATTTGGATGTACTTCTGTGAATTTTACTCAACGCATATCCTAAGTTTTACCATCTAATGGAAGGTTAATCCGGTTAAATGGTCCATAATATTATTAGACGTTGTAAGCTAAGCTGAGTTCTTCAGAAATTTAATTAATCCATTCATTAATTACGATTTTGTTTTGTTAGTTTTAGCTTTTTGTGTGTTTTCATCTTAACCTTTAATTAATCCCAAATGGTGGAGACGAAATCACACAAAAAACTTGAAATAACAGACAATTAAAGAATGGATTTACGAACCGAGGGTGCCTACTGAACTCAAGATCGTGGGTTCGAAACCTGGCAAAAGCCTTTAGGTTTATATCTCCTATGCGGTGTCAGTTACTCGTTAAAGACCCCTTCCCTTTATGTACCTAAACCTGGGTTCGAAAGATTTACAACTGACGTAGAGTCGGGCTCATGTCTACCAGAGTGCCTTTTCATCACTCTGGATGTCTACCAGAGTGATGAAAAGGCACTCTGGTAGTAGGCGATATGACTTCGTATTTTTAAACTGAACATGAATCACAAAAACAACAATTAATTCCAAACCATCCATATTTTTCATACTTCGAACGTTTATGAAATAACTATTGCAGTTTAGTAAAGCCTAAAATCTCCTCTTAACGCACTGAACCAACATTTGCGTCTATAAATGTCGATAGATCTTCCTTTTTGACGATAAATCGCAGCAGCAACAGGTAACGTCCACACAGACGAGCCAAACATGTCAATAATTCTTAAAACTTGCCCATCTGCAGAACTACACATGACACAAAATATTCTCACTGAAGAAACAGCGAATTCTTGTCGCTGAATTTGTCGAAATTGGTCGCCATGTTTCTTATCTTTCCTCTGCGCAGTGCCGCATTATGACTATTCGATGCCCTTAGCATTCTGAGCTTATGGTGCTCCCGCCTCACTATTGATATGATTAACGTCTTACTTATGTTGACAAGTTCAATACTAAAGCTCCATTGAACAAAATTAATTTAGCGAGAAAATAAGAAAATCAATTTTTTCAACATTATTTTATTAACACACTAAATTTCTCTTTCGTTCAAATAGGCCATTCGTTCATCATATAAGTGCACTTCTTCGTCAGATACTTCTTCTTCCTCAGTATCATCATAATCAGGATTTGATATTTGGTCTTCTATTCGAAGTTTACGGCAGGGTATGAAAACAATTATGCGACCTATTTTTTATATTATTAGTTCCATTTTTAATTTTAAATGATAGCAGATTTAAGAAAAAATAAAAATCGAGAAATAATTAACTATTTCAAAAATAGCATTGCGGACTTGGTGCCCCCAAAACGTGATGCCCTAAACAATTGCTTAGTTTGCTTATATATGCACTGCCTCTGCGGTTATCATATCAGACATTACGTATTAGAGCAACAAGTGGTATGTTTGTTTCTGACGACATGGAGGACCATGTCGCTGTCGACAAATGTCGCCATTTTGTTCTCAAATGTATACAAGACCCCTTGTGTGTCCATGATTGCAGGAGGAGCGGAAGGAGGGGGAGGAGGCTCGTAAGGCTCTAGAATGGGAACTAAGTCTGGACTCGAGAGATCTCCGTTCGCACGCCTGGTACCACGGTGCGCTGCCACGCTCTGCTGCCGAGTCCCTCCTCACTCGACCTGCCGAGTTCCTCGTCAGAGACTGTTCCTCCCAGCCAGGCGCCTATGTCCTCACCACCCGGGCCCACAACCTAACTCCCCTTCACTTTGTCATCAATAAGGTGAGTCACAGTATAAGGATATTGAATTTATTTGTGACTGTTATAAAGAAAATACTTGAACGTACGGTCTCGAGCGCATATTGACATTCTGTACTGAGACACCAGTGCGCTTAGAAAGAATGCCGTATTTGAAGAGACAATATTGGATGCCTTTTATCTGTTTGACTGCCATGGAGAGCAATCCCAATACTAAACAACGACCGATAAAACCTCTGACTGAAGAATATTTACAATATTTTAGTAATTTTTAAACTTTCACTGGAATTATAAACCAGTTAGCTGAAGGACAATAAATATCCCGTATCCTTTATCATAGAAAATATGTTTAAAACATTATACAAGCAATTTTTTAAGTAAACAGCAAACATAATTTTCTATTTTTAAAGAACTATTATCTATATTCAATTTTTAATTATAATATTCATTTTCTTTAAACCATAACATGGTAATTGGAAATATCAATACATCAAAGTAGCATGTAAATTAAATACATCCACCGATATTAAATCTGGAATAAATATAAACACATATCAGTTGAATAATAATAATGGTACAACAAAAATTAATAAATAATAGAAAACAAATTAATGTAAAATTCCTTATATTAACAAATCCAATAGATTCTATTTTATTAAAAACATTTTTTTAATTTTATATTTAAATTTCTCGACAATATCATGGGCCAATCACACACAAGAGCGAAATATAAAATATATATAAATAAAATAACTCATAACAATTATTTTTTAATTTTTGGCCTTATGTACGATGCATATTAGCATATATGAGTGTTATCTATTTATTTTACGGCTCCGGGAGGGAGATCTTACGAAATAAAACTCACTCCCGGATGGGATTCGAACCCGCAAACCATGGTGAGACCAAAGTCCTACGCTCTAGCCACCATGGCCCCCAACAATTAAGTAAATATAATATTAAACAAAAGTAATTAGGATTGAAATTATAGGATATTGTTGGAGAACCTCAAAAATGAAAATGAAAGTAAAGTATGAATTAAAGCTCTTATATATGAAACACGACTTTTATATTTTTTTTTTTTTTTTAGTAATGAGAGAAAAATTAATTTATGTTGGAAGTTTTTTTACATTTTTTATTTAATTTTTCATATTTGAATTAATTTTTATCTCATTGTTCAAATATATTTTAACTTGTTTTGTATCCTGTGTAATGTGTTTTGTATGTTGGCAGGTGGTGATCCAACCGGAGACGGTGTACGAGCGGGTACAGTACCAGTTCGAAGATGAACCGTTCGACACAGTGCCGGACCTCATCACCTACTATGTGGGAAGTGGGAAGCCGGTGACGGGGGCCTCCAGAGCCAGGATACAGTTCCCCTCCAACCGGGTCTATCCTCTCAGCTGGGGGAGCAGTCGGCCCCCAGCCCTCTCGGACAAGAAGAGGAGTTTGTCCCTGGCCCCTTCCGAGTCGGGCAGGTTCACAGCTGCCTCTGATGACAGGAGTAACAGTGCGGATGGGATCATACAGGACCCAAGATGGGTGAGTCGTCAGTTTGGAGTAAGGATGTTAAACTATCGATACTGAAATAATTTGCTGTCAGCTGCAGAGAGAATCGTCTAGTTAGTTATTGTAACTCATGCCCGAGCTTTAACTACAAGGTCAAATCGCCTACTACCAGAGCGCTCTTTCGTCACTCTGGTGGACATGGTTGGTCCAACCTATTTAGGACCCTACTGTGGGAGTCCTAAATTTTGCATACCCTACATTTTTATTCTGATAGGGTAGGGGTCTTAAACGAATCCCTGGCATCGTACAGGCTCGGGACCATCGCTTAATGTCCCATCCGAAGGACGGTTTGTTCAACGTTTTTTCATCTCTCAGTTAAAAAACCCAAGGGCCTCGGCCGGGTTTCAGGCCCGAGATCTTGAGCTCAGTAAGCAAACACACGTGCCACTGAGCTATCGGTGTCCTCAACTTCGTCTCTAAATGTTAATTAGCTGTTAATATCTTCGGAAATTACATTTTTGCCAAAATAATATTTAATTCGGCCCTCCATGCCTACCATGTGTTCTATATTTTGCGTGGAACTCGACAGGACGTTATATTCGTGTTACACGCATTCACAGATTTAACTTCCGCTCCCTGTCCCATATAATAGACACCAACCATTCTTCTATTTCCTCTTTTGTCTGCAGTTAACACTAAACCTATCAGATTCAACTTTCAAATAAACTGAACTCATTCAGTCAAAACTCTTTGGTAAATTTCTTTATTTATTTTGTTATAATTTCAATTTATATCTTTCATTTTATCAATTTTATTATTTGCCTTCAGACACTTTTTTTAAATTGTATTTATTCTGTCAATTTTTATTTCATAATTCGTTGTCAATATTTATTATCACTCTTTGGTCATTTTCTTTATTTATTTTGTTATAATTTCAGTTTATATATTTAGTTTTATTAATTTAGTTACCTATTTTAAAGAACGCCTCTGATTTTAATTTGATTAATATGTCCTCAGTAATCATTTTGTTAAATGTACAAATATAATTTCACGTATATCACTTACACATAGTTTATCTTGTTAGAATTTATTAATTCTAGTTTTACCACTGATATTCAAATAGGGAATTTCCAAGTTGATTCCTTACTTGATATATAAGAATGCAAACTGATTCAGTTTAACTACACCTGAAGATGGTGTAATACTTCAAAAATGACAATATTTGAAAAATAAGTGTGTTTATTTGTTTGTTACCTAAATGACAGTGTAAATCTAATAGTATTTATTCTGCTCAAGAAAATCGTATGATGTTTTTGTATAATATGATTTTTCATTTTTGTTTGTGTAAGACATATTTTCAGGGTAAGGATAAGTAAACACTCATTTAAATGCCTTGAAATCCTTGGGAAACATACCCGGACAGTACGAAGATTTTTCTGTTAAGGATATGAGTTTTGGAGAGGTCAAAATAATCCTTTATAAGCTATACGATTTTCTCACAACTATTACCATATAAGAGAGAGATTTATTAACCAAATTCAATCTAGGATAAGGGAGGGGTGGAGGCTTATTTGAGTTTGAGATAAGCTTATAAAACAATAGGGAGGTAGGCTAACTGGTAGTGCAGTGTCATCAGGATAAGTGGAGATAAGGCTGCCATGGAGACGATCTCTTTCTCTAATATAGAGAAAGGGTCCACTTCATCTCAATCTCCCTTCTCTCTATAATCGTATAGGTACTCTATTCTACATATTTATGACACAAAACCTATTTTCCTTTGGGGAAAAAATTGAATTATTTGGTCGTTCTGGGTTTATTGTCACGACATCCTAACGAAAATCGATCAGTAAATTACCGGCAATAATAATAATTTTCGTTAAAAAACAAGATGATGTCCAGATAACCTATAAATTAGATACAATATAAATCTTAGTGATTAGTCATAACATTAATATTAGGGGCGCCGGTAGCTCAGTGGTATGGCGTGCTTGACTTCTGACCTCAAGAACGTGGGTTCGTAACTCGACCGAGGCCCTTAGTTTATTTTATCTGGGAGGTAAAATAAACTTAAGCACCCCGTCCTTCGGATGGGACGTTAAGCGATCGTCCCGAGCCTGTACGATGTCAGGTACTCGTTAAAGATGCCTCCCTAGGTGAATAAAAATTTAGGATAGGCAACATTTCACAGTAGAGTCGGGCTCATGTCCACCAGAGTGACGAAAGAGCGCTCTGGTAGTAGGCGATATGACCTCGTAGTTAAAGCCCGGGCATGAGTCATAAAACCTAACCTAACATTAATAGTAACAAATAAAATTAAGAAAATAATAATAATGGAAAATTAATGAGTATAAAAATAGTAGTTATGTATATAATATATTATTGTATCATCATTTTTCCCATTTATTTTTTGCCTTTTCTCAAAAAATAGCAATTACAAACGTTTCAGGATGTTTCACCCCACCCCTCCCATCTATAATACATGAGTTCTGTATATTAATTATTTCCTCTGTGAATCAGAATCTTTTTTTATAGATCATATTTATTGAGTGAACTATATTTCAGCACCTTTTAAATATAGATGTCGACTCAATAAAATGAAGATTCTGATTGATGGAAGGAAAAAAACTGTGAAGTGCTTCCCGAAAGACATAGGATATAAATCTTCACGCTTTATCAAAAGGCATCTGAGCAGTGATGGTAAAAGTGAAGCAAGACTGTGGAGAACCACCCGGTCATCACTTGCCTAAACTGTCGAAAATATATCAAAAAGTTGGTGGACCTAGAGAATATAGAATTTCTTATATTAATTAATAAAATAAAAATTTTTTTTTTTTTAATTTTTTAAAATATAAATGTTCTATATTTGTATTCCTTTAGGAAAAATTTTCTTTCACGATATTTCGGGATGATTAGGAAAAAAAAATTATATTTCGTCAATATTTTTTAGAAAATATATCAGTGGCAAATTGCAATAACCAGTTAACTGACACGAACCTGATTTCGAGATATTCATGTTTAAAGTATATGACAAATAATTTATTGTAATATTTGATATATAAATGTTCAAGTTGATGTACAGAAATTCGTTTATAATATAAATGTTCGTTCATAATATAATATATGACAGTTAACTGGTTATTACAAAATAATTCCAGTTAACTGATTCGGTTTTCCTGAAATCACAGTCATAAATATCAATTTAAACAATGGACTCATGTGGGAAATGAAAATTTAGATCAAAATACACATTTTTCTCAGAAAATCTCATTTTTTTAAAAAATGCCACTTAACTGGTTATTGCAATTTGCCACAGATATAAGTAAATTAACAAATAATGAAGTAAATAGTAAATAACTGATGAAATTAATGATAATTACAAAAATAATAAACAAAAGTAATTATGAGAGAACTTATGGATATATATGTGGAGGGCATCTACTAAGAAAATAAAAATGAAAATATGAATTAAAGTTTTTATATACGAAACACTGTAAGGCAAAAGGAAGTGGTTTTCCAGTTTATGTTCTTTTCACCGCCCACATATTACAATTGAATAAACAAAAACAAAGATCTTGTTTAACTTTTAATTAACAGTCACTTTGAACTTTGTGCTAACGATGGCGTAATCCGAACCTGGTACAATTTATGTATATATTTTTTGTGGAATTACACAATTTAAAAGTTTAACAAGTTCTTTGTTTTCATTTATTTTATTAGTTTTCTATTATTTATGTATTGAAAGATATTACAATTGATCTTGTATTGGATTTGCAGAGCTCCAAGTTCTCCACACACTCCCTGCCTCGTGTGTGCCATCGCCTCTCTCGAGTCACCTCAGATCCTACCCTAAGTCCGAGCACGCTCCGAAGACCCCTCAACGGTGGTGGACCTCCACCCAAACCAGCCCGACCCAGTCTTCTTGAGGATCACTACGCCACCTGTCAAAGGTAATAATAAACTGTACTTTCATGCACAACAATTGTTCGTTTATTGGACCACATTAACCAACCATTATATTAAAATTAGCAATGTTCTTTGTTATGAGTTTTAAGAGAACACTTAACACTGACTTCTGCATTCCTTTCATTGCTGAAGCAGTCAAATCCAGTCAGATACCAGAAATTCCATTCCTCCCATAGTTCTCTGCAGAGTTACCAGTCTGGTTTTGTTGAGCCATATCAGTTCTTTGTGTATATATACATTACTTCGGGCGCATCTCAGCTTTCACATCCAATTTGCAGACGGTTTCAGAAAGAAACTCTGATATAATCGAACCGAAAAACCCACTAATTTTAAGAACCACTAAAGATGCCGGTAACTCAGAGGTAATTGATCGCTGATTCGAAACTCGGCCAAAGCCCTAAGGTTTCATCTGGAAGGTAAAATTCTCTTGAGCACGCCGTCCTTCGTACTCGTTAAAGATCCTCTACCCCTACCCCAGGTAGCTAAAACTGGGTCAGGCACATGTCCACCAAAGCGACGAAAAAAAGCCTCAGAAGTAGACGATATGACCTCGTAGTTAAAGCCCTGCCATGTGACACAAAAGCAAACAAACAACCAACATAAAACGTAATTTTCATTAAGAATTAATTAATTGTTTTACTAAAATAATAAAATGCAAAACTAAATAATATATTAATTTTTCAATGACGGAAGGTTCACTTCTATCTATTGCTGTTGAGTTTGAAATTGTAAGATTTCTTTTAGAATATAAGTTTGAAAAGAATCAGCTTTTCAATAAAGTTTAGAGATTAATCGCAAGATCTTTTTATAATGAATTTTAGTTATAACGCTCCAGATCGGAACGGTATGTCGAAACAAACAATTTTTATTTACTTCTTGGAATACATCATTGGAATGACAAATTGTGTTTTTTTTTTAGATTTTTTTTTGTTTTTGGAGAACATTTTAATTCGCTCCGACACACAATTTGAAGGAGCGAAAATGAATATTTCAATACATCGTAGTATTATTTCAATCCCTGGTCGCTATTGTGCTGCTTATTTGGTAAAAAAAATAATTAACACTAATATTTCCTTTCCTTTATCTCAATTTGTATATACGTTGGAACTCAAGTCCGAATTTGGACATTATGCTAATAAAGAGTCTCTTAGATGTCTTTAATAGTCATTGTTAATAACCAAAATGATGGACAGAAATCCATTAAGACATTTAATTAGGCCTCTTAGCGTCTTAAAGGACCCTTAAATGAAAACTGACATTATTGCAGAGATATTGTGAAATAATTCAAATGGACTTGAAAAATGAAATAAAACTTGTTTATTTAATATATTGTCTAATTTCACTAACTATATATACATGGGAGTACTTTCGGTATTTCTACCATCCTCAGCCAAAAGCATAAGAGATAAGACATGGTCTTATCTCTTATGCTTTGGCTGAGGATGGTAGAAATACCGAAAGTACTCCCATGTATATATAGTTAGTGAAATTAGACAATATATTAAATAAACAAGTTTTATTTCATTTTTCAAGGACCCTTAAATGTTCCTAATAATTACAATTGTTAATAACCTTAATTGATGGACCGAAGTCATTTAAGACACTTGATTAGGCCTCTTATTGTCTTAAAGAGCCTTTCTTTAAATGTTCTTAATAACCATTGTTAATAACCTTAATTGATGGACCGAAGTCATTTAAGACACTTGATTAGGCCTCTTATTGTCTTAAAGAGCCTTTCTTTAAATGTTCTTAATAACCATTGTTAATAACCTTAATTGATGGACCGAAGTCGTTTAAGACACTTGATTAGGTCTCTTAGTGTCCTTTAAATGTCGTCGTTTCTTCGCTTGTACATTTCGCAATCTGAATCTAATTTAATATTTTTAGAATATTGTCTTATAGTTATATGTTATTTGATTACAGGTACCATTCGGGAAGTGACTCAGGCAATGGTTCTGGTGACTCCTGCCAGAGCTCTGCCGATATCTCCGATACTGGGGTCACCTGTTCTGTTACTCGGGGTGGTCCTGGCGGGGTCGTCGTTCGATACTCCCTCTCCACCACCACACTCAAGGTAGGTACTTAATATTATATACATTTAATAGAGTTAATTCCTTTTTTTTTTTCAAGAAGAGTAACCCACTAGCTTCATTCTAGACGCTGGATTATTTGTTTCCTAAAAGGAGTATGGTTCCCTGAACTGCTAAACATTTAACGTTTAAATGTTAAAAAATGGCTTTCGAATCTTTTTTTCAATGCCTATTTTTTCTTTCACTTATTATTTTTTATTTTTTGCATAAAAGGCTGTTAGTTTCATAAGTTTATTTTTCTTATCATTCCGACTTATGAAACTTCATAAAAAATACAGCCAGTAACAAAAATGTTCGGACGGTTTGATTTTTCAATAAAAAATTATAATAATTAAATGCAAAAGTAATAAAAAATAATTAAAAAAAATAATTAAAGCCATTTTTCAATCAAGAATAAGAATTCAAAAGTGGGTTAGGATAAAGGAAAAACAGCTTTGATTAGAACAAATAAATATTTTAATTTAATAAATTTTATAACAAGTAATGTAGGTAACAAAAATTTTCGGACAAAAATGTAAACAACTATAAATAAATTCAATGTTTTTTTTACGATTTCACAAATTCAAAAACCATAATGTTAATTAATATTTGGTTGGGTACCCTTTTTGTGTAATAACATCTTTCATTCGATTCGGCATTGATGATGAAACTAATTTTTTGGTGAAATTTGGAGATATTTTACCCCACTCTTCTAATAACTTTTGTTTCAATTCGTTTTTTGAAGCAATGGGTGTTAATCGAATTTTCCTGTCGAGCTCACCCCATACGTGTTCAATTGGGTTGAGATCGGGCGATTGGGGGGGGTTTCATAACTTTAGGGCAGTTATACAAAAGACAAGTACGTACCAATTCACAGGTGTGTTTCGGATCGTTGTCTTGGTAAAAATGAAAAGTCCGTAAAATCCCAAGTTTTTCAGCACTCTTTTTCAAATTGCTCCTTAGTAATTCGGCATAAACTTTTCCAGTCATGGTGGTTTCAATGAAAACCAGTTCACCAATTCCACTAGACGCCATACACCCCCACACCATCACTGAGCCACCCCCATGTTTTACTATTGGTTTTAAATTTTTTGGATTCAGCTCCTCATTACGCCTTCTCCAAATTTTGTCGCGACTGTCGGGACTAAATATATTAAACTTACATTCAAAAGTATTTGCTTGCAATAGAACAAACCGCAATAATAAAATATTCTTGTATCTTGTAACTCTTCACAACATAAAAAGAAATCTCAGGTCATGTAATGTCAGAAAACTAGATTTTTGTGATATGACGTTGGAAGAGAGCGACAGCAGCGCTGACCCTCGGCAGAAACCGTCCCTTCCCCCTACTCTATCCCCTCCACCTTCCCTCTAAAGAAACTAAGTACCCAATTTTTCTAATTTAAACGTTTTTTCTCCGATATTTCGACAAATAAATGTTTCCAGATCATGTCCGTTTACTTCCATGTAATATATGTATACATATACTATTACTTTACTTTTGTTTACTTCCCTATACATATAATATATGTATACATAATAATATGTACTAAAAATTTTGTAATCGTGTGAACATCAGAGATCAATTGCATGCGTGTGTTTATGTGAGAGCTCAAACGCTTTGACCTGACATCGTACAGGCTCATGACCATCGCTTAACATCCCATCCGAAGGACGGAGTGCTTAAGTTTATTTTACCTCGCAGATGAATGACATTACTCCAAAAAATTTCTGAATGATTCTGGAACTCTTTTGCGAAGCTCAATCTTTTTTTTATATTTTTTTCACTCACTAACGGTTTTTGGTACTCTCCCATTATATCCTGCTTCTTTTAGAATTCTTCGAACATTTTGTGGGTGAACTTTCTTTCCCGTTTCTCTGTATACCTCGGCGACGATCTGAGGTGCACTCCTCGAGGGCTTGTTTTTAATTTTCCGGACAACGCTACACCTTTCTCGGTCGTTTAATACTCTTGGACGGCCAGAGGAAGATTTCAAATCTATCCGATCCTCGTGCTTATACCTTCGAATTACATCGGCTACGGTGCTTTTATTTCGGCCTACCATACCACCGATTTTGCGGACACTTAATCCTTTTTCATAATTAAAAATTATTATCTGTTGAACTTCAAAAGATGTTCGACCCATCTTGACAGCAGGAAATACAAATAACTACTGAATGCAGTAATAGAAGGATATAAACACATTTTATTTGTTCGGTATTAGCGGTTGGTTGAGAAGGGATTAAAGATCATGATCAGAGTCGCATTTGTTTACAAAACAAACAACAGGTGTCCAGAAAATTTTGTTACGTGAATTTCTTGTCTTCAATTATTAATGCAAAATTTCCTATTAGCTGTAAATGTTTAATTAATTGTTTTACGGCGTTTTGAAATGATTGATGATCTCGAAATTTAAAACTTTGCTTGAATTAAATATTTTGCCATATAACTATGTGTAACTGCAAAAGAAAAACAAAATTATAAATTGTCCGAAAATTTTTGTTACTGATTGTAGGTGAAAATATAAGAGAATTGCCTCCTGGATTACCTCTTCTCGGTAATATAAGACTAATGCTAGTCTTAGATTTTGAAAACACATGCAAAATATATTGACAAAAAATTCTATAATAATAATGAATATTAACGACCAGTGTGCCGCCGCATCCTGTTGGTTTGTAATTAAATAAAACAATACTGTTTTATGATACATTATAATTTAACACTGAACAGACAAATGAACAAACGTTAAAAACGTGCTACAATAAAATATAACAGTCATAGAAAACTTTCAACACACCCGCAGTGTCGCCAACTTCGGACCATCAAATATTTCAACACATCCCACCTTCATGAAAACCAATTCACCCACACGTTTGAAATACAATATAGAAAGAATGCTTATTTACCGATCTATTAGAATTATTGTTCTTACAGAATTATTTTACAAAGATTCATTTTTACTTTCTTATAACTTTAGTTGAGTTAGCAAAAGATATGATTCTAAAATGTAGTTTTGAAACACATTTGTTTAGATGTTTGCTTGATATACGCGAAAACGGTTTGTCCTATCGAAAAATTGGTTCCTACCAAAAATGTTCCTCACTAAATTACCAATCGCTAATATGTCCTTAGATTAACGACCAATACCAACAAGTTAGAGTTAGTTCGAAATTCAATATTTCTTGAGTATAATATGATCTCGTTTTTAGAGCCAGTAGCTCAGTGGTATGCCTGCTTACTTACTGAGCTCAAGATCGCGAGTTCGAAACCCGGCCGTGCCTCCCTGGGAGGTGAAATCTTAAGCACGCCGTCCTTCGAATGGGACGTTAAGGAATAGTCCCGAGCCTGTACGTCAGGCACTCGTTAAAGACCCCTACCCTTGGCGAATAAAAATGTAGGTTTGGCAAAATTTAGGACTTCCATAGTAGAGTCGGGAAAAGCGCTCTGGTAGCAGGCGATATGACCTTCCAGTTAAAACCCGGGCATGAGTCATAACAACTAACTAATTAACTGATCTCATTTTATTCAAACTAACCTTGTAAGTTGCACTATTCGTTCCACTTTGATTGCGATTGCCAGCAGTAACCTCTTGAATGGTCACCCATAAACTATAAACCTGCCCTTGACCTGAGGTATAAACTCTAATGTCAAGGGCCTATAAAGTTAACCGCCTCTGTGGTCCAACTTACTACCGGAGAGAACAGGTCAGGATGTTGTCTTTGTTTAGATATATTATTTGTTTTTGTTGTTTTTAAATTTTCACATGAGACATACATACCTACGCCTGTATTTAGTTCATAATTGTTTTTGTTTAGATGTAATATTTCAGTTTGTTTTGGTGTAAATAATTTAAATGTTAATTATTGGCTTAGTCACATTTAGTTTTAATGACATATCTTTTACTCGAATCTAGCATACATCAAGTCATTAATAATTATTATTAATAAGAATTTAATAATAATGTAGCATACATCAAGTCATTAGTAATTATTAATAATAATAATTATTATTAATCATTAATAATTATTATTAATGACTTGATGTATGCTAGATTCGAGTAAAAGATGTGACATTAAACTAAATGTGACTAAGCCAATAATTAACACTTAAATTATTTACACCAAAACAAACTGAAATATTATATCGAAACAAAAACAATTATAAAATTCCATTAAAATACAAGCTCCGAAGAAGGCCACTCAATACCGAAAGCTTGGCAGAAATTCCACAAGTTTGTTTTCTTCGAACATAAGCCTGATCTCTCCTTCTTTTTATTACATCGTTGGTCAATCCCTTCCTAATTAATCCTAATATTTGTCGAAATTTTAATATATTCAAAAACACTGTTTTGATTCGCACCGGAATCATTGGACCAGTAGTCCTCATTGTGGCAAACCATTTTACAAAAAAAATTATTCAAATCGGTGTATTTTTGCAAAAGTATCATGAATGAAAGATAATTCCAAGACAGACACAAATACCGCACTGCTGTTTTTACATATTGAGAGTAGATTAATCAGAATCTGCCTACCTCGGTCACGATTTTTCTACGTCATCACCAGATTTCTATTCCTTTACGGAAACAAGGAAATAATAAAGAAAAGCAATTTAGTCATAACTTATGGTCTCTCATTATTCATGATCATGAATAATGCACTGTATTTTCTATATTTTTCCTGTAATTGGATTTATTAAATTTATACAATCAACAACAGAGTTACTTCTTTTCGAAGCAGCCATTAATTATAATTATAAATACATTGAAAAATCATTTTATTCATTGATTATTGATTTTATTGTGCCCATCACTCTCTAGTTGTCTTGATAGGAAAATCGTCTGTCAGAGGATACATCGTCTTTCGTATGCCATTTTAGTAGTCTAAAGATCTCAGCAGACGTTTATCTCAGATGTTTATCTTTTACAGAAGAACTATTTAAGAGAATTAGTCAATATAGTATAATAATTGAACAATTGAGGGCACTAGAAGCCATGGGGTACAAGTGCCTAATTTTGGAAAAATGTTAAGTGCATAGTTCTAAATCTATAAAAAATATGATATCTATTTTCTTTCAGTTTATTGTTGATGTATATCTTTGAACTTATTAATCTCAAAATAACAGTTATTGTACTTGTAATCCTTGGTGATTGATGATTGAGATAGAAAGGTATTCTACTCCATTTTCGGTCTAGTTTCATCCAATTTTTTTTTCAAGTTACGAGGGAATCACCCTGTATAATTGTCCTTGTCTGGTTCAGGCGACCGACTATGATTCCGGTATTGAGGAGACAGCCCCTCCATTGTACTGCCCGGACCTCCCGTCTGCCTTCGGTCTGGACACCTTCCAGACCCTCCTCCTCCCAGTTACAGAGAACAAGCCATTGGACGCCACAGGATTGAAGGGGGTTCGAGGCCTTCTATCGGAGAACGGCTCTAGAATCATCGCAAACCACCTGACTCGGGCCGACTTGGATCTCATCATAGAGCCACAAGACAGCCCTGTGATGCCAGGGGCTGATTGTGGTCTCCAGCTGGCCGCACTTTCATTTGCCAAACAGATGAGACTGGACCTTATCGAAAGGTAATCAACCATTATTTATTTTTAGTAGGGTTTTTTGGAATCGCAAAAAATAAAATAAAATTGGCAATGTACTTCCCCAGTTCGAATTAATCAATTAAATTATCGCTCTTCCGAACATCAATAAACCTTTTTTGCTAAAAATCAATAGTTGACTAACACAGGGAACCTCATACTAAATTCCGTGTCGATACAGTGGAATCCCGATATTTCTTATCCCGATTATTCGTATTTCCGGCTAATTCGTACAAATTTGCCGGTCCCCAGAGAAAATCCCGGTAAGTGGTATAAAAACAATGCATTTTGGACCCCTCGGTAATTCGTATTATTTTTATACTCGAGGTCACTTAAAACGTCTTATAATTCGTATTTCTAGCTTAAAAACCTCGTTAATTCGTACTGTTTTCAAGAGGGGGAGAGAGGACAGTGAGAGACGAGAGAGCAGAATGAGTGCGAGATAAATGTTTTCTAGCAAATCACGTGATTCCTACAGAACCAAAGGGGAGAGCGAGTGAGAGAGACAAGCTTCTATGAAATCTCATATTATTTCATGTAATTCGTACTCATTTCACTCATAGGAAATGAGGAGAGGAGAGGGGGAAAGTTTTAGCAATTTTATTGATCTTGTCTAACATTTTTTCGATCAAATGTTTGATTGGTGTTTATTTAGAGATTTTTCTAGAACACATGTACATATTTTTTATTGCTGGTATTGTTTATTGTATAGTTTATTATAAAACAGTGTTTATTGCATAGTTTTTATTCTTACCACATTGTACGTACTTCTTAATACATACTTATTTGGATTAATACGTTTTTTAATTTTTTATATTTTGTACTCCCGATAATTGGTTATCCCGATAATTCGTACCAACCGTCAGTCCCTTGACCATACGAATTATCGGGATTCTACTGTATAATATTTGAAACAGATGTAAATATTATTTTTCCCTCTATCTGCATCTTGTTTCATACTTTCCCAATTACAAAGTAGGTATACATATTTTATTATATTAGTTCCGGAAGTTGACTCCCTTATTGAACGTTTTCGCTCCTAAAAAATGAGAATTTTACCCATAAAATGCCAGTAACAAAAAAATATATATATATATTTATATTATTAGAATTTTTTTTTGAGTTGAGCCTCTCCCTGTTCCACCTGTTTCCATCGACAGATTTTGCCGAAAGTCAATAGCTGTCGTCCTTATGTGGTTCTGGATATACCTACATATAAAATGTCGTGTCAGGAGTTATCGTGTTTACAGATACAGTCACAAAAACATCGAATTTCTGACCGATTACGTAATGTTCCCTATGCTTCCTACAACTCTGGAAGTAAAAAATGGGAAAACCCTAAAAAAAAAAAAGTTAGTTGCCTTATATTTTGCCTGATTAGCTTAAACTGCTCAAGAACATATCAGATATAGCTCCACCCCTTCCTTAAAACAGATCTAAATATTATTTTTTTCCCTGTCTGCATCTTGTTTCATACTTTCTCGAATAGCTCCTATGTGTTATGTTGCACAGATGGTTTTTACTGAATATGTTCCAATTATATTTCCCAATTACGAAGAATGCATATTTTATTATATTAGTTCAAGAAGTTGATTCCCTTATTGAACGTTTTTGCTACTACAAAATTAGCCATAAAATGCCAGTAACAAAACAATAAGTGAAATATATTGTGGGTTCGAAACCCGACTGAGACCCTTAGTTTATTTTATCTGGGAAGTAAAATAAACTTAAGCACGCCGTCCTTCGGATGGGACGTTAAACGATGGTTCCGAGCCTGTACGATGTCAGGTACTCGTTAAAGACCTATAAAAATGAATGAAGTGAATAAAAATTTAGGATAGGCAAAATTTAGGACTCCCATAGTAGAGTACGGCTCATGTCCACCAGAGTGACGAAAGAGCGCTCTGGTAGTAGGCGATATGACCTCATAGTTGAAGCCTGGGTTATTATGACTCATGCCCGGGCTAACTACGAAACAATGTCCGTTCACAATTCATCATCGCACCATCAAGTTTATCAACACACAATTTTTTATGCTCACTCTTGGAAAAAAAATTGCAAGGCAGTCGTGAATTTGCTCTTACACATATGCGAAAAAGGAGGGGGCAGTCTCTCGAGTTCAAAAGAAACAGGTTGCCTTCGGGTAAGGTAACCAGTAGTGAAGGTTCGCCAGTTTGTATACATGATAGTGTTTTTCAAGATGGCGTTATTGGAGTGAAATGATTAGTAGTGATTGTACCTCTGCAGATTCAATATGTTCCCTTCCCCATAATGATATCATAAAACTAGAAATATATAAAAGATTTAGAGCACAACTAGATTAATGGAATAATTTTACTGTATCTTCTTATTTTTTGGCATTGACTCAGCGTTAGCTCAGTCCACTACTAGTCCTAAAACATTTGTTTCTGTACTAAACTATGACCTTATATGTGTTTTGAAACATATACTCTATTATTATATAAAAATTAATGCTATTTGTTAGAACGCATTTTTAAAATATGTACGTTAATTAAGCCTCTTCCAGTCTTCTCTATCTCCTGCAATCTCCTCAAAGTGTGTTCCATTATACTCTTAAGAGCTTAAATCAACAATTTAATGCGACATATGTAAAAAAAATATTTTGTGCAGGATAGTCTTTTTTAAATGATTTAAAAAATACAACTTTTTATTTTAAAAGTGAAATATTTAATTAAATCGGTGTTGTAGTTTTGCAATTATGATTATTTATTTTCAATGTTTGATGGTATACGAAAGATATTCTGTCTCATCTCATAAAATCCACCTGATCTGAAATGATAATATTTACCTATTACAGGTAAATTTACCATATGATAAAAATATCGAAATTTGAATAAAATTGACTGAGCCGTTATTTGTTTTTTTCTCTTCAGGTTAGGTTAGGTTTTATGACTCATGCCCGGGCTTTAACTACGAGGTCATATCGCCTACTACCAGAGCGCTCTTTCGTCACTCTGGTGGACATGAGCCCGACTTTACTGTGGGAGTCCTAAATTTTGCCTACCCTAAATTTTTATTCATCTAGGGTAGGGGTCTTTAACGAGTACCTGACATCGTACAGGCTCGGGACCATCGCTTAACGTCCCATCCGAAGGACGGCGTGCTTAAGTTTATTTTACCTCCCAGATAAAATAAACTAAGGGCCTCGGTCGGGCTACGAACCCACGACCTTGAGCTCAGAAGTCAAGCACGCATACCACTGAGCTACCGGCGCCCTCTTTTTCTCTTCATATAATAATAATATAAATCTGATTTTTCTTCAATTCATATTACTTGTATGTCTATATTTTTATTTTGTTATATTAAACTATAATATATCCATATTATTGAAGCAAATTTTGAAATTTTGAATAGTTTATCGGGCGAGTACCGAATTTCTGCCAAAAAAAACGTGAATATTGCTTGAGTATATTTTATTTGGAGATTGACTGAATGGATTTTCATGAGGCGACCAATATTTCACATTAAAACTTAGACCACCAACTCTTTTGAGTGATTAATCTAAGTTCGAAAGTTGCCTATCTGTGCATGTGTTATTATATACTTTTTCTTTACTAAATCTATAAACAATTTTGTTTAAATGTAGGACGATTTGTCTGAAACTTCTCGTGGCAGTGACCATTTTGACGTGCAATGCTGACTCAGAACGAGCCGAAACCCTCAACAAATGGATCCAGGTGGCTATAGACACCAAAACAGCCCTGGGAAACCTTTTCGGTTTCAACGCCATCATGATGGGCCTTTGTATGCCTCAGGTGGGACAAATTTCAATACTTAATAAATGTTAATTCTCTTTTTAGTATTGTGCATAATTAATATATGTACGTATGAAGTGCCTGCTAATAAGCAAGGTTCAAGGAAATGTTTTATTTTTTGATAAAGCTATCTTTATATATCTAGCCAAAATGTATTTTCTTGTGTAATTTTTCAAGAATAATTCAAGGCATCTTATCAGGATTGTTAAAGATATAATTTATATATAGTATATGGTATTCTGTTTGGAAACATTCAGTGGCAACACTGCTTCAGTTTGATTCAAAGGTCATTTTGAGATGTTGAGGTTTAAAACTGCAATTTGTATGATATTGTATGTATGACGTTTGTTAATTTTTTATCATTAGGTCTTCTGATTCCTATGTTCTAATGATTTTAAAATTTTGTTAACTATTGAAAGTTTCTTTATATTTTTTAAATGTTACCTTGGGAGCCATGGTGGTCGTGCGGGCTAGAGCGTAGAGCTTTGGTCGCATGGCCTCACCATGGTTTGCGGGTTCGAATCCCGTCCGGGAGTGAGTTTTATTTCGTAGACAGAATTCCCTCCCGGGGCCATGGATGTCGTAAATAACTAGATGTAACACATTGACATGGCTAATATGCACCGTACATAAAGCCAAAAAAAAAAAAAAAAAAAAAAAAAAAAAAAAAAAAAAAAATGTTACCTTTTGAATTGTAATGTTTGCATGAAATAAGAAAGTGTGTAATATATTTCGACTGCATTTGACTTCTTATGTGGTACTTTTAATGTTGCGATCGTCGAAGAAAGTGTAATATATTTCGACTGCATTATCGTTTAATATATTTCGTCACATGTGAATGAATGTAAAGGTAAGTAACAATAAAACAACTCTAAAAAACATGATTGTATTTTTCCAACATTATTGATCATATTTACCGTTGTAGTAAATTTAACTAAACCATCAATATTACGAACTATAAAATGATCTTTCAGTAAGAAACTTTTAGGTTAAGATGCTTCGATAGCTTAAATTTCTCACAATAAATACAATTTGTGATAAAAGAAAATAATATTGCAGTGTTAATGTAAAAAAATATAATTATTTTAGCTATCACAAACGTATAATTTCATGTATAAAAGAAATTGAAGAACAATAAATTTGAAGTTTAATTCCTCATACTACTTTTCTTATTGTAACATTATAAAACAAATTTTAATCAATATCAGTGCACGATAACAAATTTTTGGAACTTGCTTTAGTTCTGCTTTGATGTTTACACATTAATTCTTGTGAGTACCGCGTCACTCACACATGTTGTTTTTATAAATTTACAATTACATTTTCTTTATTTAATGTGAAGCAATGCATGTTTTTCTTGTGGCAGATCCAACGTTTGAGTGTGACATGGCACATCCTTCGCCAGAAGTTCACCGATTCTGCCTTCAACTTCGAGGCTAAACTGCGGCCCACTCTGAAGGCTATGAACGAGTGTTCCAACCCGCAGGCCCCCAACACCACCATCCCTCACCTTCTACCGTTCCTCCTCCTTATGGACAGGTCTCCTGACGATATGCTTCGTAAGTATTTTATGTAGTAAATATATTATAAAGTGTACATAAATATATTATTACAGCATCATTTCTCCCACTTATTTTTTTGCTTCTCAAAAAATAGCAATTACAAACGTTTCGGGAAGCACTCCCATCATCAGTAGCTATAATTCATCCAGGGGCCTAGCCAGGATTTTAAGCAGGAGGGAGCAAAGTTAGGCTATAGGGGGGTGGGGGGGGGGGGGGGGGGAGGGGGGTATAGACTCCCATGGGCACAGCCCGCAGTTTCCGTGGTTAACGCTGCAGACTTTTTGTTGTTAATTTGGGAGACTCAGACCTCTAGAAGCTCCCCCTGAGGTAACCACTGACTGTAATATTTGAGCTGACTTTACATGAGCAGCAAACATGCAAAGCTCAGCAGCAGCAAATGCACGCTGTGGTTTCTGTGCTTTTAGAATTAAATGACTCACATCCAGTAGCGTTTATTGCTGCTGTTGCGCTTTGCATTTTTACTGCGCATGTAATATCAGATTTAAGAGTATAAAGTATAACATAAATTAAGATTTTAAGCGAGGAAATGAAATGATTGAATTCATGTATGTTTGAATAAATGTAATATGACTTGTTTTGGGTAAAGCACAATTTCCGTTTATCCTCCAAAAATCGTGAAAGAACTTCCTTTTTGAAGTGTTCTCGAACGTTTTTCAGCAACTTTCTGTGCACGCTTAGAATGCAGAGACCATTGCGATGGAATTTTTAATCTAACATTTTTTTAGTTTATTTAATTTTTCTTAAGCACTGAAAGGTAGAGACCGTTTAGCTGCAGCGTATTTTTAACACTTTTTATTTTAACACTTCACGTTCCCCTCTACCCTTTAATATAAATTTTGTTTTTACTTATCATTTGTAACAGAGTTTTTTTTTTTCATTTTTCCAGATTCCAGAACCTCCAACAATATGGAGTTTATGTGTATCTCCAGTTGGGAGAGTTCAGCCGCCGACTTGGGCTTGGAAACACTTCACAGCCACCTCTCGGAGTGTCGCAAGTTTATCAAAGCCTTGCCTTCGTACAGGCGAAACGCTCAGATCGTACTTGGGGAGGCCAGGTCTATCCCACTGCTGGGCGACGTGTTCCGAACGGAGTTTCAGATGAAGTTCTTGTGGGGCAGTCGTGGTGCTGGAGTTGGAGCCGGAGAAAGGCGATGCAAGTTTGAGGAGATCCTGGGCGCCATGTCAGAGCTGTATGAAGGGCGATCTCCTCCCCCGAGCCCAGCTCCACTCTCGCCGCGATATAACCCAGCCATCGGCACCAGTGTTTAATTCCATATCCCAAACATCACAGGGCAAATATTTACTTGTAATGCCTTGAATTACTGCTTATTAGTTGGTATACGAGCCCTTCAAAACAATTTTGTTGGAGCAAATAGGCTTCAACATCTATTCCCCTCGCCTACGAGTTTACTCAAAGCTGATGCTTTATGGAAACGGTACTTACGGGTGATATTATCCTTTCATGGGTCTGTTCATAAATTAATTCAGATCAGTGACCTGAGATGGCGTTAGACTCTCTAATCCTTTGCGGAAGCTCACTCTTAAATTGTAAGCTTGAAAAATACGGATATGGCCACACACCTGACTGGCGCACTGCGGACAACAAAAATGCATTGATCACTATAAGTAGAGCGGATGGTGGAAAAGGGGAGGAAGCAGAGTTGTCGGGAACTCTCGGCTACGACCAGAGAGCCTGCACTGCTTCACTACTCATCGAATTTTTAATGAACTATTATCACAGAAGAACGATGGGCAAAGACACTATATGATCCTGGTCCCGAGCCAGAAGCTGTCAAGAGCCGATTGGGCTCAAAACTCCCCGAAACAGGTTCCTTCCTCCCCAGACACTTGTGGAGCCGAGTGGGCCAATCAGTTTGTGTTCAACGCCCACATCCGCTAGTTCTGATAAAGTCGTGTCTCTTCTCCTATCAGCTCCGTTTCCTCTGGAAGGTATCCTATAAAGTGATTCCCGGTGCACACAGAGAATGTGTCGGATGTAATTCATTTTCTGCTACTGCTGTCTTAATTGTAAAGCTATTGAGCCGAGGTCTCGCTAGGAGGGTTCCTAACAGGAGGCAGGAGCGTTGTCCGGGTTTCTCCCGCCTACTCAAAATGAGCCAATTATAATTATATACAAACAAAAAGCTCAACAGAATATTATATAAAGTCTTGCATTGTCTGGAAAACTTGAAAAGCTTCGAATAAATTACATAAATAAGTGCCAATACCATAAATAAAAGCCCTGCTATACACATGGTTGATAGTGAAATGTAGGTTGTAATAGATATATGATATACATTATAATTATGAATTTGCTTTCGCCATATGCAAAATACAAAAATTTTCAAAAAGGTTTTTCGAGACAATTTGTATTTGCACATAAAGGGAGGCGAAATTGGGCTACTTTCATTATATAATGAGGGATGTTGCCTATGGCGGCATTCAAGAAGGCAATGCCTTGTCAAATTCCAGAAGAATGGAAGTATATATTATATAATGCATTTTGTTATACATACCGGGTGCCTATGAGACTCGAGGACACTTGCTATAATGGTTATAGGAGGTCAAACCTATTGACAAATTGTCCAATCCAATTTAATGTTTCTCATGATAAAAATGTTCTCAAATAAAAGTTTTAGAGCATTAAAAAAAAAAAAATTATTTATTCTGTTTACTTAAAACCGTATAAAGAATATAGACAACAAGGAAATGTGCTACTAGAAAGAAAATGGCAATGTCTGCCAAGAGAGGAGAAATCACACAATGTTGTCACTGCCTGATCTAAGAAGATCTCTAGCCCATTGGCGCTTAAGGCGTCGTTCGGGGAATGTGGCAGGAGTAATATGGGTACTTATGGGGGAGAATAAAGTTTTAGCTAATTCGGTGACAAAGGGAACATTGAGATCAGTGCGAAGGTTTCTGTTGGAGATGTATTAACGAGCGTTGATTATTTCTACGAAGGATTTTGGATTGCAAGGATTGTCTTTTGTTTTACCCAACAAAACTGGAGTCGCTGTAAGATGAGTCTACAGCAGACTTTGTACAGTCGTCGTCGGTCACAGAATCCGACAATACTTCGATCGATCCCCCCCCCCCCCCCCCCCCCCCCCCCGTGGTTCTGCCGTTCGGTCTTAGTACCCTCTGTCTTTCCCGGAGAACTTCTGTAGTACGGGTTGATGAACACAGCTTCAGAGACAAAATACTCTCATTACCTGCGGGAATATTTCTCCTAAGCCGTCGACACATTTTTCTCGATTCTTCACTGTCTTGAGTTGTCGTTCAATTAGGCTTTATTAGATTTATCAGACTGTGCCAAAAAGTCTCATTTCTATGCAAAAGATTTATAATTTTCTGTTGTGAACTGCTTGATCCGTGACATCTTCACATGGAATGCAGTGTCTTGCAAATATGCACTTGATGTTCCTAACAACTGATACTGAAGTTATAGTCCTTATAGTTACTATTCCCACAATTTAGAGTAATAGACAGAAAAATAGATAATGAATTGTATTATCCATTTCAAATATATTTACTCCCAACTTTCCCCAAGGTCTTGATAACATATGTGCATTTATCAATGGCTCTCTCCGATTACAAGCATCGTAGTTCGTGCAAATTTCCTCACTTTCAACACGGTTTATGTCTACTTGAATCGGTACAAATAATATATGACCTAAAAAAAAATAATACTAATTTTCATTATAATTTAATGCTCTACAAATTTTATTTCTTCTAAGTTTCGTTCCGGACAAACATATTTTGCAAAATGTTTTTAGCTGTAGCTTTTAAAAGTAATTTTTCCAATGACTTTAAGATCCACTTCATCTGGTATCCAACTATCAAGTTGTCCGCGAGTCTCAAAGACACCCCTTGTAAAAAATTTTATGTAGATACATTTTAGATAGAAATATTTATTCAAGTTCCTTTTTGACTTTGTTTTAGTGGTAAAAAACATAGATAACTTAAGTATTTGTCTTATGTTTATATGTATATGTTTTTATGCAATGTATTATTTTCGTTTTAGTTGATGTGTGATACAAGAAATTATTTTATTTCATTTTTCAACTTGAATAGTTTTAATATTCAATTTTAGTAGCTTTAATATTTTTCATTATATAGAATTTTATGATATTAACTTAGAGTTTTATGAATTCTTTGGTCATTGTATGTTTTATTTTTTTTCGTATTATGCCTAAAAATGTCACAACGAGCAATTACAATAAAATATAATTATAAATAAAACGGGTTTTTGAATTGTTCTCTGAAATTTTTGTGAGAATTTACTGCTGTTTGTAAAAGTTAGGCGTTTTCAATATGAACAATCGAAATTTTCCAACACAAGTTCATGAATGAAGTACGAAAGGTACAAAGTTATAAACAATGCTTTGAGAAGGAAGATAATAGAAAAATATATTGTAAAATAATAATACAGTCCATAGTTATTTGTATAAATTGAACAATTACACTGCCAATGCCATTAATGCCTGAAAATAAATTTAAATATTTGAAAAAAAAAAAAAACGAATAAAATGCATTTGCTATTATCTTACGCGCCATTGGCCCATTGCTGCACAAAGTGACCCAAACCGATACGCATAAATTGACTACAATTTAACTATGAAATGTTTAGTTTTTTTCAAGTACATTTGTACTTCTGGCTTATGTTTATTTATTTATTTATCTGTTTATTATTATTTTTTATTTGAATATTTTATTCTGTGTCGTTATTTTTTTTTAAATAAAAAAAATAATTGAATAAGTATGGATATAGATAGCGTAGCTTCATGAATTATGTACTGTTTTTTGAATTCATATACATTTTTTACATTGGCCCGATATAAAAATCTAATATAGTTATTATAACGGGGTTGATTATTCTCAAACTTTTAGACAATAGTCAGTATTTCTAGAAACAATTATTGATGTATAAATATTTCTATTTTATACTTTTTATTACATTTTTATTACTTCAAAATATAAATTTAATAAATACTTAAAAACATGCATAGTAGAGAATAAAATATTTATTGTCATGTTTCATGTACAAATATTATCCATTTATAAACGTGAATTAATGAAGTAAGGTATTATGTCATTTATAACAATGTAAGTAGGTATTTATTTGTTGCTGTGTATATTTTTTAGTTTAATCCATAACGCGCAAGTTAACAATTTTTTTTTCGTATTTCCAAGAGCTGGCATTTTTTTTTTCATGGTGTATGTATAAGAAATGGAGGTACACCTACCTAACTTGTTGAAAAAGGTTTGTAAAATTCATTACTATGTTTATTCCCGCAAAAATTGTGCTGCCCCACGGGACCGTGTGAAAAAATGGAACTAATTCAATGATGGTAGGGGTAGCTGACATGATTCTTTTACGTAGATGCCATTTACACGAACAAAAATAAAACAAATATCAAAGAAAACGAATTCTAAATTTAAAAAAAAAAAAAAATCTTCAAAATTAGGCGTAAACATTTGGAGAGAGAAAGAATATAAATAAGAAAGATTAAGAATTTTATAAATAATTTCGTCTAGGTATGTTTCGTATATATAGGGATTAATTTTTTTTTTAACTTATAAAGACGTTATTGAAACTAAGAGTAGATAATTATGATACTAAACAAAGTTCTTATCAATTTCAAAAAATATCCTTATCAAACAAAAAAGTAAAAATAAAATTATGGCACACCAGCAAACATGTTATTTCGAAATATTTTTTAAACATAAATAATATAACCTGCCGACAATAATAATATTACTTAAGAAATAAAAGAGGTTTCGCAACTGTGTCATCATCAGTGGCACATCTCACCCGTACAGCGTGGAATCTGACCTAATAAAAACAACTGTTTTATTGTATAGTATGGGTAGTACCACTGATGATGACGCAGTTGTGTTGAAACCTGGGTCTGGTCGGAAATAAATGAATGGGAAGACAACGTCTTTTGTTTCTATGAGAAACCTTGTCCCATATCTTACTATCACATATGATAATAATATTACTTTTGTGTAGTTCAGTTGAATAAGAAGAACGTCAAATGCTCTTAGAAAAAGTATACATTAAATAATTGAAAATCAGAAATATTTATTTATATACATGTCTGGCTGACTAGCAAGAGAAACCTTCCCTTTCGGCTTCCCGGCCTTTCAAATGAACACTTACATTCTTATTTTGATTACTCGTTAATTCAGTTAAACAAATCACGTTGATGTATCACTAATGCACCTTCGCCTATTTCAAGAGACGAAACCTTTTTTTTTTTTATTCAACTAGAGGAAAAGATGGCGCCGGTAGCTCAGAGGTCATGGACTGAAGGTCGCGTGTTCGAAATCCCGTCGGTTTTTTTTTTTGGGAGATGAAGAAACTTGAGCACAGCCTTCGGACGGGACGTTAAGCGATGATCCCAAGCCTATACGATGTCAGATACTCGTCAAAGACCGCCCCTATTTTAGGAGAATAAACAAGGATATGCAACATTTAGTAGGACTCCCATACTGGCGTCGGCCTCATCTCCACCAGAGCTATGATAAAGTCCTCTGTTAGTAGGCGATAAGACTTCGTAGTTGAAGACCGGACATGAGTCACAACTAACTAACAATAGGAATCTTACCAATATTAAAGTAAAATTTGCAATATTAAAATAAAAATAGATTTTTTCTTTTTCTAAATCGGCGAAAATTTGTGAAATAATAATGAAGTATTTAGATGCGCCTTATTCATTATTTATTTTATTTTATTTGAGTGATTATAAAATAATAATGAATTTAATTGATGTTTTAGTAGTGGATGAATGGTATGTACATAATGTGAGAATTTACGTTTGTTATGTTTTATGTGATGTTATGAAAAATGTACAAAAACAAGAAAAAAAAAGTGATAATAAAAAACATTAAAATGAGATGACATATTATTAAAAATTAATAAAACAGAATAATATAATAATTTATATATATATTTATTCATAAATATATATATATGAATGTATAGTTTGTTTATAGATTTTAGAAATGTTTATTCATTGTGTTAATATTACCAATGCTCGAATCTACTTTAAATCGTATCATTTTTGTGTAGTTATGTATTTTATGTAGTAGATATTTTAATTTATCAGGGACCAACAAATTATTCATCTTTTATTTATTTATTATTCTTGTCTTGAACAATTTGTTTTTATAACTTTGTGTATATATGTAGGTCCTAATTTTTGTTGTATATATTTGAAATGATTGGTTGTATCTTTTAAATTGTATTTTTTATTTTATTCAGAGATGTGATTCGAGCATAATTTTACTAGTCTAAATATGTATAAATATTTTTTGATAGTAACCCTCCCCATTTTAACTTACCCTTAATATATGGTCCACATATCATTTATTTCCATATGCTTTTCATATGTACGTGTATAAATGTATGTAAAATATAATACATATATACCTTCATTTTACTATTTCTATTATGACTGGAAAAAAAGGGTGGTTCGGTGCTATAGATGAAATATAACAGTATCTAAAACATGTATGTGTTATTATTCTTCCCCTTTCCTATTTTCCTCGCATTCCTGTTTCGTAAGTTTTTTTTAAGAATTCCCCCCCCCCCCCCCCCCCCCCCAAAAAAAATTGGAGTTGGATAAGTATAATTTTTTTGAATAACCTAAGTTTGCTGAGAGGTGGCCTAGCGTAGACCCACCAGTTTTCTTGAGAATATCTAGGAAGATCAATATTGAATGAAGGAATAACTTTTTTTTTTCTCGAGGCTGCTAAATTATCTAAATGTATTGCCATGATTCGAAATGCATGTATAATGATGTGAGAAAGCCTCTTTATAAGTCCTCTTTATTGGACAACTCCACCACGGCCATGAAGGCCTTAGGGCGTTTTTGGCCCTCCCCTGCCGTGGCTAGCTGCCTGAAGACGTCTTCCTTCCTCTTGGTGAAGGGGAGGGGTGGTCTCCCGAGGCGTAGTTGCAGTTCCTGCCTTTTTTGAGCCTACGGTTCCTCCCTTGCCTTCCTACCGCCGTTAGTCAATCTTATACTAATGGTATAATAAAGAAACAAATAAAAATATTTTATTTATTATTTTTATAATTTGTCGTATCAAAATACAAAAAAAAAAATTTTTAGGATCAATAATGTTCGTCGGTTCGTAATGTTTTCCGAAGTAAGAGGTCAATGGGGCCATCGTCTTCAGCGTACTATTGAATGTAACACTTTCATACCTGAGAGAAGCCCAGACACTGAGCAGTTGAACCAGATCGGGGTTCCTGGCCATGTAGAACCTCAAATCTTTCTTCTCAATGTATAGGAGGTAGGACGGTTCCAAAGCAATGACCATCAGCATACGTCTCTGTTTGGCTAAAACACGGCTACCTCCGAACCGATCACCATCCAATATATGAATTATTTCATCTCCTGTCAAATCGTATAGGGCAACTTGTCCACTCACTACGAAGTACACACCTACCGATTCGTCATCGAAACTCAATACAATGTCATCCTTAAAGTAGACATGGGGAACTAATGTAGTAGACATTTCGATAATATTCAATGGAGACAAATGATCAAAATATTTCACCGAACCGGCCAGCGTGCAGCACGTATGAAGAGCCAAATCTCCTCGGATTTCTCCGGAGAATTGTTCAATTATAAATTTTTCATTGTAGAACTTATTTCTAAACTTGTAGTGATAAAACTGTCGTATACGTTGTTTCGTCTTTCGTTGAATTTTATAATGATCCATGTACGAGCTTGCATCTTTTACTACATTTTCAAACTGCCAAACTGGTTTCAATCTGACTCGAAATATTGCGATTATCTGGCCAATAATTAATATGTAGAATAGGAAATCGAGAATGGTAATACATGTATAGACAATAAGACTTATTGGTGCCTTTGGTTTACGGAGTTTTTCACCGTTTCGAAAAAACAACATGAGAAAAGCCAAAACAGTTTCTAAGTAGAACTCAAGGCGATCCTCGGCTGCAACTCCCAGGATGGCGGGTGTTGATGATATACCTTCTCTAAATTTTTCTATAAGATATTTCTTCATTGCATCATCTGTAGAAAAGATAGTTTGGTAAACCATGTCGACTCGAGGTGTTAAAGCAGTCAACAGGGACTTAAGTACAAAGGACAATGCAATTAAAACAACTAGAGCTGTGATTCTTCTGTAAACACCTTTTATCTCAAAATATTCGCCAATTTCATACCAATAGCGGAGTATTTTTCTTAACTTTACTGCACGAATGATAATCATGGTCATGCAAAAAGCTCGTCGGTCGTAAAACAAGTAGATATTTGTTTTTATAAGATAAAATGGAAAAATACTAAAAATGTCTAATAAGAATGTTCTTTGCATATACCTAGATAAGATAAGATCCCGTTGTAGGAGTATAATTCTCGCAGAAGCTATTGTGTACCCTGTATTCAGGGTAACCATTATATCCAACCAGAAGGGAATATCTAGAATAGCCAATGGGATAATCATCCTGTTCAGAGCGTAATGAGGGATGATGAAGACGACGAGAGATGAGATGAAGAAGGCGAGGATGGTGTAGACAGACATGAAAACTGCCCAGAAGGTGGCCAGAGGACTGAAGGGATGGAACACGTACCTGTGGGACTCCAGTTGAAGGTTCATGTGGTAAAGAATGGAGGCGGAGCTCGGGAGGAAGTAAATGAGACGAGGGTCTTTGGGGTAGACTAGGAAGAGACGGTGGAGGGTCTGTCGAAGGGGGCATCCGGGCCAACGATCCTCTGTGCCGTCGGAGAAGATGGCGGGCGGGAAGAGGGCACTCAGGTCGGTGAGTACGGAGCTCTTCATCACATCTCACTAACACTACATCACCTCCTATATAAACACACTGATTCTTCTTACCCAAAATTATTCATCGTCAGTATTTCGTATACAATGACAAAGTATGTATTGTCTATGTTTACTTTTTCGAACAATTGTATTTATCTCATAAGCAGATTTTTAACATGTGTTTAAACAAACCTACGGGGGGCCATGGTGGCCGTGCGGGCTAGAGCGTAGGGCTTTGGTCGCATGGTCTCACCATGGTTTGCGGGTTCGAATCCCGTCCGGGAGTGAGTTTTATTTTGTAGATAGAGCTCCCTCCCGGGGCCATGGATGTCTTAAATAATTATATATAACACATTGACATGGCTAATATGCACCGTACATAAAGCCAAAAAAAAAAAAAAAAACCTAAATAATTTTTATTTCTTCTCTAATTATGCCCTGTAAATAAATTATCAGATTTTAAAATTATAAAAAAAAGAGTAAAAGGAATAATTATCTCTAGTTGAAAAATACGTTTTTTACTACCCCAGTATACCAAGTATAGGGGAAGTTATGTAATCGGTCAGAAATTCTATATATAGTTATCACTGGAATTTCATGTTTTCCCACCCCTGATTCCAAAAAAGATTGTTGTTCGACTCAAAAACCCTAATAGCTGATGTACGTGATGTATCCACACAGCTCTAGTTGTTTTAACACCTCGAGCCGACATGGTTTATCAAACTTTCTTTTCTACAATGAAGAAATATCTTATAGAAAGATTTAGAGAAGGTATATCATCAACACCCGGTATCCTGGGAGTTGCAGCCGAGGATCGCCTTGAGTTCTACGTAGAAACTGTTTTGGCTTTTCTCATGTTGTTTTTTCGAAACGGTGAAAAACTCCGTAAACCAAAGGCACCAATAAGTCTTATTGTCTATTTATGTTACCATTCATGATTACATATGTACATGTATAAATGTATGTAAAATATAATACATATATACCTTCATTTTACTATTTCTATTATGACTGGGAAAAAAGGGTGGTTCGGTGCTATAGATGAAATATAACAGTATCTAAAACATGTGTGTGTTATTATTCTTCCTCTTTCTAATTTTACTCTCATTCCCAAGTTTCGTTGTTTATTTTGGAATTATATGGAAACAGGTATCTTAGCAACTGTAACGCAACCTATAACGCAGGACTACGTCAAAATGTCACGTTTTCTATTCACTAGTTTATCGACATTGAAATACCCAGGGCACTCCTCCAGGATGTGGCTTCCTGTGAGAGGCCAGGCCCCACACTTGCCACAGCCCGGGGCTGCCACCCTGTTGATGAGGTGCCCATGGGTTAGCTGAGTGTGGCCTACACGGAGCCGTATCAGACATACCTCCTCCTGCCTATTCTGCCTTTCGGAGCTTTTCCATTTATCTATATTTGCTTTGATGGACCTAAGTTTATTTGTTAGATCCATGTTAGTCCACACAGAGGCCCAGCTGTCTTTTATTTCACGACGCAGGCATTTCTTCAGGTCTGGTATCGTCGTATAATGTTGTATTATTTATTTGTTTCGAAGATATAAGCGTTCAAAGTGACACATTTTCGTTGCATCCTTACTACCAACTTTACCCTCTAAACCCAACATGGAGAAGGACTACGTTCTACCTCAAAAAAAAAAACTAGTTTAGAAAAAGTAATAAAAAATATTTTATTTTAAGTCACATGATCTAGTTACAAATAAAATTACTATTTACATGTCATATACATTGATAAATTAAGTTGTGTTCATGGAGGGAGAATGGCCGTTCAGAGAAGAGAGTCTATAGCGTGGATGACTCCGTTGGTAGCCGGGATGTTCCTGGAGACCACGTGGGCCTTGTTTGCCTTCACTCGACCTGCAACCAACCCAACCAGACTTAATATAGCTACATCAGTAAGTCGGAGCACTATTCGATAGATTTTGGCTGTTTGCAAGTTCTAACTGGGCCGATTCGATTGATTTGAAATTAATTGAAAAATATATTTGCCAAAGGATTTCTCTTAATATTTATTAGAAGGGGTTTCCGTAAGATCGGTTTGTTACCAATTCAAATAACGTGACTTTTAATAGTATTTTAAGTTATTATTTTTTCTCGAGACTGTTAAATTATCTAAAAATATTGCCATGATTCAAAATTCATGTACAATGATGTAAGAAAGCGTAAAAAATGTAACACAATATGCAACTATCTATAATATTTCTATGTCATTCTCATAGAATATAAATTATATTGTCATGATGAATAAATCAATAAGCAGCCAAAAATTCAGTAAACTCATGTCAGAAAATTTGTTATTCTGTTATTATGATGATATCATGATATGGGAAGGTTATTTCCGATTTTAGCTTTTTTTTTTTAAGCCCTCCGATAGCACATAACATCAAATATTTCAGTTCCCGGGACCCACAATTTGAATGAATCAACAATTCACTTTGAGACATAAGGCTTTTATAGATGTATAGATACATAAGAGTCTAGTGTACCGTTGTCCTTGGAAAGCTGGATCTGGTTGGGGCCAGCCATGCTGTCCCTCAGCTGGTAGAAGAGCATGCCGGCCGAGTAGAGGGTGCCGGGTGCAATATGTCTGAGGGCGAGAGCACGTGCTGAGGCTCGGTTTTCAAGCAGCTTGTCCACTTCCAAGTCTGGGAGAGCGGTGCTTGTAGGCGCGAACACAGTGTAGCTCTTACTACCTGCAAACACAATCAAACACTTCACTATTTACAAAGACCTCCCCCGACCCCCGGAATCCGAAAAAAGTTCTTGAAAATCCCAGAATTAGTAACAAACAAAACTCTGCACTTCTTGATTAATTTTCAAAATGTCCAAAAAAAAAAAATCTTGAGTAGTGGATGGTAAAAAAACACGTCATCCATCGGATAGAACGTTAGATATAAGTATATAAATTTAGGACCCCCACTGTAAATCGGGCTCATGTCCGTCAGAGCGACGAAAGACCAATATGTTGCTAATCACATAGCAAACGGTGATGGTGAAGGTCGCAAATCACACACCAGATGATAAGCAGGGGCCATGTGACCACTAGGGTTGCAATCCCGGACCATTATTTCAGTCGATATTCTTGGGTTATGATATATTACTTATAATTTTAATCGTAAATAATTGAAATTGTTTTTATACTCATTCAGCAAATTCCAGCTATTTATTTGTAATAAATTAAAAGTAGAGAACTATTGTTTATAATTAATAAATGATAATATCACTATTAGTGATAAAATAAAAATAGAGAATTGAAAAATAATGGAGTAAATAAAACGCAAAGATAAATTCCCCATAATATTGCAAGAATCCTTAGGGATGTTGTTGACCTTTTTGCATTCAGCTCTCCCGAGGCGTAGTTGCAGTTCCTGCCTCTATTTGGGCCTACGGTTCCTCCCCTACTTTCCTACCGCCGTTAGTCAATCTTATATTAATGGTATAATAAATAAACAAATACAAATATTTTATTTATTATTTTTATTATTTGCCGTATCAAAATACAAAAAAAAAATTATAGGATCAATAATGTTCGTCGGTTCGTAATGTTTTCCGAAGTAAGTCAGAGTTCAATGGGGCCATCGTCTTCAGCGTACTATTGAATGTAACACTCTCATATCTGAGAGAAGCCCAGACACTGAGCAGTTGAACCAGATCGGGGTTCCTGGCCATGTAGAACCTCAAATCTTTCTTCTCAATGTATAGGAGGTAGGACGGTTCCAAAGCAATGACCATCAGCATACGTCTCTGTTTGGCTAAGACACGGCTACCTCCGAACCGATCACCATCCAATATATGAATTATTTCATCTCCTGTCAAATCGTATAGGGCAACTTGTCCACTCACTACGAAGTACACACCTACCGATTCGTCATCGAAACTCAATACAACGTCATCCTTAAAGTAGACATGGGGAACTAATGTAGTAGACATTTCAATAATATTCAATGGAGACAAATGATCAAAATATTTCACCGAACCGGCCAGCGTGCAGCACGTATGAAGAGCCAAATCTCCTCGGATCTCTCCGGAGAATTGTTCAATTATAAATTTTTCATTGTAGAACTTATTTCTAAACTTGTAGTGATAAAACTGTCGTATACGTTGTTTCGTCTTTCGTTGAATTTTATAATGATCCATGTACGAGCTTGCATCTTTTACTACATTTTCAAACTGCCAAACTGGTTTCAATCTGACTCGAAATATTGCGATTATCTGGCCAATAATTAACATGTAGAATAGGAAATCGAGAATGGTAATACATGTATGGACAATAAGACTTATTGGTGCCTTTGGTTTACTGAGTTTTTCACCGTTTCGAAAAAACAACATGAGAAAAGCCAAAACAGTTCTAAAGAAGTACTGAAAGCGTTCCTCGGCTGCAACTCCCAGGATGGCGGGTGTTGATGATATACCTTCTCTAAATTTTTCTATAAGATATTTCTTCATTGCATCATCTGTAGAAGAGATAGTTTGATAAACCATGTCGGCTCGAAGTGTTAAACCCTTCAACAGGGGCTTAAGTACAAAGGACAATGCAATTAAAACAACTAGAGCTGTGATTCTTCTGTAAACACCTTTTATCTCAAAATATTCGCCAATTTCATACCAATAGCGGAGTATTTTTCTTAACTTTACTGCACGAATTATAACCATGGTCATGCAAAAAGCTCGTCGGTCGTAAAACAAGTATATATTTGTTTTTATAAGATAAAATGGAAAAATACTAAAAATGTCTAATAAGAATGTTCTTTGCATATACCTAGATAAGATAAGATCCCGTTGTAGGAGTATAATTCTCGCAGAAGCTATTGTGTATCCTGTATTCAGGGTAACCAGTATATCCAACCAGAAGGGAATATCTAGAATTGCCAATGGGATAATCATCCTGTCCAGAGCGAAATGAGGGATGATGAAGACGACGAGAGATGAGATGAAGAAGGCGAGGATGGTGTAGACAGACATGAAAACTGCCCAGAAGGTGGCCAGAGGACTGAAGGGATGGAACACGTACCTGTGGGACTCCAGTTGAAGGTTCATGTGGTAAAGAATGGAGGCGGAACTCGGGAGGAAGTAAATGAGACGAGGGTCTTTGGGGTAGACTAGGAAGAGACGGTGGAGGGTCTGTCGAAGGGGGCATCCGGGCCAGCGATCCTCTGTGCCGTCGGAGAAGATGGCGGGAGGAAAGAGAGCGCTCAGGTCGGTGAGTACAGAGCTCTTCATCACATCTCACTAACACTACATCACCTCTTATATAAACACACTGATTCTTCTTACCCAAAATTATTCACTTGTCAGTATTTCGTATACAATGACAAAGTATGTATTGTCTATGTTTACTTTTTCGAACAATTGTATTTATCTCATAAGCAGATTTTTAACATGTGTTTAAACAAACCTAAATCATTTTTATTTCTTCTCTAATTATGCCCTGAAAATAAAATATCATATATGTTTTAAAATTGTATTGAAGTTTTGAACCTTTTCTTCATATTTGTCTCATGGACAAAGAAGCAATTAAAAGAATAATTATCTCTAGTTGAAAAATACGTTTTTTACTACCAGTATACGAAGTATAGGGGAAGTTATGTAATCGGTCAGAAATTCTATATTGATTTATCACTGGAATTTCATGTTTTCCCACCCCTGATTCCAAAAAAGAATGTTCGACCCAAAAGCTCTCATATCTGCTGATGTGATGTATCCACACAAAATTTAATATGAGGATACATAAGTCCCTTTGTGTCAATTATTGATAATTAGCCCAAATTGTTTTTGGAAGAAAAGCGAAAACTTAATTGATTATTTCTTACTGGGGAAGTACATTGCCGGTGATTCTCTATTTTCCTTTTATAGGGTTCTAAAACGGAACTCTGTGAGCTGTCTCTCCACTGACTACCGTTTGAGCTAGAAAGTTGCTGTTTTATCTGAAATATTCAGTAACACGGCCCAATGCCAGGAAAATTATCAACATAGCGACGAAAGAGCGCTCTGCTAGTGAAAGATAGATAAAGCCTGGCCACAAACCACAATAATTAACACTAATAAAAACGTCCAATTATTGTTCAACCATGTTATCTGCATCAGGTGGAGATTTTTAACTATATATCAATTATCTACCTAGGAAAAAAAATATATAATCAATATTACAGAGATTTAAAAGCTTCTAAGCTTCTGATCATTTACACCATTAGTTTCAAAGCAGACATAGAGCATAATTTTATTCTTGTACTTGCAGTTTCCAGGCACTGATAGGATCTCCGTCGTCTAACTCTAGTGTGTTGTATTTTCTTTCGTTTCGAAACTCCGTTTTAACGCCAAAACTTAATTTTATTTAAATATCAATTTTTTTATATGATAAAACGAAATATTAAATTTTTATTTATTCATTTGTAATTTGACAAGAAATAATATCTTAAAATTTAAAAAAAAAATCTCTCAGGGGGGGGGGGGGGCATCGCCCCATCGCCCCCCTTGGATCCGCCACTGGCTCCAGCAGAATTTTTCGTCCTTCTGTGGGTTAAGAAATTATAGGATACATTCGTTCAACAGAATTGAGAGGAACATTTTAAGGCAACTCCATTGAAACAATATTATACAGGGTGGCCCAGATAAGCGAGCCTCAAGTGAAATAACTCCTAAACGGTTAGAGATATCAAAATTGTGCATAGGACTGAAGTTGTAGCACTCGCCGGGAGCTACAGTATGGCGTCCTCGAAAAGACATATATGACCCTTTTAATGGCTCAAACAGCCCTTTGAAAGGCGGGGTTCCCTTTTGACCTTTAAGTTTCATTACATTTTATTAAAGTACTAAAGAAACAAGGACGAACTGTGCAAACAGATTTTTGATACGTCAAGTAGTTCTCGGAAAAAAAACTATTAAAGTTGCACGTTTTTGTTCCGAGAACAACTTGACATATCAAAAATCTGTTTGCACAGTTCTTCCTTGTTATAGTCCCTGTTCAAAAGGAGTGTATGTAAACATACCAGTAAGCATGCTCTGAACACCGGTCTCTTTGAGGAGTCTGAGAAAGGGTGTGAACCTAGCCTCTCGATCCGCCTGGAGTGTCTGCACGATGTCACCCACTGGAAGAGGGAACATGACTCGGTCCACTCCATGAGCCCTCCCCTGAGGCACCTCCAGATCCGCCTTCTCCGTTACCACACGAGCTCCGTTAATGGTGGTCGTCTGCAACAATAAACATTCCCATAAATTCTGTTAAACTAAACAATAATGTACAAGAAATTAAAAAGAAAATAGAGTTGGCGACATGAAAACATCTGGAGAAAGTCCTACGAAAGATCTTTAGTCTGATACACATAATCGGTTAATGAAAACGTACTCATAGAAGAAGAAATGTTTCCATAGTATATACAAGTTACAATATAATATAAATAATAAAGATGAAATAATAAACAACATAAGAAGCCATAATAAGAGCATATATATTCCGTTGTAAACTGACATTTTTTACAATAAAAATGTCTATTTCCTTGTACTGATGAGGTAGAGAAATCTAACAAGACATTTATAGAGTTGAACTAACACGGATTGGCCCAGCCTAAATTGATATTCAGGCTCGACAACAGTTCACAGTCATTTATGCCGTTACTCGCCTCTAACGTAATAATTCAGAAAAATAAAGGCAGGAGAACAGGTTAAATAAAGAAAACATTGAAAAATTAGTAAATGCACACTTTCAGGATCACGAATAACCCAGAATAGCAGATATGAAGGCAAATGAAAAACGGCCATACTAGAGCTATTCCTCGAGGAACTCCTTATTTTTATATATCGTATATATTATATACTTATCTATATATATAGATGGATAATTGTTATTGTTATTTTGTTTTCTTTCTCTTTTCTATATTTCACACATTGTGACCTGATGAAGGGACGTTAGAACGTCTTGAAATGTCGTCGTGAAAGACGTGAAGGGAAAATTATGTACAATTATCTCAGTTATAATTAAATAACAAAATTATCAACTGTATTTATTAATATTATTATTTTTTTACTAATATTTCCAAGTATTTATTTATTCATTTCATTTTATTTTTTAGTAGTATTGTTAATTCTGGTCCATGTATGTCAAACTCTAAGAGATAATAACTTTTTATGTAGATAATTGATGTACATATTATATATAAATTGTGATGATCTTTGCCTCATATAATTGATCGAAGCTATACCCGGCGCAATTCACCATAAATTGAAGTGATCTTGCTTGGGGTCTTTAAACTTTTATTAATTACTGTGAAAATGATTTCACTTTTGGGGTTAACATGCGTACTCAGAAGGTGAACTAGGCTATAGAGAATTTAGAGAACAATTTAGAAGGTGTCTATTGATGATCAGCCAGCCATTCGTCTCGATGTCGGAGAAAAATATAAAATAAATGATTCCGTTACCTTGAAAGTCTTCTTTTTCTTAACCACACTCAAGCCGGTGGTTTCTCCTACAGGCTTCACGAAGATTGAGGAACTTCCAGTCCCTTCGAAGTAGGCAGCAGGGATGATCTCCCTCTAGCAGCAAAATGAGAGTCTTCGGTCTCCTACGTCAGCTCAAACAGGAGTCTCCTTCCTCCTACAGCTCAGCCAGGAATGTCCTCTCCCTCAACAGCTCAACTCTGAATAACTGCCCAGCTCAACAGCTGAACTCGGAATGACTACCTCCTCCGGTAGCTGAATGAAGACTGTCCACCTTTAGTGGCTGAACGACGACTGTCCCTTCTCGTAGCTGAATGAAGACTAACTACCTCATACCGCACTTCAGCGAGGAACTTCCTTGAATTTCCATCCCCTCCACTTTATGTATCTTCCACTAGTGCGCTTCTCGTGGTCGCTCTCATAACTATAATTATCAATCTGTCTGTGATATGCAATATATCACAATTGCCTCCCTTTGATTAAAAAAATTGCGGAGATACATTTATTAAGGTAGCGACGTAATTTTTTTTTCTTCACTTGGCTCTAACTTCACTCACTTCTGAACACTTCTTATATTACACTGTACAATCTTATACTATATTACAATTTTCTACAATATATAATGATGGCTTTAAAAATGGCTTGAATATGTTAGTCTGTTTCGTACTTTATCAACTTCGTCCTGTCTGTCTGTCTCATATTTTATCAGCTTTGTACTGTCGGCTTATTTAATTAAACTATTACTTTAAGTTATTTATTCTTCATTATTTACTCCTCATATTCTCCTTAAATTCTTTATTATTTATTCTTCAAATTCTTTATTATTCATCGATACATGTGCCTTGGTAATAAAATTCCTTTTTAATTATCAACATTCATTTTCCTGCTATCAAATCTCATTCCAAATACCCCACTTAGGTATCAATTATTAACGACGACCGACGAAGAATGCTTCCACAGCATTAAAATACTAATAACGACGAAATATGCTCTCAACGCATCTATATCCACAATTACTACCACAAATATCGACGAAGAATGTCTTTCCTGACATCGTAGATTGGCCCTATTTCGGCTCACAAAATTCTCCATAAACTTCCATATCATTATTTATCGTCTAATATCCTTCTCTGTTTAATAATTACCAATACCATTTCTTTCTTTACTTCGCACCATATTTAATCATCAAGGCATCCAAAAATAACAATGTTAATAAAGTTTTCCTTATTTATCTATCAATATTTAATCAGCCGACAGTCAAAAGAATAAAAATACTCTGTCTGTTGAGATATCTTTCCAAAGTGGAAGCCGCTATTCTAACAATGTCCCTAACTTAATTTAATTTCTACGTTTATCTACTAATGTTCTGTCCTGTATGGTCATGTTGAAACCTGCAAGCCGCTATCTTAATACTTTTCTAAAATTAATTTGATTTTTACTTATCTCCAAATGTTCTGTCCTGTATTGTTGTGTTTAGATCTGAAGCCGCTATCTTAACAATACTGTTTTAAAATTAATTTGTTTTCTATTTTGTCTACAAATGTTCTGTCTTGTCAGGTTTAGACCTGAAGCCCACTGTTATAACAATACTGTTTTAAAATTAATTTGTTATCTACATAACTTGAACAATCCTGTCCTGTCAAGTTTAGACCTGAAGCCCGCCAAATGAAATAACTAACAAAAATATTAACACAAAACGAAACGAAAAATATATGAACGCTAAACTATATAATACTTATTTACAATTTTTATTTACAAACATGCCCAGTATGGATATTTTCCTGAATTCCGAAAAATACCCAATTGCACTCAACTAGCCGGGGGTTCGTGGGACCCCAAGAATCCTGGTCAATTCCGTCTGCGGCGTTGAGTTAGTTCCGGGCTCTTCCCTTGTCAATTTCCTGCGTCAATTCCGACCCTTCCCTCTCATATCTTTTCAAAAGAGAAATATGAAAACGTCCCCTTTTCTGTCCTGTATCTGAGTTATGTTTAATTATTACTACATAAGGTCCTTCCCAGTATATCAATGGTTTATAAACTTCTTCGTGATTTTTCGGTATCCTTATTGATTCAACTAATACTGATCCCCCCATGATTCATTTCTGAGTTCTATGTTGTCTATCGTCTGTACCTATACGGATAGTATCGTCTGTCTTATGTACGCATACCAGTGGAGACATGTATTGGCTTTCTGTATCCTCATTCATTTGTACGCACTCGTCTGTCAGTTCTGTTTTCGTATCTAATATTTCTTTTTCTATTTTGTCCCCTTGTTGTACAGTTTCCGTAGTTAATTCTTGTCCCTGAATGTCCATGTCAGTCTGTAAATGTTTATTTTGACCGGTCACGTCCTCAATTTTTATGCTCAATTCTCGGAAACCATTTCGTATATCTGTCCTTATTGATGTCATATTTGATTCCATTTTTTCTGTTAATGACTCTATTTTGTTTGTCATCTTTGTCATATTTAATTCATTATTTTCTGTCATTTTTGTCATAAACAATTTATTATTTTCTTTCATCTCTGTCATAAACAATTTATTACTTTCTTTTATCTCTGTCATAAGCAATTTATTATTTTCTTTCATCTCTGTCATAAACAATTTATTACTCTCTTTTATTAACAATTTATTATTTTCTTTTATAATTTTCATCAATGTTTCTATGTCTACGCTACTTATGTTTCTGTCTGTCGTCTTTTTCGTTGTTTCGTTTGTCTCTAATATTAATTCCCCATTAGTCTCTTCGTCATCCCTTTGGTCACCCTTTGTCATTGACTCACGTATTTTTGACCTTGTCCCTTCAGCCATTTTTAAATACAAAATAATATAATAGATATAAATCAATATAAATTATAAATTGTTCTCTTATCTCACCGGATTTCTTTCGTACCCGGCACAATCCACCATAAATTGTGATGATTTTTGCCTCATATAATTGATCGAAGCTATACCCGGCGCAATTCACCATAAATTGAAGTGATCTTGCTTGGGGTCTTTAAACTTTTATTAATTACTGTGAAAATGATTTCACTTTTGGGGTTAACATGCGTACTCAGAAGGTGAACTAGGCTATAGAGAATTTAGAGAACAATTTATAAGACAACATACATTTATTAACACAATTATTGACATATATTAGTGAGGCGTCCCTCCATAATCGCACATCTGGAATAAAATATCTATAAAACAGGAAACAATTTATATAGACTTAAATGTTCTGATAACTCCCGCAACATGAAGGTGTCTATTGATGATCAGCCAGCCATTCGTCTCGATGTCGGAGAAAAATATAAAATAAATGATTCCGTTACCTTGAAAGTCTTCTTTTTCTTAACCACACTCAAGCCGGTGGTTTCTCCTACAGGCTTCACGAAGATTGAGGAACTTCCAGTCCCTTCGAAGTAGGCAGCAGGGATGATCTCCCTCTAGCAGCAAAATGAGAGTCTTCGGTCTCCTACGTCAGCTCAAACAGGAGTCTCCTTCCTCCTACAGCTCAGCCAGGAATGTCCTCTCCCTCAACAGCTCAACTCTGAATAACTGCCCAGCTCAACAGCTGAACTCGGAATGACTACCTCCTCCGGTAGCTGAATGAAGACTGTCCACCTTTAGTGGCTGAACGACGACTGTCCCTTCTCGTAGCTGAATGAAGACTAACTACCTCATACCGCACTTCAGCGAGGAACTTCCTTGAATTTCCATCCCCTCCACTTTATGTATCTTCCACTAGTGCGCTTCTCGTGGTCGCTCTCATAACTATAATTATCAATCGGTCTGTGATATGCAATATATCACAATATATATAATATGTACATAAATGATATATATATAATATGTACATAAATGATATATATATAATATGTACATAAATGATATATATATAATATGTACATAAATGATATATATATAATATGTAATTAAATGATATATATATATATATAATATGTACATAAATGATATATATATATATATATATATATATAATATGTACATAAATGATATATATATATATATATATATATATATATATATATATATATATATATATAATATGTACATAAATGATATATATATAATATGTACATAAATGATATATATATATAATATGTACATAAATGATATATATATATATATATATATAATATGTACATAAATGATATATATATATAAAGTGATGATGCACTCGTATTTAGACCATTCCATCTCATATATATATATATATATATATATATATATATATATATATATATATATATATATATATATATATATATATATATATATATATATGATGCGCTCGTATTTAAACCAATCTCCTTGCTTAGTCCTCCTGATTGTTTTTTCTCTTTCTTTTTATGCTGGGTCTTATGCTTAGGCATATTGGTCATGTAGAAATCATAACAGAATCAAAGGTTCACCCACAGGCACCATTGGTTTGTGGTGAAAGCAACAAGAGAAAACAACTGCGTAAATAGAAGCTAATGACAATAATTTTAACAAATTATTTATTTTTTTAATTTTATCTATTAGTTGTTACTTGCGTAACTACTTGTGTCATCATAGTTACAAAACACTGTAACATCCACTACGAAATTCATTTAAGTAAAATAATAATAATAATTAAAAATCACGGAAACTATAATTTTCCATTATATTATTTAAATGTTTTGAGCTGTTATTTCTAAAGAGAATAAAGAGTTTGTCACCTTCAAACCGAGACCTACACAATTCATGAGAATGTTTGAGATCAGGTATTCAACGAAAATATTTATTTTTCCTAATGATATTTATTATTAAAACGATGGAACATAAAATTGTTGATATCATCATGGCAGATTTAGTTTCGATAAAAATCTGACTAAAATAAAAGCCATTTTATCTAACAGACTAATTCTAACTGATATGTCTGATATCTTTAATTTTTTTAAAGTTAGTTTCGCCTGCGAGGTAAATACCAAACATTTTATTTGTGTAAATTTCGACCAATTTTTTAATATGTTGGTTAATTGTATGTGTTATCAAAACATTTTGTAATGATAACGAAAAACGTATCTGTTATGAATAGTTACAAAAACTGCCACCAGGAGGAGTTGGGGAAAACTCGTATGATATATTTTTGGTATCGATTAAAAAGTGTGATCTAGTACAGGATAGTTGTTTTATTTTCTCGCATCTTTATAGCAACCAAAGAATACAAATAGCATTTAATACATCATTCATAGCAGTTAATACATACATTCACTTTTTCATTGGTCCTCCGAGTCGCGATACAACATAAAGAAGTTCGTAAAACAATTTATTTAGTTTAAAAAAAGAATAGAAAGTTCAACATTTAAGGTTAGCATTTTTTACATTATATTCATTTTTCATCATGTGTGATTCAAAAGTTTTAAAACAAAAAAGATCTCAAATAAAAACTCAATTAACCAAATTTAAGACCTATTTGGACAATTTTAAAGACAAAAGCAATCTCAGTGAATTAAAACTTAGGATGTCAAAAACAACAGAATTGTGGGAGAAATTTGATGATATTCAGTCACAAATTGAACTTGATGAAAACAATGATGATGAAGTCGGTGATCATCGGGAAACCTTTGAAAATAATTATTTCCATTTGTTAGCTATGGCAGAAGGTATTATTGATGAGAAAAATCTTCAAGATTCAGTAAGGTTAGCCTCACCAGGTAAGATGCAAAGTACAGGTTATACCCTCATGGACCCTAATGTAGTTCCAAGTGTGAAACTTCCAACACTTAGTATTCCCGTTTTTGATGGTGACTATGAACAATTTATTTCATTTAGTGATATGTTCACTTGTCTTGTGGATTCAAATGAATCGCTGACGAACATTCAAAAATTCTTTTATTTGAAATCGTGCGTGAAAGGCCAGGCAGCTGGTATCATTGAGTCATTGGAAGTAACTTCAGAAAACTATCAAGTAGCATGGACTATACTTAAGGACAGATTTTTAAATATAAATATAATAATTCAAAGGCATGTTAATTCAATTTTTAGTCTTTCACCTGTAGTTAAGGAGTCTGCATCAGCTCTGAGGCATTTAATTGACTGCTGTTCAAAACACTTAAAGGCATTAGAAGCTCTTAAACAACCTGTGGAGTACTGGGATACATTATTGCTGCATCTGATCTCCGGTAAATTGGATAGAATCACCTTGCGCGAATGGCAAAAGGAAGTTACATCTAATCAATTACCAACCTTCTCTGCTTTTATGACATTTTTGAAAAATAGATGCAACATGCTTGAAGCCATGCATCTGGACACTACCAAGGTAAATTCAAATAGTAGTTATAAACCTTACAATAAAGCTGATTGCCCTAATAGATCTAATGTTTTAACAGTTCTGTCTCAGTCTGAAGGCAATCATAATTGCAATATTTGTAACGAACATCATTACGTTTTTCAATGTCCTGAATTGTTGAATTTATCAATTAAAGACAGGATTGCTAAGGTTAAGAATAGCAAGCTCTGTTTAAATTGTTTGAAAAGAAATCATAGAGTTGCGGAGTGTAGGGGTGGATCCTGTAAGAAATGCAACAAAAAACATAATACATTGCTACATTTAGAAGAATCTAAGAGCACGAATGAGGCAGACAAACCTGTGCCCAAAATTCAAACCAATTTGTTGCATAGTACAGCGCAGTTTAACAAACAAAAAATTGTGATGCTATCAACCGCCCAAGTCAGAATTAAGGCTAAGAATGGTATCAATTCTTTATGCACCGCGTTGCTTGATTCTGGATCGCAGTCTAGTTTTATAACTGAATCACTTTGTCAAAAATTAGGACTCAAGAAAGACAAGGTCAGGTGTAGTATTTCTGGCATTAATTCAGCATCTGTCCAAGCAAACAATATAGTAGACGCAACAATCGAATCTCGAATTACTGATACCTCAATTCCAACAAGTTTTTTCGTACTTTCAAAAATAACTGGGTATATTCCTACTAATTACATCAATATTGACAATTGGAACATACCTCCAGATTTACAATTGGCTGATCCAAATTTCAATCATCCTTCCAAAATAGATGTGTTGATTGGAGCAGATTTATTTTGGGACCTCATAGGCAATGCCCAAGTTAGTCTTGGAGAAGGCAAACCTCAATTGAGACAATCTAAGTTTGGTTGGATTTTGGTTGGCGGTTTTCTTAATGAACCATTTTCTATCTCATGTCATTTATCTCAACTTGAAAATTTAGAACAACGAATAGAAAAGTTCTGGCTTACCGAAGAAATTCAAGAACAACCAAGCCTTTCTGAACAGGATCGCATTTGTGAACAACACTTTCAAGAGAACACTACTAGATCAGATAGCGGAAGGTATATAGTCAAGTTACTCTTCAATAATGATATTGGTAGTTTAGGAGAGACAAGAGAGATCGCTCTCAAACGATTTAGCTATCTTGAAAGGAGACTAGCTAGGTCAACAGAATTACAAAAGGAATATGTGAAGTTTATGCGGGAATATCACACTTTAGAGCATATGGAACCCTTGACTGAGCATGAAGTCAAGGCGTTGGAGTCAGAATCACATTATTACATTCCACATCATCCAATTATTAAGGAATCTTCTTCTACGACACGCGTACGAGTTGTATTTGATGCGTCAACGAAGTCAACTTCTGGTCAATCCTTGAATGATCTTTTAATGGCAGGTCCTGTAATTCAAGATGATTTATACACAATTCTTGTTCGTTTCAGAAAGCATCGTTTCGCATTCACAGCGGATGTCGAAAAGATGTACAGGCAGATCAACATCGACAAATCTCATACTAATTATCAGTTAGTACTTTGGCGTGAAAGCAGAGATCAACAATTGAAAACATACAGGCTCAAAACTGTTACTTATGGCACGGCATGTGCGCCATTTCTTGCAATCCGATGTCTACGTCAGCTGGCCATTGATGAACAAGATAGATTTCCTTTAGCGTCAAGAGTTACGCAACGAGATTTTTACGTCGATGACTTGATATCTGGCTCTGACACGTTAGAAGAAGCGCTCATATTACAAAATGAACTTATTAATCTTCTCAAATCTGGTGGTTTTCGCCTAAGAAAATGGACAGCAAATCACACAGAATTACTATCTCAATTACCAGAAGAGCTTCGAGATTCACAAGAATTAATTAAATTTGATCAGCATGCTAAGGTAAAAACCTTAGGTTTATTATGGTGTCCTAAATTAGACATATTCACATTCAGTATCAATACCACGGAATCCTTAATGCATAAAATCACAAAACGTCAAATTCTGTCAACAATTGCACAAACTTTCGACCCTTTAGGCCTGCTAGGACCTATCACATTTAAGGCCAAATTGTTAATGCAAAAACTGTGGCAGCTTTCATTGACCTGGGATGAATTCATCCCAGAGCATTTACAGATTGAATGGAGTCAATTTTATCAATCACTGAATTCAATAAACAATCTACACATTCCTAGACGGCTTATTCCTAATACAACAACAATCACAAGAGAGATACATGGTTTTTCTGACGCTTCAATGTCGGGATACAGCGCATGCAGATATTTGAGAACAATAAATGACAACCATCAGGTGTCAGTAAACCTAATCGTCTCAAAATCTAGAGTTGCGCCTCTAAAAACAATATCACTACCACGCCTAGAGTTATGTGGCGCTCTTCTCCTGGCTCAATTGATGAAGGTCACATGCACAGCTCTTTCTCTAGAAAATCATGAAACTTTTTATTGGTCTGATTCAACGATTGTCCTGTCGTGGATAAATTCACCCTCATCCCACTGGACTACCTTTGTGTCTAACAGGATAGCCAAGATCCAAACATTAACAAGTGTGTCACATTGGAGGCATGTGAGTGGCATCGACAATCCTGCAGATTTGAATTCCAGAGGCCTCATGGCGTCAGAACTTATTAACAACACACGTTGGTGGAAGGGACCACCATGGCTGTCCGACAATGCAGAATTGGGCAGTCAACTCTCTAATAGCACATTTACTAAGATCGTTGAAGACCACCTTCCTGACAAGCGCAAGGGAGTTTTCACGCTGATCACAATTAACCAAGAACCCAATAGAGTTCTCAAGGTGATAGATAAGGTGTCAAGCATGAACAAATTAATTAGAGTGATTGCTTATTGCCGCAGATTTATAACACTGTTAAGAACGTCACGTGAGAATAGAGTTCAGCAGAACTTATCTCCTAAAAAATTAAATCGAGCTCTAATAATAATTATTGGACTAGTGCAACAAGAAGAATTTCGTAAAGAATTATCAGATTTAAAGGAGAATAAACATGTGCATAAGAAGAGCAAATTAATTGCATTGTCTCCCTTCCTGGTTCAAGATGGATTGATCAGGGTGGGCGGTAGATTGGAAAATTCACGTCTGACTCACGATCAAAAACACCCAATTATACTTCCAGCTGCACATCGTTTGACTTACCTCATAGCTCTCAATGAACATCACAGGTTATTACATGCAAGTCAGCAAACATTGTTGCATTCAATTCGACAGAGGTTTTGGCCACTGCAAGGAAAGAGATTAGTTAAGAGAATCGTACACCAGTGCATCAGCTGTTTTAAAAACAGACCTCAAGGAATTTCGCAACTCATGGGGCAACTGCCACGAGAAAGAGTTGAATCCAGTCGACCGTTCTATCATACTGGTGTAGACTTCTGTGGTCCATTCAATGTCAAAATGTACAGAAAAACACGAACAAGCCTATTAAAATCGTATATTGCTATTTTCATTTGCTTTTCGACTAAAGCTATTCATTTGGAGCTTGTAGAAGATCTTACAACGCAATCCTTTTTAGCAGCTCTTCGTCGATTTACATCTAGAAGAGGCAAACCACACACTATTCATTCTGATAATGGAAAAACATTCGTCGGTGCAAATAACAAACTCCAAGAACTCAAGAAAACTTGGGAATCACAAGTGTATGGGCAAGAAATTATCGACACCCTCAGCAATGAGGGCATCCTCTGGCACTTTATTCCTCCTCATGCTCCTCATTTTGGAGGGTTATGGGAGTCTGGGGTGAAGTTGATAAAACACCACATCAAGAGAGTAATGGGAAATTCAATCTATACCTTTGTACAACTTAATACATTGATCGTACAGATCGAGGCGTGCGTTAATTCTCGGCCGATTGTTCCCTTAAGTAATGATCCTTCAGACCCATCTGCTTTGACTCCGTCTCATTTTCTCATAGGAGATATGCTGACGACTATACCAGAACCAGATGTAAGATTGACTAAACAAAACCGATTAAATCAGTGGCAGCAGTGTCAACGTCTGCTTCAACATTTTTGGACAAGATGGTCGAAGGACTACCTGAACCAACTGCAACAGAGGAACAAATGGAAGACATCTGCACCCAACGTAAAGTTAAATTCACTCGTGCTTCTTCATGAGGACAATAGTTTACCATTAATATGGAAGTTGGCTCGCGTTATTCAGCTACATTCGGGCACCGACGGATTAATACGAGTTGTCACGTTGAAGATTTCATCTGGTATCATCAAGCGACCCATCACCAAGATATATCCATTACCGAATGTGGACTAAGTTATTTTGTGTTTCATTGTGTTTTTTGTTGTTTTTAATTCAATTAATCAAGTTTGTATTTTTTTCTTTAAGTCATTCAATTAATAATTTGTTTATATCAGTACATCTTTTGAAGGGACTTCAAGGTGGGCGGAATGTTATGAATAGTTACAAAAACTGCCACCAGGAGGAGTTGGGGAAAACTCGTATGATATATTTTTGGTATCGATTAAAAAGTGTGATCTAGTACAGGATAGTTGTTTTATTTTCTCGCATCTTTATAGCAACCAAAGAATACAAATAGCATTTAATACATCATTCATAGCAGTTAATACATACATTCACTTTTTCATCTTGCAAGAATGATTCTCAAAGAATTTACAAATAAGTATTTTTTTAGGGAAATATATTTTCAAATTTACCTTAATGTTGTTCCATTCATTGTCCTGTGTGGCGTACGTGTTGACCCTCAACTGTGTTCCTGCCAGACTTACACCAGTCATCTCATCCTGAAGAGAGTCCACCTTGAAAGAACCTGGGATCACGTGGTGCAGCAACAACTAGGAACAGGAACACAACAATGGAGTACACCCAAAAATTGTATCTATATAGCTCTCATTAATTTAAAACATTCGTTGAGCGCATGGCAAGAGCTGGTCGTCCATTTTAATGTCCCTTTTAATAAAACATTGGGTTCTCTATATCTCATAACAACAGAAAAGATTTTCTTATCATTTGTTCATAATCTCCTCAATATCTCAAAAATTAAGGAAATTTTTCGACTTTTGAGAGTTGTTTCTTGAAGAGATATTCTTTACATATGATAGAACTAAGTTCAGTAATTCATGACAATCAACCAAGTAGTAGATAGAATAAACCAAAAAAAAAAAATATATATATACATATACATATACAGCAAAGTGAATTACGATATCACTAATTTTTTCAAAATAGAAAATTTTCAAAAACCTTTCTTTTATAGTGAACATTGAGAGTGAAGCCTATGGTGAACATTTCATAAAGGTTATCAAAACAGAAAAGAAGCAAAAAAATATTTTATTGATCCGGCCGTTCACAAAAATAATTATATATACATAAATAGCAAATAATATGTTATGGTGAAAATGGCTAGGGAAAAAAAGAATTACGTGTAGATGTGCTGCTATTCTGCACAACGTCAATATGGAATTGCATCACACCTTCAATGAAGGGATTACACTGAAATACTTTGGAGAATGCAAAAATAAAAAATACATTTACTTTGTGGTATCGATGGAACCCTAGTTATACCCTAGGACGTTCTAATGTAGGTAGATACAACATTTCTCCCTCCAAAACGCAAACGAAAACATTTGTAACATTCTTGACTTTTCACTTTTGATGCTTTTTATTATATTTCTATATATCGAATCAATGGTTAGTGATAAAAATGAGTATATGATAACATTTTCTTTAAAAAAATCTAATTTAGAGTTGAAAATTAATAAAATATGAAAAACGATGAGGGTGGAGACTATTTGTTATCTGAGTACTTTGGGTTCTAGACTTAGGCATGTCGTACCTCAGAAACTCCAGCGGCAAAATTCTGAACTACTCAGTTTATTTCATCAGCTTTTGTTTATGCTAAAAACTTGAAACTTTCTATCTCTTTGTCTGATTTTTCTTTGAGTGTGCAACGCTTTAAATTTACTTATTGTGCATCGTATAAGTGTACTTATTGTGTTAAATTTATTGTGAATAAACATAAAATGTACACAATCCAATAAAAAAAAACAAGTGAAAATGGAAAGTAGTTGTTTTTTGTTTTATAATTTGTTTTTCTGTTCCTATTCGCACAAATTAATTACATCGCACATACTGTACGAAATTAGAGAATTTAAATATAAGTATAAGAAGTAACGTAGGCAGCTTGTACTGTACAGATAATGTCTGACAGAAACATCGCCACTGGACAAATTTCAATTCAAACAACAAAGTGTATAAGTCATCATGTTAAACGTTAGTGGTTGTTTGATGCAGGTTTATTGTACCAGAAATTAACAATATATATTTTAGTAATTATATATATATATATATATAACTTAGTATATATACTACTCACCCCACTGAGAAGTCTTGGATTTTCCTTAAATTTCAATTCTGCCCTGTCGGGGCCTCCCAGCTGTACAAGAAGAGATCTGAAGGCCCGATCTGATGGGATGAACATAGTGTAGGGCCCTGGAACAAAAGGTAAATATCATTAGATGTACATAGTCCTCTACGTAAATATATAGGTATATATTTGTGAGGTTGAAGACCTCAAAATGAATTGGGTGGAAAATAAAACTATGAAAAAATATATATTATTATAAACATATATTATATAGTTTATGTCTTTGCGGTAAGTTGTGTGAAATCAACTTGGTCTATCTCTCAACCACCCCCGAATTTCGCTTGAACCTTTCTTCGTTGTGATAAGATCGTGTATAACACTTACCTAGAAGAATACAGGACGAAGGCCTCAGAATCAAAGACACAGTTGAGCCTGTGATATGTTTAAATGCGAAAATCTCGGATTTTTATCTATTTGTTTATTTATGTATGCCCCAGAATTGTTTTTTAATTTTAAAACTACTTTTAACCCGAATCCTTAAAAAATAAAACTCAATTTTTGGATTTTAAAATATTTTTTCTTCAGATTTTAATAAAAAGTATATTATTTATCCTTTTTATTCTTTCTTTAAATGTTGATACTAATGTTGCTACTACAAATTATTAATTGTATTTTGTATTTTGCCAAATAATCGAGACTGACAAAGTTTAGACAAATTGACAACGATTTACAATGATACAATACAAATTAGTAGATTCCGTTCTGATTTATACACAGATACGTTTTATTAAAATAAATTCATACAACAAAATAACAATAATATACAAAATGTATTGGCTTGCAACATTCAGACTTAACGTTAAACTTGCAGGACTATAAGAGTTTATTTGGGTACACTTTGGGCGATTTATTCGCCTGCATGGATTCCAAATCTGAACGCACAGATTCCATCCTGTTAAATAAAAAAAAAAAAGTATTTTTTTTATATTTTCGAACAAAAATAAGAAACTTGTTAAAAAAATGCATGAACTTAAGGAGTTACACTGCTATCTAAGTCTGGATAACTGTTTTTAAATCCGTTAATACTGTATTATTTTTATTCGTTCAGGTAGGTATAACGACGCGAACAAACGTACCACTTTTTGTTTCAATAACTATATTACATTCAGTCTCAAATGACAGCCAATTTTTCTTTTAATATCAACTGTTTTGGGAAAATACATTCTAAAAATGTAATAATTTGTAATAAGATTAGTACCAAAATCTATTTTCAAACCTTTAAAAATAGAAAAAAGAATAAATAATATACAATTTTATTGTAATATATTTTTTTTTTGTTTTAACAACTCACGGAGATTTTTTAATTTTTATTATAGAACACTTCTATGCAGGTAGGAATCAAGGAAGGTCGTTGTTTGTCGCATTTAAGCTTATAGGTTTACGGTAAAAATGATAAATATGAAATGGATGAATTGGGTTTAATGAAAATGATCAAGTCGAAGATCTAAAAACGTTATGAGATCAGAATATATGTCAGGATGGTCAATGTATCTATTCAAAATTGTCTGGTAAATTCTTTTTGAATATAAAGAAAATGGATTATGTTCAATTCGTAACGTAAAAAAAAACTAAAGAAAATTAAGAAAATATATATATTCTTTTCTTAACATGAAATTGTCATTACTGGTAAAAGTGTTCAATCTTTGAATGCTTTATTCGAAGGTTTAATAAAACCAACTAAAAAAAATGTAATAATGTAATAAAAATAAAAAAGTAATTAAAAAGTAATAATTAAACACAATTAAGTAAAATAAATGACAACAAAATAATCAAGGAATTCTCTTAATAGAGGTCAGTTTTGTTTTCATTATTCGAATTATAGTTATAATTGAATGCTCTCGTTTATGGCGCATAGTATTATTTTTTCTGTATAGTAGAAATGAAAGTTATCTCTTTGCTTTTAAGTAAGAACTGTTTTAGAATGTCCTTAATGTATTTATATCATTTTCTGTTATTTCATTTAAGTTTTGACTACTATCAATATAAAAATGATAGGAAAGTCAACTCAGAACGACCATAGGCCGAATGTGAACATTTATCTATTTTTAATAAATACCTATTTATTTATCACATACACAATGACGGGGTGAATATGAAAATGTGTTTTTATTTTTTTTATGTCACAAAGATTAGAAGATATAGAGAAAGTTGAATTTTTTGTTACATATTCACTCCGATTGACCCTATTTTATATAGGAAACTACTGTAAAGTATATATGAAAACCAACAAAGTCGTTGTAGTAATAAGGCAAGGTTTTCTCCCTTCCCCCACCGGCCTCGGTAGCGCAGTAGGCAGCGCGTAAGTCTCATAATCTTAAGGTCGTGAGTTCGATCCTCACCCGGGGCAACTTTTTTTTTTTCTATTGCATTGTGTATAATTGAATATTGAAGTACATTTAGATTATTAAAGGTGCTTCTTAGAATAATAGTTTAATTATCTCATAATTCTCTTTCTTCTCTAGTCTCCCTTACACACACAAAGAGAATTCAATTCCTACATTTTTTTAATAGATTAATTACTTTATACTGAGCTCAAGATAGCGGGTTCGAAACCCAGCCGAGGCTCTTATTTATTTTATCTGGGAGATAAAAAAAAAACTTAAGTATGCCGTATCATTATGCTGACTTTGCCCAGTGAACCACATAAAAATGTTCAATGCTTGAATGAATTTCTGCATGCGCGAGTATTACTGTCCCTTTATAAAACTATTTATTACTCAGGTATCATCTTGAAGAAAAAATCAAAATGTCAATATATAGTCTATAGACTATATATTATATTTTATTTCCTGATAATGTTAGGATTTGTAATCTATATTCTTCATGACCTGGTATCTACATCGTCACAGTGCTGCTTCCTAGCAGGAAAGTATGGTTAACACTTCATTCTCATCGTAACCGTTAAAATAAGGTTGAAGTACAAAGAAGAGTTCCATTTCCCGCCCCCCTCCACGAATTAAACAAAATGAATGGTACTAAAAGTATAATCAACGAACACGATACCGACCCCACTTAATTTAATTAAAAAAAATTTTTTTCAGAAAAACCAGACAAAGTACGGCATTCCCTCCCCCCTCACGGCTAGTTACAGCATTTAATCAATATAATTTAGTTACCCAATTTTCCACTAGAGTACAGCTTCCTTATCTGGAGAACCCAATTGAACCCACAATAATAAACGATGATCGAACGGACGAACGAAATTTCCGTTTTTGTATATTTAAATGATAAATTATAAACGTGTGAACATTTCACATTTTTTCATTAATTGTTTTGAAGTATATTTTTACTTTAAGCAGCGTTCATATAGAATTAAAAAATGACAAATATTTACCTGTTTCGTTGAGGACTGTTTCCAGGCCAGACTGCTTCAAAAATTTCGCCATTGCGTAGAATCCATTCTTTTTGAGAACTTCCCCAAGAACAGAGTTTTGTGAGGCAAAATTCTGCGGAGTACTGTAGACCTCAGAAACTGAAGTTTGGGGCTCCACTGTATAGGGCCGGTCCGTGAAGGTGTACTGTGGAGTCGCCGAGGATGGAGAATAGTGTGTTGGAGAGGATGGGAAGAAGGCTGTGGAGGATGGTGTGTTGCCCCAGATGGAGGGGTATTTGTGAGGGGAGGGTGTTGTCTGGTAGGTGGAGGGCGAGGCTGCCACCGGCCGGAACGTGGTTGGAGCCTGCGTGGACGAATGGTACTGAATGGAGGCTGAATGGTCGTACTGAACTGGCGTGCTCTGCTGATGCAGTCCCAGTATGGAGCGCTCCGTGGTCACTGCGTACACAGGGCCGGACTTCTCGGTTTTGGTTGGGCTCACCGTCGGTAAGAAAGTGCTTCGAGTTGGACTTGAGTACTTCGGCCGACTCCTTGAAGTTTCTCGGTTGTCTTCTTTATACGGTCCGCCATGGGAGTTGACACCATGTGTTGCTGTGGATGGTTTGTTAGGGTAACGCCTCTTGTTTGGTGCCTCATTCTTATCAGTATGTTTTACAAAAGATGGCGATGATACCGATTCTTGGGGTGTTGAGTTCGGAGCTCTCTTTGAACTTAATGAGGGAGGCAGTTTGATCTCTCCTTTCTGAATCTTTTCTATTATGGATTCAACTTCACTTCCCTTCGTTTCAGTCGGCCCATTTTCGTTTCCCCGCACTCCTTGTACCTTCACAGACCCATCAGGTTGCTCCTCTAAAATGACAAAAGTCACTTTTTTCTGTTGCAAGTCCTTTAATTTTCCAACCTCTTCAAGTGCACCATCTTGTTTTTGTCTAATGACTTCAAAATCTGCACCAGGAGGAAGAACGTTTCTGGTCAATTCTTCAAACAGTAGTTCTGGGGGTTTGACTGTAGTTGTTGGCTCACGAATGACTACAGTTTTCACCTGATGACTTGGCTTCGTGGTTGGCTTGATGGGCGTTGCTTTCATATTTTGACCGTCTCCCTGATAGAATGTTGGATACTCATATTGTTCCAGTTTGTCACCCAATGCCAAATTGGGTAGATTAGCAATTTGATCAGAAGATAAAGAACCAGGAAGAGTAATTTTAAGAGTTTTAAAAATGTCTTCCTTTCCTGAGAGTTGTTCTTGGATTTGCTTTTGAAGTTCTGCTTGGATCATTTCTTCATCAGACTTGCCAGGGGTTGACGAGGGGGCTGATAGAGTTGGTTGCGGTGTGGTCACTCTGGGCTTAGCCGTCGTCTGCGAACTTATCGTAAACAACTGATCATATAGTTTCTTCCTATCCGGTTTTATATAGATCTCAGTGGTTCTCTCTTTGTGTTGATCTTCCGTCTTTGCTTTTATCCTGTATTTGGAGACCTTGGGCGCTGATGTGGTCGATTTGTACGACTCTGTTCCAAAAGTTATGGCCTCTAAAGGTTTCTGTTTCTTGTAAGGTGTTGGAGGCTGCGTTTCAAGGATCCATGACGGAGTTTCCTCCTTCAAAGGTTCTGGTGTATAAGAGGCCAAATCTTTCGGAGCTTCAACTTCTGTGAAATAGTTGTTCGATCTATCTGGAACAACATAGTTTTCAAATTGTTGTTGATAGTTATCAACTGGAGATTCCTGTGGTCTATATGCTGGTTGTCGATAATTGTTACTCTGTGCAGGTTGCGATGGTAGCACTGGTGTCTGAGCTGGTTTTTGCTGTTCTTTCGCATAAGTGGGCTGAAGTACAACTGGCTTCCTTTCTACCTGATAAGGGAAATTTGACGCCTGAAATGTGGTTTGTGGCTGATAACTATTTTGTTGTTCCTGGTATGTTTGCTGAGGCTGATAATTTGTCTGATAGTTAGTCAGAGGCTGATAAGTAGGTTGCTGAAAGTTATAGTCCGACTGCTGAAAGTTGGAATGTTGCTGAGTGGGGAAGACTGGAGCCGCTGGTGGCCTTAGTTGCGGCTGATAAGTAGGTTGACGTGGATTCTGGTTGACGTGGAACCTGTGTTGCTGAACATCAGTCAGAATATGCGACTGTTCTTGTGGCGAAAGTGCTGCGCGGTTCAACTCCTCAGGATATTTCTGAAACTGAAGAAAAAAATAAAAGTGAATTAATAATGGTCAATAAGAACAGTTAAACATGGATTTAAGTTAAAGATATTTACAAGCTTTGTACTATGCCGAGTATGATCGGTCAAACCAGAGGTCTTATCCTCAGATATAAAAACACATAAATGAAGATAACAGGGGGAAAAAAAGTAATAAATTGTTTGTTTGTTATTGTGACCCATGTCCGAGCTCTAAAGAGCTAATATCGCCTACTACCAGTTAGCTCTTTCTTCATTCTGGTGAACATGAGTCCAATTTTACAGTCCAAAATTTTGTCTATCCATGTTTCAGGGACCATCGCTTAACATTCAACTAATCAGGTTAAAAAAAAAATGATAAATTTATCCATTGTGTAAACTATTTTTTTTTTTTTAAACTTGAATATTACTAAAATATTTTAATACATTCCAAAGTACAGGATTTTGTGTGTTAATAATCCCAGGAGGTTCCGAATTGAAAATTGAACGGCCGGAATCAAGTGGGGGAGGCGTTTGTAAATAGTGAAAATTTGATTGTGTTTGCAGGTAGTAAGAGCTACACTGTATTCGCGCCTACAAGCACCGCCCTCCCAGACTTGGAAGTGGACAAGCTGCTAGAGAACCGAGCCTCAGCACGTGCTCTCGTCCTCAGACATATTGCTCCCGGCACTCTTTACTCGACAATAAAGTAGCATATGTTCAATGTAGCATAAGTTAGTTAGTTATTGTGACTTATGCTCGTGCTTTAACTACCAGAGCACTCTTTCGTCGTTCTGGTAGACATGAGCTCGACTCTGGGAGCCCGAATATTTATCCAGGGTAGGACTCTTTCACGAGTATCCGACATCGTACAGGCTTGAGACCATCGCAAAACCCATTCGAAGGACACCTGCTCAAGGCATTTTTCTCCTCCCAGATAAAATACGTAAGGGTCGGGTTTCGAACCTGCTAAAGTGTAATGTAAAACTTTAAAACTAATCCGCATCTAAAGGCACGCATGGACCTCTAGTGATAGGGGATGAAAAGATTTGAGTATAAATAGGTTTTGGTTTTTTAAATAAATATAGGAAAGGTTAGTAGCGTCGTCTGGGGGAAAGTGGCGTATATATCTTAATATATATCTTGCTTAACTTTTGATAGGAACACGAAATATATTCACAAATAAATTCTGTGAGCTGAAAGGGCCTTTAGTTCCAATAACACACTTTCTTAACAGGCAGTAGACTTGACCTTATTTTGATAATACAGATATAAAACTATTTAATGCGGCATCCATAACAAGATTAAAATCAGGCTAAGTCGCCCTCCATTGGCGTCGAAACCTTTTTACGTTAATTAGTTATTGCGACTCATGGCCGGGCTTTACCTTTAAAGTCATATCGCCTACTGAGCAAATTTTGCCTATCCTAAATTTTTTTCTCCTTGGGCAGAGGTCTTTAACGAGTACTTGACATCGTACAGGCTCGGGACCATCGCTTTACGCCTCATCCGAAGGACATTATTTTCAAGGTATTTTCATCTTACAGATAAAATCTTGCAACATAAATTGTGTTATTATGTGCAGCATAATTTGCCGTATACACCCAGTCATTGTTACAACCATCCTTAAACATGGTAAACTATTACTAATTTAGTATCATACTAGAAAAAAAAGTCATCGGTGAATCACCAGCAACGTACTTCCCCAGCATGAATTACTCAACTAAATGTTTCCTCTCCCTCTAGAGTAGTAGAAATCAAAATTTAGTAAAAGACCAGAAATATAATTTCTACAGGAAATTTGATCATTTATTATTTATTTATTTTTTATTTAATATTATTAATTTTGTTTTAATTATTATTAATTAAATTAATTTTATTTTACATAATTTTCATTATTACAAATGACTAACTAGTAAATTAAAAATATTTCTAAATAGTTGCTTTAATTGTTTATTTGAGCCAGTTTTTTTGTATTTGGTTGTGATTTAATATTTCAAAACGTAATATTGTTGTTCCTTTTGGACTACAAATATAGTTGTGTGTTTTCCACTCACATACTGAGCTTGTCAAGTTTTCTTTTGCACTGATCAGGTTATTAAGCTAATACAATTGGAAAATAATGAATAAAGAGTTACTGACAGTACTGTGGATTATTTATTATGTCATATGCAATCCTTTTTCTTAATTTCGATTAAGATCATCCTGAGAAATAATAAATGTTAACGCTGTTTCGTTTTCTTCATGGCCAAGGCGCACAACAACGCTGTAGAAAATAAATTGATAACTTTGAGAGAAGAGCTGGAGGTACAATAGGAGGGAAGAGGTGGATCGAATGAGTCCCTAGAATAGCAGAGTGTGGACGCCCCTGTGGTGAAGAGTTGAACTCCAGGAGCGAGGAGAATCGGAACACGAACAGAAGAGCAGCCGTGGTCAGTGAAGATGAGGTACCACACCACTTAGACCAGCTGATCACAATGGGGCTACTCAGATGGGGCTCTAAGTGACAGTGAAGATTCCTCCTCTCCAAGGACCTCAGGCGCTTTCTGAAGACAACCAATCATTGAGGAAGAAGGGACTTTGTTTTACTTCCACAAGAGGGAAGTCATCGGTCAGGTTAAATAAAAATATATTTTAAAATTGAGGGCCATGCGTATAAAAAATTGCTTTGAACTATTCCCTACAGACATTTATTGTACATTCCTTGAGGCGCTAAAATTTCAATCGTATTGTTCCCATCTCCGTTTTGATAGTTGAAAATTAAATAAGAAATATTTTTGGAAGAACCAATTTTTCGATACGAGTAACATTTTTCGCGTAAATCAAGCAAACATTAGAAAAAATGGTTTTGGCATGTATCTCGTAAACTCGGCCTTCGAAAAAATGTATTTCATATTAAATGTGCCTTTCAGTATTTTCTACAACTTTTAAAGTAACGCACATCTGACATCATCTCAAATTTCAAGTTCCTTGCTATACAATACCCTCCTTCGCGTTCCGCAGTCGGGTAATTAATAGCTAATACGTTGTAAAAATATCTATTTCGAGCGATAGGGTAGAGGTCTACAAGAAGAGGGACGTCAGTTCCTCTAGAACGAAGGAGGAACAATGACCCATCTTCCCATTGGAACGACGGTCCCTCACAAGAACTCTTCACAACTGTACTAATTGTTTTGAACAGAGGAAAGTAAACCCTTCTCACTAACCACTCAACAAAGATCACGTCCTTTACTTTTCTTCTTAACCATTCATTGTCTAAACTGATTTTTTTTCTCTCTTCAGAATATCCTCTGTATAAAAGACAACTAGAGAAACTCACGAACAGTAAATATTCACTTTCAAATATAACTTTTTTTTTTTTTCTTTTACAACAAAGAACTCAACTGGAATAATTTCTTCTCCACTCAATATGCAAAATATGATGACGCAGATAGCAGTTTTTTTCTCCATATTTTCACCATTTGACATTTTTCAAAAAAAAAAAATATTGTTATATAAATAACAATAATAGAAACAGAGAAGAAAAAAAAAACTTGAGAAAGGAGAAAGTGACATTTCATTTATATTTTATCTTTCTTATGGACGGAATTTCACAGTTTTAATGTTTTGACAATTTTCGCGATGTAATTTGGAACTTTGAGAAGGCTCTATCTCAAAAACATTTGTAGCAAGGAACTTGAAATTTGTGATGATGTCAGATGTACTAAAGTTAAGAGTTATAGAAAATACTGAAAGGCACATTTAATATGAAATACATTTTTTTGAAGGCCGGGTTTTCGAGATACATGCCAAAAACAGTTTTGAAAAGGCATCTCGAAACCTTTTTTTTCTAATGTTTGCATGATTTACGCAAAAACTGTTACTCATATCGAAAAATTGGTTCTTCCAAAAATATTTCTTATTTAATTTTCAACTATCAAAACGGAGATAGGAACAATAAGATCGAAATTATAGAGCCTCAAAGAATGTACAATAAATGTCTGAAGGGAATAGTTCAAAGCCATTTTTGAAACCCATGGCCACAAATTTTAAAATATATTTTTGATATTTGTATTTTTATTATTATCGTTGATAAAAATATAGAAAATAAAATGTATATGAGTTAGTTATTATGACTCATACGCGGTCTTTAATTCATATCGCCTACTACCAGAGCACTCTTTCGTCACTCTGGTGGACGTGAGCTCGACTCTACTGTGGGAGTCTTAAATTTTGCCTACCCAAAATTTTTATTCACTTAAGGTAGGGGTCTTTAACGAGTATCGGACAGCGTACAAGCTCAGTACCATCGTTTAACGTCTCATCCGAAGGACGGCGTACTTTTTTACGTTTATTTTACCTACCAGATAAAATAAACAACGGCCTCGGCCGAAGCCCTTAGGTTTTTTATGTGGGATGTAAAAAAAACCTTGCCGTCCTTCGGATGGGACGTGAAACAATGGTCCCGAGGCTGTACGATGTCAGGTACTCGTTAAAGCCCATAGCCTAAGTGAATAATAACTAAGGGTAGACAAAATTTAGGACTCCCCTGGGGAATTCATTCTCAAAAAAGGAGAGAGTTCTGATTGGTCTAGATGGCTAAATTGTCGTAAAAAAACTACATTTCTGTTCTACAGTTTACACGGTCAATTGATCATCGATTTTCAATAATTTTCTATTCTTAAATACTTTTTACTTTTTTCCGATATTTTTTCAGATTTGACGATATTTTGTGACACTTCCAAGTTCCTTTTCGGATCACAATGAACAAATCCTCGAACAATTGTATTGTTTGTTAATACGGTTATTCTTCCCTGAATAATATAAAAAAAAAAAAAAAAAAAACTGTAATCATTATTTAAATTAGCATTTTCATATTGCATTCAAGATGAGAAAAAATCATTTGAACTTATCTACTCCATTGCACATTTATATATATTATTTTAACTGAAAAAGAAAAAAAAGGGGCTTCGGTGAATCACCGAGAATGTACTTCACCAGCACAAATAAATTAACTAAGTTTCCGCTCTTACTCCAAAACGAAATGGCCGCCAAATAACAATAATTATTCATATATACTCATATTAAAGTTTGTGTCGAAAAACTCTTTGCATCAGCAGTCATAAGGTGTTTGAGTTATCGTGTTTACAGACGTACACATATAGAGAATATATAGGGATATATATATTTTTTTTTTTTTCATGTTTGGTATCAGGAAATCGTGGTCACGGTGCGCGCCATGTCGGCTGACTATTTGCGCACAAGCCACTATAAATGACAAAGACAACTGGTGCTGCGCTAATAAACTGGTGACCGAAACCAGCTGCTCAGTGTTCAGCCGATTTGTCGGCTCTTGGCGGAAGAAGATAAAAGCAGTACAAGACGGACTGGGAACATCCACCGATCGTTGCAGATTGCTCGTGCTGCCCCCAGCCCGTCACAGCCTCATATCCCTTCTTGACCCTCCTTGATATGTTGGTTGTTTCCGGCATTTCTTCCAGAGGTGTCTTCTTATTTTTTGCACAATATTTCGGGACACCTCTGGAAGAAATGCCGGAAACAACCAACAGTGGAACATCTCAGAGAAGTTTAAGAAACACACCTCCTTGATATCCTGAAAAAAAAAAAGATATCAAGGAATCTTAAAATATGAAGTAGGCTGAACAATATATAACTCAGAAATAGATTTAAATAAAAAAAAAAGAAAATGATAATTAGGGGAACAGTTTAAATAATGCAAGTTATGACACAGTTAAGCCATAATCTTCAGAGGCAGTTCCTGCAAAATGTATACGTCTTAAAATGGTTCAGAGACCAATTTCCTTGCATGCTCCTCAGTGCCAGATATGCGTTAATTATTTTCCATAACAGTTCAGAAATACAGGCGAGTTTCTTTTGTTCATTATATGGTTGTGAAACCCGAGGCGGAGGGATCATTATGTGGGGCGGAAGGAAGGATTCCAACGAGGACAATGGGATGGGTTCTCTTCCTATCAGACAAGCTGACACCCACACGAGATCCTCACCAATCATTGTGAAAGTTCCATCAAACTGATAAAATAATTATTACTAACATGTAAGAGGATTGATCAAGGATGTAATAGGAAGGGAGAGATTAGCAAAACACATAATTAGCGCGAAAAAATTAAAAAGTACACATCTCATATTTTACAAACATCTATATGATAGGAAAATATTATAATTAAAGAGATACGGGTAAAAAAAAATGAAAAAAGCACTTGCATGTACAATAGCAGTTTAATAATAAAAATATAATAAAATATTCGTTTTTGAAGTGCAACCGCCATTCCCCGAACCGCTACGTTTCGTTTAAGACTCTTGAATTTCAACTATAGTGAAAACATGTAAGAGTTCTTCACTACATTAAAACTTCCTGTAAAAGGAAAAAAAAATACTGTGGCTTATCAAGGAGAGTTAAGGTTCTGCTTCTTTTACAATTAGAATACTAAATTACCAAGTGAAAAATGCTAAGTAGAAGGCATGCAATCGCCTGCAATTTTTTGGGCGGCTTTCAGTATGTAAAATTTTCAATAAACAACTTTATGCATTGAATTTAATTAATTTATGCACTATTTTGGAAAAATAATAGTTTATTCACTTACCTTCTCCTGAAACAGACATATTAGCTAAGGTTTAAGCCGGTCAACACGACCGAGATAATAAAACAATATTTACATTTCACAATCATATTTTTAGTTTAAGTTTAATTAAACAATAATAATTAACAATTAGGTACAATACACAAAATATTAGTATGTTATAACAAAATAATCAACACAAATTTAAATCAACAATTAAAATTTTCATCAGTCTAGTCATCCAGTCTTATACAATAAGTAGTAGTAGTAACTATCCTCAATTAAATAAGGCCTTAATTTAATTTTTTTTCTTTTTCAGAAAATCGGTCCTACACTTTTTCAGCCGAAATTTCATTATTTACTATTTTATTCTCATTTGTGCAGCAGTGACACATGAGAGAATCGTTCCTGAAGCCACTTTTTTTTCCGCCTCATAGCAGAGAAATTTCTTTCAGAACTAGCTGAACTTACTGGGAGCTGCCTTTGGAACTACCAGCGCTCTCTATCTTTAGTGTTGTCTGTTAACATTTCTTTACTGACAATATTCAAAGTGGCGAAATTACAGTCATCGTCCGACTGACTAATAGATCGTGTTGTATTCGTGGAATCCTTTCCAATTCTTTCCGAAGTTTCAGGTCGGTAGTCATGGCCATCTTTTCCTGAAGGACTTTAGATTTCGTCTTCCGATGTTCAGTTCCCAACAACTTTCCTCCTACCATCTCTCCATATTCCATATATGCTTTCTCCTGTTTTTTCTCCCCTCTACAATTGATTTTTTTATTTTTCTTTTGGAAATTCTAGTTGTTTTTTCTGAATGATTTGTGAAATTTGTCACTCTAACATTGACTGTATACCTTGTTTTTCACCCATATTGGGGTTAGCCCACACTTATCATTATTCCATGAATGAAATAATAAAGAAAGTGTAGACTTATTCTCACAAGAAATTATGAAAATATAATACACATTACTGACAACTAAAAAAAATATTCTGATTCAAAATTTTTTAAAGTAAAATATCCATTCTATGGATGGGTTCTCACAACTGTAACCATAATTTCATTATCTTTGTAGAAATCAATAATTCTTTTATCTCCTTGTTTTTTTTTACTTCCCCATCTTTACGAAGTATAGGGGAAGTTATGTAATATTTAGAAAATTCGATGCGGAGTTTTCAACGTAATTTTACATTTTACGAACCTCTAGATTCCAAATATGGAAAAAAATGCTGACTGTCTTTGTGTCTGTGAACACGGTAACTCTTGATAGAATATCGACACAAAATATTATATGTAAATCCAGAACCCTCTAACGATCACACTTATTGTTTTTAAGCTAAATCGACCGAAAGGAAATGGGTCTTCTTTTTTTCTCTTTTGACAATATTTCGGGACACTTTGAAAAGTTCTAAGAACCGTTCATAGTGACCTAGAAAAAGGGACGTGGAAGTGTCCCGAAACATTGTCGTAAAAAGAAAAAAAAGAAGAAACCTCTGAGAAAAATGCCAGAAAAAATCAACATTTTATCATCCCAGAGAGGTTTAAGAAACACTGTGACCAAAATCCCATGAGGACAATACCTGTCGATTTTTAGCCAAAAATGGGTAAAAGGGGAGGGGGGATTAGGGAAGAGGCTTAACTCAAAAACTCCAATAACTGCCGTTGTAATGAATGTATCCACACAAAATTTAGTATGAGGATTTAGGAGCTCCTATGTAAGTCAACTGTTTAATATTAGCGCAAACGGTCGACTGGATTTGGAGGGGGAGCGAAAAGTTAATTCGTTCTGGGGAAGTACATTGCCGGTGATTCACCGACGATTTTTTTTTTAATTTTTTCTATTTTTATCTTCTAAGTTTATTATTATTATTATTTTTTCTAGAAATGAAATTGACAATAATTGTCACTTTTTTAGTCACAATTATTGTGCATGGGTTCTATGGAAATTTTGTTACAGTCTCAGAGGTGCAATGAGGGAATACGTATGAAAAACCGTGAACTGTATCTTAGGCGTTAACATTAGTAATTGATTTGAATTGAGTTTGAAAACCTGGAGATCCCGAGCGCTAAAGAGAGCCTGGAGATTCCGAGCGCTAAAGAGAGCCTGGAGATTGCAAGCGCTAAAGAGAGCCTGATGATTCCAAGCGCTAAAGAGAGCCTGGAGATTCCGAGCGCTGAAGAGAGCCTGCTAGAGTCTGGTATTGGGGACTAAGGTAGTTTGTCCTGTGACAGCTCATTTGTCCATCATCTCCAGACGATGTAGGTAGGTGGATGATGTGATTTCTCCTGGAGGCTGGAGAGGTGGAGTGGGTGTCATCCCGGTTTCTCCTGGAAGGTCCCCCGACCTTGCCCTCTCCTGACCTCACCTCTCCTCCACCTTTTCTTACTTTCTCTCTGACCTTGTCTCCATCCGTCCCATACCACTTTCTCTTTATTAAGCAACCGTTCATTCTAACACTCATCTGTCTTACCTGCATCTTTAAGCGAGACTTGGAACACATAAACGAATCTATCGTTTTGCCAAAGAAAACGTCATTGTCGTTGAACGGATGTGTTGATCTCATTCTGGTAAGTGGACTTTCTCACTCTCCCTTCTCACCGGTCGTAGGAAAAAAAAGAGGATTTCCTGTCAATCGGTAGTTTTCTGTGCATTTTGTAATGAGACTTTATGAAAATAATGTCAGCTAACAGCATCAAAACTAAGAAATTATGAGCCATTTATTACAGCATACAAAGAGTAATCGTCTCATTTTAATTCCCCAGTTGTAAGTTGTATAGGGGAAGTTATGTAATCGATCAATTTCGGAATATATTTTCCGACCCCCCTGTATAATAAGAATAAAAAATCATGTCTGTCTATGAGTACGTATGCACGCGTCCGTCTGTCTATAAACAAGATAACTACCGATAGAATGAAAACATTGGCATGAAATTTCGTTTGTAGATTCAGACTCCCCAGAGTAAGTCACCTCACATTTTCAGCCAAATCGGTCCAAGAGAAAGAGAGGTTAGAGCGGGGCTTAACTGCGAAGCCCCCAATAATTCTCGATACAATAAACATGTTGTTTCAAAATGTTATATATATATATATATATATATATATATATATATATATGACACAGAAGAAGGAGAGGAAGGGTCTGGAGTGAGAGCTGAAACTTCACTTATTACAATTAATTCTAGCTGGGGAAGTACTTTGCCAATTTTGTTGGTAAAGCTGCAAGAGGAATATTCTATGTGAGGCCTTGCCACTCCAGCGCCAGTACCATTGAGATATTCACTGCCAAATCATAATTCTGAATTATTGAGGATTTTTAACTGATTGCTTGCATTAGAAATGAGTATTATCAAATTGTCCGGGAATAATATCTTGAATCCAGACGAAAACATCACATCAGAGAAATATGGTCATCAAATCGAAATTCCTCAAAAATGTTGGTCAATCGAAATGGACTAACTCTTTACCATAAGTCCGACTTATTTTTCTTAAAATATTGATGTATCGCGTATCGATATGCATAACAGAATGAATCTAAGAACTATGACAGGGCTGATCACAGGATGTATCATATGAACAAAAACCTACACAATATGGGCATCGCTAGAAGCCCTCTGTGCAGGAAATGTGGTGAGGAAAATAAGACATATACGACTTTGAGAATAAGAGGTTTTACTGCTTCGGGTCTCGGGGAACCAGCAACCTGCACTTTATTAAAGGTACAGGGCTGCTATACAGGGCACACAATAGGCCTACTCCAGCCACGGTGCTGCCATCAGCCCTCAAAAAAAAAAAAAAAAATCTATACGCATCCCTTATTGTAAGCAGGCGACGTCTCTCTTTGGTTACTTTTTGTTTGGTTCTTCGAAAGGGGTATACGCTATCCATGTAGTCGGGAGAACCCACTCTCACTTTCATCTCAGTCGTCGATGTTCTTCAGGAGGGATGTTCCGTCAACTTCTATAGAAAGTACGCTATGGAATCTGCTGTTCACATTCCATATTCCCCTCCCATGCTCCATCTACTACCCACATTGACAATTGGAATTATTATTTAAATTAAAAAATAATATAGGGTGATCGTGTTGAACGGGAATATGAATAATTGTAATTTAAAAAAATAAATTGCGACATAATTAATATAAGGAGTTACATTTTATGTTGCACAGACGGTAATATGCAGATTGTATACAATGAAACACCTAATATTTCCGATCGCCCGCGGAAACAAACAGTTTATTAGTCTACTTTTCAGTGTACTATAATTGAAATATAAGGTATATTTTTGAAAAACTTGTTTTTTTAAATTGTTTTTTTTCTTTTCATTTATTTAATTATACCTGTTGATTAATATATATATATATAAATTCTTGTCAGAAATTTCATAAGAAACATTTTTCGTAATAGTTATTTTTTCCATAGAACCAATCTTTCTGTATAGGTTAGGTTAGGTTTTATGACTCATGCCCGGGCTTTTATCAACGAGGTCATATCGCCTACTACCAGAGCGCTCTTTCGTCACTCTGGTGGCCATGAGCCCGACTCTACTGTGGGAGTCCTAAATTTTTTATTCATCTAGGGTAGGGGTCTTTAACGAGTACCTGACATCGTACAGGCTCGGGACCAACGCTTAACGTCCCATCCGAAGGACGGCGTGCTTAAGTTTATTTTACCTCCCAGATAAAATAAACTAAGGGCCTCGGTCGGGTTACGAACCCACGACCTTGAGCTCAGAAGTCAAGCACGCATACCACTGAGCTACCGGCGCTCTCTTTCTGTATAGGTTAGGTTAGGTTTTATGACTCATGCCCGGGCTTTAACTACGAGGTCATATCGCCTACTACCAGAGAGCTCTTTCGTCACTCTGGTGGACATGAGCCCGACTCTACTGTGGGAGTCCTAAATTTTGCCTACCCTAAATTTTTATTCATCTAGGGTAGGGGTCTTTAACGAGTACATAATATAACGAGTACATATAATATATATATACAGAAAGATTGGTTCTATGGAAAAAATATATATATATAAACTACATTTGTATGCTCGATAAAAGAAATACCAGCAATTTTAACATATTTGAGAACACTTTCCAACATAGTATTAAAATATCACAAAGAACTCGATAAAATAAAACATATAAAGGTGAAGAACTTGTTTAATACTTATATTGTCTAATTCTAAATTCCACAAGAATATATGCATATAGTGAAACCTGTTTCGGCTTACGACATCGTCAGCATAAAGTTCAAAAGTACTGATGATGGTGTAAGCCAAAACCTGTACATGGTAGTTTTATTCGGATTCAAATTCGCTTTCTTAAAGTTTGAACTCCAACGAATGTTGTCAATAGGCGAAGTATGAGAGTTTAGCGAACGCTCCCAGGCTAGCCTGCTACTGCTACTGATCTCAAGATCGCAGGTTCGAAACCCGACTTACGAGCATGCCGTCCTTCAGAAAGGATGTTAGGCGATGGTCCCAAGCCTCTGCGATTTAAGGTACTCGTTAAAAAACCCCACCATAGGTGAATAAAAATTTATTGTAGGCAAAATTTAAAACTCCCACAGTAGAGTCGGGCTCATGTCCACCAAAGTGACGAAAGAAAACTCTGGTAGAAGGCAATATGACCTTGAAGTCAAGACATGAGTCATACGTAATAACTAACTATACTTTTTTTATTACGATTAACTGGATTTATAAAATGAACAAAGAAAAAAATAAAATTTTTTCTCTGCATATTTAATTGGCAAAATTTCAAATTTGAATATGTTACCCCCTCCCGGTTAGTAGAACCAAATTTTGGTCTTGCACCATATTACCTAAGTACGATCCTGACTAATAAGTCTTAAACATTCATAGTTTTATAAGTACCATATAATGTTTGTCATCAGACTAATAAGCATAGTAATAACATTGTCTCTTAAGATTCTTAATATTTTTGAAATCTCATTTTGGTGTAATATCCTATATATCCTTCAATATAATATCCTATATTTTTTTACAGTACTATCATGTAATACTTTGTATATAAGAAAGTACATAAATAAAAATAAAAAAAGGTTGAAACCGATATAGTTAGCTTTCTAGTTAAGTAGGTGAAAGGTTGTTCCCACGAAAGGAGGCAGCAATATAAGTGATGAACAGGATCTTATTCAGACAGATATGTTAGTCTGGAGAGGAACCGTTCAAGTACTTGTTTGATTAGGAACTAGCTGTCTTTCTCGGCGTTGTCCCCATAATGCTTTTACCAACAATCATGATAATGCAATACATTTTTGCTAATAAAGTGTTTATGAAAAAAAAAAACTTTTTTCAATCGTCATTTTTGTTACGACTAATGTGTCTAAATTTGCATCTTTAAGGAAGTGGATGAGTCCGTTGTATTCGTCACTGGGTGTTTTTTCATGTCAGTCGGCAGTTTCTGTTTGTCTCTTTGTTTGGTGTAGTTTGTGCAGTCAGTCAGTTGTACTGTGAGCTCTGTGTAGTCTTGGTTGCAGGAGCATGTCGGCTGTTCAAGTCCAAGAAGTAGGTAGGAATGTGTCAGATTCGTATATCCCAGACTTAGTCTTGTGATGATCACCGTGCCTCGTCTGTTCATGGTGCTTGGAGGTTTCCACGGCTTGTTTTGTTGTTTTATTCTGCGAATTATGTTGTCTTCCATCTGAGTTCATTCATTGTTCTAGTGCTGTTCAATTTTCCTTCTGAAGTAGGTCGAAAAGTCTTGTGCTTTGTTAACTTAAGGCAAGAAGAGAGGCAGCGTCTTTTGCATCAATGTCTGCTTTTTCGTTCCCAGGAATGCCAACATGGAACAGGGTACATATTAGTTTAATTTTATCTGTTTTTTTAAATTAATTTTGAGTGCTTTGAGTGAATTTCTGGAATGCTTGTTTCAACTTACCATACATTTTGAAACCCTCTCCTCCATCTTGGATGCATCTGTGTGGATCCTGGAGTAGTCCATGTGTCTCCTACATATGTCTTTGTGTTTCTGTATGAAGTATTGTGCCGATGTATCTGTTTTCTTGTGTCTGTTCAGCTCCGTGTTTGTCTTCACTGGTCTCCACATCCAAGGCGGGTGTCCGATCTACTCTCGTTCTTTTACGATGTACCGCTTCGCTATTTTGAAATGTATTATATATTGTTGTACTCTACTAATAAAATGTTGATTTCATCAAACTCAGGTATTATGCTTATTTAGAGACATCTACATTTTAACAAGATATCCTGAAACGAAAGATTTTGTAAACCACTGTTTCCCACAATTTAATTCCCCCACAAACAATTGCTTCCTTAACATTATTTTTTCTATCTTGAAGACTCATCCCAACGTATCCTAAAGCTGATTAACCCAGTCATCTTTTTCTAATTAAATAATTTCTAAAGTCCACATAAGCCCCTACACACGACCCAGGAACAAAGACGCCAAATTACTTAATAAATATTCATTGGCTTGATGATATGGATGCTGGGAATAAAACTTTCGATGACCTTTCCCAGGAAACCATCAAGTCGGGGTTTAAAAAAAAATAAATAGTTGTCATAAGCTCATTGAAGAAGACCTTACGATGCATTGAAAAGCAAATTTGAAATGAACCACTTAAATTTCTTTCTTTGTCCAAATATGCAGGCAATGACTCCACAATTGAAGCCATCATATTCTCTTATACTTTCTGATACAGCTACTTATAGTCTTGAGTTTCCTCAAAATTTGCAGATCCAAAACAGATAATTTATGCAAAACAAAATGGAAATTACTCCGATATCTTGATCTTAGAAATGAAATTTCATAACAAAATTTTAAAACTAACTTACTTATATTCGTTTTACAACTGCGATGGAGTGATAAATTCTGTGAATTGTTTACAGAGGTAGAATTCTTGTTTTATCCGTTAATTTCTAAGAAATGTAAGTTATTTTAAGAAAAAATATGTATCTACCTAACTGATAAGGAAATAAAAGTTTATCATTCCGAGTAAATTGGATGAAAACAATAAAATTGTTAGATAAGATGACATGTTTATATAGAAATATTGTAGTTGTTATCTCAACAAACCGTTGTTAATATTGCTAATGACGTTATGTTTGTTTGTTTAGAAACAACCGTTAGCTTACAGATTTATAGGTTTATAGAGAGAACAAAATGTTATCACTAGGTACATACAAACTCTTGAACGAATTTCAGTCATGTCTCCGGTTGTGGTTGTGTTAATGTTAACTGCAGTATCAGCAATAACTGCAAGTAAGTTGACATTTTTCTATAATATATTTTAAGTGATCTATATGGATCAGTTATATACATTTAATTTTTAATCAAACGACTCTACATTAGACGACAAATCTAAAATTAAAGAAGTAACTAACCCCAGGATCTGAAATTGAGCCCAATCTTAGCTTCAGTAGCAAAAATAGTTTAATTTAAATGCCTGAACTAACGTTCGGCAAAAAGTCGTTACATTACCTTACCCCATGGAAATATGGGTTAGTTATTGTCCAAATTCTGATAAACCTGATTTGTAACAATAAACATTTGATACGACTTCAAAATGAATCGACGAAGGTTCAGTCTCATAGCCATTTTTGTTCTTCAGTTCCACCCCAGGCTTGTTATAGAGCAGGCTTCCGGAAACGACACTCCATTGGCAGTCGAGATGCCGCCGGAAGAACGATTCGGCTGTTCCTTCAAGCAAGGAAATAAAGTTTGTCGCTGGAATCATCCTGACCGGTTGGTATCTGAGATTTTTGGTGATTGTATCCATGTCGAGAAGAGATGCAGGCCGTAATAGAGAAGAGGAGGGTAGAGTACCGAGGAGGGCACTGACGGGTCGATCAGGCGGATTATGGGGAAGATGCAGTCCTGAGGCGACTTGGCTGACAGGTTGGAGTTGGTGAGGATCGTTGAAGAGGTCCAGATCTTACTGAGACCACAGTGCCAGGTCGTATGGTCATCAACTGTTCTGAATAATCGTTATTGCTATCACCGTACAGTGTTCATGTTCGTTCTGCCTCTGTTCAGGGGCTTATCACGTCTGGAATATTACAAGACAGTAGCCCAGTCGATGGCGTGAGCTATGGCCAGTATCCACAGTGCTGCACTTGCAACCTAGTGCCTGATGTCTTTCTCGAACCTAGAAAATAGTGGAAAGAATCAGGCTGCCAATAATTTTTTATTTAGAATCTACAGTTTCCACATGCCAAATGATTTATATCTTAAAACCATATTCAGCTTCATTGGTTTCTGTTGCAGTTCAAATTTGTGGTCCGTCCACTTACTGCCCCGACTACTACCAATGCTGCTCCCCTGACACCTGCTGTCCCTACTACATGGTCTGCTGTCAGTATGGCAATAGCTGCTGTTCCTGGTACATGAGGTCGCAACCGTAAGTACATTGTCTCCTTCACGATACTCGCCAGAAAAAGTAACAGGCTGTAGTTTTTCCATTCATCGTATAGGCTCGGGACCATCGCTCAGCATGCCGTCCTTCGGATGGGACGTAGCGATGGTCTTGAGCCTGCTCGATGACAGGCACTCGTTAAAGACTCCAACCACAGGAGAATAAAAATTTAGAGTAGGAAAAATTTAGGACTCCCGCAGAGTCGGGCTCATGTCCATGAGCGACGAAAGAGCGCACTGGTAATAGGCGATATAACCTTGTAGTTAAAGCCCTGACTTGAGTCACAATAACTAACTATCGTAAAAACATACTACCTTGACGATGTCAAGTAGGTACTCATTAAATACCTCTAAAATATACGTAGACTCATACCATTTAAAATAAATAAAAACAATGAACTTGTTTAACTTCCATTTTATCTAATTCCACAAAAATATATACATAAAGTGTACCGGTTTCGATTTACGCCATAGCCAGCAGAAAACTCGAAAGTGTTTTGAACTTTGTGCTGACGATGGCGTAAGCCGTATATATATAATATATATGTATATATATACATATATAATATATATGTATATATTTATACAGTACATTGTCTCCTTCACGTATCTTAAATATTATTATCAATACTGATGTCCACAATCTGACAAATGCTGTATCTTATTTTAAATCTCAGGATACTCGCCAGTATCAATATATATATAATATATATTATATACATCAGTATTGATAATAATATTTAAGATACGTGAAGGAGACAATATACACTTTATGTATCTATATTTTTCTGTGAAATTACACAATATAAAAGTTGAACGTTCCTTTTTTTTTTTTTTTTTTTTCAATTTATTAGCTTTCCAGAATATCGACATGTGATCGCAGAAATGTATTCGAACATTCATATAATTTTCAGGATGTAAATATGTATGTTAATATTATGTCGTATGTTTATTTTGTTTCAGCGTACTACCTCAAGCTGCAGCCCTGAAACCAGGAGTGTCTTCCAATAGAACGCAGATGGTGGGATGGAAAGTGAAATAACTTCTAGAGGATAAATGAATACTTTGTATGTGTTGAGGAAGCGTTGTTACATTAAATAAGGGTTCACACCGCACTTAACTTCCTTCTTTTAATATTCCTCACGTTTCGAGCGTTCGCTCATTTTCACAGGTGTTATCCCTATATAAAAATTCAAAATTAACATTCATTTCACAATTAATTATAATCAGGCATTGCATGCATGTCATACTTACTTTAATTTTTCTATTCATACTTTTCTATTGTTACCAAAATAATTTGTCCATTCTGTAAATTATTCATGGATTTTAATTACACTATTATTACTTAAGTTATTATATATGGTTGTGTTATCTAATATAAGTTATTATTGGTTTAAATTTATTTTAATTACCTTAAAATATTTAGTCGACCCGTGTGTTCTAGGATCTTGTCAATACTGATCTCTTTTATCGATATTAGTGGTCGTTTCGTATTTTATTTGGTTCTGTTTGGATTTGTCATTTGGATCATTATGAAAAAAAAAATTAAAGTATGACATGCATGCAATGCTTGATTATAATTAATAGTGAAATGAATGTTAATTTTTAATTTTTATATAGGGATAACACCTGGGAAAATGAGCGAACGCTCGAAACGTCAGGAATAATAAAAGAAGGAAGTTAAGTGCTGTGTGAACCCTTATTTAATAAATGAATACGTGCAACATCGTGCAGCAAGCCAACTAATACAGTGATGCAAGGCTTTGTTAGTTCCTTTGTAATTCACGAAGAATAAAGTCATTAAAAATAAAATATAACAATAAAGAATTGTCGGTGAATCACCGCTAATGTACTTCCCCAGATCGAATTATTTATAATATAAGTTTTCACCCTACCTATAAACATTCTTGTACGACCTTGCTGAAAATCAATATGTGTAGTAAGCTGGGATTTGTTAGTCTTATAAAATTGATTGCCGATATATTCTTTACATCGACTGTTATTAGAATTTTTGAGTTGAACCCCCTTCCCTTTTTTTTTCAGATTCAGCTAAAAATAAGTAGGCGTTGCCCATATAGTGTTTTGGGGCAACAAATAAAATTTCATGTCGATACATTAATTAAATCAGCAAATAATAGTGTTATATCGATATCTTTTATTTTTCTTAAAGAAATGTTATGCACCAGGAAATTAAAAAAAAAAAAAAAGAGGTCATATCGCCTACTCTGAGAGCGTTCTTTCTACGCCCGACTCTACTATGGGATTCCTAAACTTAGCCTAACCAGTTTTAGTTACCTAGTGTACGGGTCTTTAACGAGTAACCGACATTGTAAAGACTTGGGACTTCTGATTAATATTCGGATATTGTATCGTTACAAAGAACGGAGTTTTCTTTATCCTCGAGATAAAACCTAAAAAAAACAAGTGTGAGTGACGCGGTAGGTACTCACGAGAATTGATGTGTAAACATCTTCTTTAGTCCCAAAAATTAGCTGTCGTGCACTGATTTTGATTAAAATTAGTTTTATAATTTGATAAGAAAAGTAGTATGAGGAATTAAACTTTCAATTCTCCAATTTCTTTTATACTTACATGAAATTATAGGTTTGTGATAGTTAAAATAATTACATTTTTTAGATTTACACTGCTATATTATTTTCTTTTACCACAAATCTTATTTATTGTGACAAATTTAAGCTATCGAAGCATCTTAACGGGGGCCATGGTGGCCGTGCGGGCTAGAGCGTAGGGCTTTGGTCGCATGGTCTCACCATGGTTTGCGGGTTCGAATCCCGTCCGGGAGTGAGTTTTATTTCGTAGATAGAACTCCCTCCCGGGGCCATGGATGTCTTAAATAATTATACATAACACATTGACATGGCTAATATGCACCGTTCATAAAGCCAAAAAAAAAAAAAAAAAAAAAAAAAAAAAAAAAGCATCTTAACCTATAAGTTTCTTACCGAAAGATCATTTTATAGTTCGTAATATAGTTAAATTCTAATTTTAGTTAAATTCACTACAACGGTAAATATGATCAATAATGTTGTAAAAATACAATGTTATATCTAATCATGTTTTTAGAGTTGTTTTATTGTTATTGGTTTTATTATGCTCAAAATTAGTACTTCGTATACATACTATAGGTGGACATGTCATGGTGGCCGTGCGGGCTAGAGCGTAGGGCTTTGGTCGCATGGTCTCACCATGGTTTGCGGGTTCGAATCCCGTCCGGGAGTGAGTTTTATTTCGTAGATAGAACTCCCTCCCGGGGCCATGGATGTTTATAAAAAATTGAATCCACACTGGTAAAAAGCATTTCCTAATTTGTAATACAATAACATTTAATGCCCACAAAATTGTAGCAATCTTCTAGTGTACTAGACTATTACACATAATTTTGTAAAGTTTCCTGAAAGTTCGTTCAATAAGAGAAAATTAATTTTAGGGAACACACCGACTGCGGGTGATCTCATAATCATAGAAACTGCTTAAAAAAACTTCAGTGAAGCAGCACCGGTATTATTTGTAACTCCCATTATTCAATAAACTACGTTTTCGCTCTAAAATCAACATATTCTTTATTTAACTGATTAGGCTCAAAATTAGTACTTCGTATACATACTATAGGTGGACATGTCATGGTGGCCGTGCGGGCTAGAGCGTAGGGCTTTGGTCGCATGGTCTCACCATGGTTTGCGGGTTCGAATCCCGTCCGGGAGTGAGTTTTATTTCGTAGATAGAACTCCCTCCCGGGGCCATGGATGTCTTAAATAATTATACATAACACATTGACATGGCTAATATGCACCGTTCATAAAGCCAAAAAAAAAAAAAAAAAAAAAAAAAAAAAAAAAAAAAAAAAAAAAAGCATCTTAACCTATAAGTTTCTTACCGAAAGATCATTTTATAGTTCGTAATATAGTTAAATTCTAATTTTAGTTAAATTCACTACAACGGTAAATATGATCAATAATGTTGTAAAAATACAATGTTATATCTAATCATGTTTTTAGAGTTGTTTTATTGTTATTGGTTTTATTATATATTTATCTTTATATTCTTTCATATGTGTCGAAATATGTATATTACTTGATAATGCAGTCGAAATACATGTTACACTTTTTTCGGTGATCACAACATTAAAAGTAGCTACCATTCAAAAGTACAACATAAAAAGTCAAATGCAGTCGAAATATATTACACACATTCTTATTCCATGAACGTAGAAATGCTCAAAAACAGTTGACATCACAGGTAAACAAGTGTGTAATTGCGTGTGTGCGCTGCAGGAGCAACCGTCCGACACACACTTACGCATGCACATTAACGAGACTTATGCTCTGACGGTCTTACATAGCCCCTTCCGAGAGCTAAGATGTTTACACATCAATAATTGATTGAGGTTTGAGCTACCACATGTTTAGTTGAGGGGTACAGAAGTTACACTCCTTAAAGGTCAAACATGCACCCACTGATGAAGTGTAGAAAGTGTCTGTGAACTGTGGCACAGGGGTTATGCATAAGAACCTTCACAAATATATGTACACCCAAAAACCTTAACGTAAGGGTTTCCATTTTGGTCTTCTAACCATACAAACATGTTTTTGGAATGTTATTTTTTCATTTACATGTCTGACCTCACTTCCTGGTCAAGGGGGTGAAACTCCAACCGTCGATGACCCACCCAGTCACGGGTCAAATGACGTAAACGTGAGTAAGGATTTTCTAACAAGTTTTAATTTAATCTGTACAACGTAACGCAACAGATAAGTCAGGGATATGGACGAAAAACATTTAAAGGGAGGAGGGGATGTACAAAAGTGTAGAAGAGAAATGTTGTTACAACCAAAAAACCCTATGAGAGAGATTATTTGTGGTGAATTTTCTGTTTTTGGCATTAATTATCTATTTTTCTGTAATATTGAAGAGGAAGATCCCTCATACATATACATTTAAAACAAATTTGTTTAAAATCGGTTCCATTCATTCATTTTTCCATTTCCCTGGCGCTACGGTTCTTGTAGAACCTGGGCCTCCGCAACGATCTTCCGCCATTCTTCTCTACCCTCGGCCTGCCGTCTCCACTTTCTCACATTCATTGTTCTGTGCTCGTCCTCCAGCCAACGTAAGCGGGGTCTACCTCTTCTTCTTTGTCCTCCCGGGTGTCCCTCCAGTATCCTCCTCGGCAATCTGTCTGGCTCCATCCTCTGTGTATGACCCAGCCCTGCTTCTCGAAGGCCAGGTCCGGGCTCTCAACTCCCAATTGGTCCTTATCCTCCATCTATCCCCCTCTGGAGTAGGGCCGTATATCTTCCACAATACCTTCCTCTCCCATGTATTGAGCAAGACTTCGTCCCTCCTAGTCAGAACCCAGGTTTCAGTCGCATATGTGACGACATGAAATCGACAATATTTTAAAAAAAAAGTTTTCCCTATGGAAAAGTTCATTAAATCCACAGCTTAAACGTTGATAACTTATTTGGTATTGGTTCTGTAGCAATGCTTGTGAAGTTAATTTAAAGCCCCTTCTACAGCGGGGGAAGGTACTTTGAAAAGTAAAAGTCGTTCTACAGGTTACCAAGTATTGGGGACGGGATTGTGGATTCAAGTTGCAACATATGCATCGAGTGTTCAGATCGGATAAGTAGTGCATTTAGAGTCGTCTAACCTTGGCCTAACGAGCAGGTACATCGGTATTACTTCAGACACAAAGAGAAAATTGGCTAAACAAGTGTGTAACTCTAAGAAAACAGAGAGAAGGATATTCCTCAGTAACATAACTGCAAACTGCAGGTCAGAGCTGCACTAAACTACCCCATAAAGCTATCTGTGACCTTAAGAATCTTCGAGCAGTGCTGTCAATATAATTCCAGAGATATATAAATCCCTTACACTGTTTTTAGTGCTTTTCTATAAGGTAATATGAGAACATTGAAGAAATAACTAAATGTTTCACGATTTCACAACTACTAAACTCGTATAGTACTCTATTTACAACATCTAAGGTTAAAAAACTTATAATTAATAATTTAAACAAACTTATTTATTTAAAAAAAAATATATTGTCTATTCAAACAAAAAATGTATACATAGTATCGGCATTACGCCATCGACAGGTTTAGTTATAAACTAAGACAAATGTAACGCTAGGGCTGAATTTTCAACTAGAAAACCTGACGATGGTGTGTGATAATCGGTAGTTTATTTTTAAATTTCTTCCGGAATAGACATTATCAAAAAAAAAGAAAAAAAGGAAGTTTTGTTTTATTTTTTCAATACTCAATATTGGCGGTAAAACCAAAACTGAAGGATGATATTTATCAATTTTCACCCAAATCTGCCAAAAAGAAGTGGAAGACCACAGGAAGGGCCTAACTACTGTTTTTCATACAAATAAAAGAGGTTGTCTTCCCACTGTTTTATTTCCGACCAGAACCGGCTTTTGGCGCAACTGCGTCATCATCACACGTATAGTATGAACAATGTCCGTTTAGACTCCACACTGTATTTTACTTCCCCATATACGAAGTATAAGGGAAGTTATGTAATCTTTCAAAAATGCGGAGTTTTCTACGGAATTTTACGTTTTCCAACCTCCAGTTTCCAAATATGAAAAAAAAGTCTGTTTGTCTGTGTGTGAACACGGTAAGTCCCGATAGAAAAAATTGTATCATCACGAAATTTTACAATGTGACTCCAGAACCGTCCAATGACGACAACTATTAATTTTCAGCCAAATCAACCAAAGGAAAGGGAGGGGTTAGGTGGAGGCTTAACACAAAAACTCTAATAACTGCCGTTGTAATGAATGTGTAGACACAAAATTTCATATGTGAATTCGAAACCTCATAAGGATGACACTTATTAATTTTCAGCAAAATCGGAGGAAGGGAAGAGGGTTCAGGAGAGGAGGCTCAATTCAAAAATCTTAATAACAGGCCGAGTCAAATCGACCAAAGGTTAAACACAATAACTTTAATATCTGCCGCTGTAATGAATCAATCGTCATGAAATTTTATATTTAATATCAAAACTCGGAATCAGCTAAAAAGGAGGGGATCAGAGGGGATTCATCTCAATAACTCATGTAATGAATTTTTTTAGCTTTAGAGGATTTAGCCCCATATAAGTCAACTATTGAATGTTAGCGCAAACGGTCAATTAATTTTTGAGGGAGAGCGAAAAGTTAATAGATTAATTCGCTGTGGGGAAGTACATTGCCGGTGACTCACCAACCACTTTTTTTTTTTCAATTAAAAAAAAAATTCTATAATATTTGAAGAAGTATGTCTTTCTTCTGTCTGTTTAAACAAACTACATAATTTCCTCTTACACACATTTACAGCATCTATGATGCTTTAATACACCTCGTAAATGTCCACTAATCACTTGACGAGCAGGCAATTTTAATCAATTTACAATTAGTCATTTTGTAAAACGTTTCATTGCTAGTTAACTCATGATTAAAACTCCTTTCTATTGAAAGTCTCACCTTCTAACCTTTAATATTGGAAATATTTAAAATTATTTTTCACTGCGTTTATCAATTTTTAGATCATACATCGGTTCAGTAGTAGATATTGCAACTTCCTCACTTTTAGTTTGTGTAAAGACATTCTGTATCTATTATATCATATATATAAAGCTGAAAATGTCTGTGCGTTGTACCGCTTATAACTCACGAACGGCTTGATGGATTTTATTAATTTTTTTTTTTAATTTGTTCTTCATCGTCTGTGGAAGGTTATAGGCGTATTAGTACCTCAATATCTGGTCCATCCCAGCATCCACCCACGCAATCTTTGTAACTCAAAAACCACTGCAATGATTAATGTGGAATCTTTTTGAATAAATTAGTTTTAGCTCCAAAGCTAGCGTTACTACAGTTGAAGGACTATAAGCCTTATTCCGTATGAATAATTGAAAATTATAACATCATGAATGTACTGTCGAGGAACTGAATAGCCTTATAGGAGATATTGGGAGAAAAGTCAAAGTTCCCCGAGCAACGCCGGGTATTACTGCTAGTTTTATATATAGCTTTATAATTCTCTCATTTATTTTTTTTGGTTTTTACAACCTAACAATTATTCATCGGCAGAAAAATACCGCTGTTAAGGCGCATCGGGAGTAAATTATATATAAATACATAACATTTGATGAAGGTATTTCAATAATTCCCATATATTGGCCCTTTTGCTCTCCTTCTATTAATTTATTTTTTCTTCATTTAGATATACGATATTTCGTCCATCTGGACATTTTCAAGTACAACAACTGAAAAACATTACATTGCTCTGAAGGTATATAATTAACACTGTTAGTTTAATATCTAAACATTCTTTGTCTCTCTTACTTACATTATAATATTCTCCAATTTGCTATGCTATGAACCCTTATTTTTTTTATATATAACATAGCGAGTCAACATTTTTAGACATATATTTCTACATCTTCATTGTGCATCTGGAAATACAAGCATTTCTAAAAATATTTCACTGTATATGTTTAATTAATTATAATTATTGAAATTATTATAATTCAATTGTAACAATACCTTTTTTTATAGTGATTTTTGATTGTATACTGTAAGTTTTTTTCTATAGTTTCCTAACCTAACCCCCTCTATAGTTTCCATTTGGATAAACAATTGGAGGTTAAATTGGTTATCGATATATTGATACGAATTTGAAGATAAATAAATAACAATATACAAGAATTTTTCTCCGGACAATACAATAACTCCCGATAGAATGATTTTATCGTCACTTAATTTTTTATTTTTGTCCAGAATTTCATGAGGAGGACACCTATTAATTTTCAGTTAAATCGGTCAACGGGAAGAGAGAGGGGGAGCTAGAGAGGGTAGGGCTTAATACAAAAAAAACTCTAATAACTGCCGATGCAATCCATGTATCGATATGAAATTTTACATTTAAATTCAAATCCTCAAATGGACGAAACTATTAATCTTTCGTGAAATTGGCCGAAGAGAAAAGGAAAAGAGAATCAGAGGACTTAACTCAAAAATTCTTATAACTGCTGATGAGTGAAAATATCGACGCTCAAGGTTTGAGGATTATGGTCCTTATGTAATTCAATTGATGATTAGTTCGAACGGTTGACTGGTTTGGGAGGGAGAGTGAAAACTTACTTCATTCAGGAAAAAAACACTTTTAATTGTTTAATCTTTAATTTTAAATATAGTTTGATTATGAAAATGCTTTAAAAAATGTATATAATTTTAAAGAAAATAAAGATTCTCACATGGAAGAATGACTTCCAGGTTGTGTTACATAACCTGCCTGCGGCTCATCAGTAATCTTTCTTTGTAAAAGACAAAGGAGAGAAACGTTTCCATGTTCAATATCCGACAATTTAAAAGAAAAAGAACAGAAGTTATTCTCAAAGACTTTCTTCAAAGAAAAAGGAACCTAATTCCTTGAGGTCCTGCTTTTGTTGGTAGTTTATATCGATAAATAATGACCGATGTATCAATTCAAGCAATAATTAAAAAAAAATTAATTAATAAAAATAACAAAAACTCGACTACAAGAGAGTCAAATATAAGCCAAAAAACAGTAAAATATGAAAAAAAAAGTTGTGGATGAATCATCGGCAACATACTTCCCCAACGGAGCTAGAGCGTAGGGCTTTAGTCGCATGGTCTCACCATGGTTTGCGGGTTCGAATCCTGTCGGGGAGTGAGTTTATTTCGTAGATAGATCTCCCTCCCGGATCATGGATAACGTAAATAACTAGATTAGACTATATGAGGCGTATAGATGCAAAGTGGTCCAGCTCCCTAAACACTTGTTCAGAAACCGCGTTTTTCTCCTACAACTATTAAACTCGTGCTAGAAAGCTCATTGTCATATTATAACTACTAGGTGTGCAATGCATTCTGCTGTTTGCAAAAACTGAGCTGAGTCAGGCATATCTGTATAAAAAACTCAGTTAATGTTTTAATAATTATAATTATCAGTAACTTCTCACCTTGTATTTTCTTTATGAATATATTAATATGTAGCGAATGTACCCGAACAACGACGGTGTCGCTAAGCGGACAAATACACAAACAACATTGCCAGCCTGCCACCTGATAAGTGCAGACCATATGTATATATATTATAAATCATTCTGAAAATAAATACGATTTGTTTGAACACGTTTTTTTATACTTATAGTATAAATGCTAAAGTGGTGACCCCGACAGTGAATTTGTGAAAACACCAAAACCGAATTGGTGAGTGTTAGAATATTTATTATTATTATTTTTTTACACTCAAAGTGATCACTATGCCAGACACACCGGAGCTACAACAAACCGCCAATGGGACCGAGCAGCCTTTCGAACCGGTATCATCCTTCGCACCGCACGTGAGGATACCGGCATTCTGGAAGGCGGACCCAGAGTTGTGGTTCTGTCAGGCCGAGGCCGTGCTTTCTTCAAGCCGGATAACATCTTCAAAGTCAAAATTTCAAGCCATTGTGGCCACCCTGGACTATGACGTCCTTAAGCAAGTTTCGGATCTGGCTAAACACCCCACTGAGACGCCATACGAAGACTTGAAACGGATGCTTATAGCCATATTCGCAGAATCTGACAATCACCGGATCAGAAAGCTCTTAGAGGACAAGCATCTCGGTGACGAGCGGCCGTCGCACTTCTTGCGAGAGTTGAAGCGACTCGCGGGCCCAACAGTCCCCAAGGAGTTGCTGCGCTCCCTCTGGCTTCGAGGTTTGCCAGATAGAATGCAGGTCGCCTTGGCCACCACTGCGCAAGACGACATCGAGAAACAGGCCGAGATCGCCGACAGGATCTCCGAAGTGTACGGGGCCAACTTATGTCAGGTCTCAGCTCCACAGGTTAGTAACTCTTTAGGGCCTTTACTCGAGTCTATTGAAAAGCTGACCGCTGAGGTTGCGGCGCTGAAGGCACATCGTGACCACAGCCCACGGCTCGATAGGCGTCGCGGCCATAGTCGCAGGAACGTAGAGCTCCGGCAGGAGAACGATTTCAGGGAGTATGTCGACGGCTGGTGTTACTACCACCAGCGCTTCAGGGAGAAGGCCGAGAAATGCCGGAAACCCTGCACCTGGAACTGTAGGAATTTAAACTAGATGAGGCGACGGCGAAGGCGGACCCCGTCGCTGACAACGTTCACCGCCGACTGTTTGTGTACGACAAGCACTCCGGAGTACAGTATCTCGTTGATACGGGGGCAGCGGTATCAGTATGGCCGGCGAAGAAACTAGCACGTAGAAAGCCAACAGACTTCGTGCTGTACGCTGCCAATGGCACTGAAATCCGAACTTACGGCGATGCTAGCTGCCAACTTGATCTTGGTCTGCGCAGACCCCTACTTTGGCGGTTCATCCTTGCTGACATCAACCGTCCAATCATAGGTGCAGACCTGATGTTTCATTACGGTCTGATGGTGGATCTGCAGGGGCAGCAGCTAGTCGACAGGAAGACAGGGCTCACTTCTCGAGGCAAACAGGTATTCGAACCAGTCGCCACCATCTCGACCCTACCAGCCGGACACCGGTATGCTGACCTGCTAAACGAGTTCCGCAGCATAGTGCGACCATCGGCAGTACTGAAATCACCGAAGCATGCAGTAAGGCATGTAATCGAGACTACTGGGCGTCCTGTAAATGCTAAAAAGCGTAGACTGGCACCAGAAAAATACAACGCAACGCGCGAGGAGTTCCGAAAGATGATGGCCGAAGGCGTGTGCAGACCGTCGAAAAGTCCCTGGGCCAGCCCGTTACACGTTGTCTACAAGAAGAACGGCGGTGTCAGACCTTGTGGCGATTATAGGCAACTCAACGCCCAGACTTTGCCCGATAGATACGGAACAAGCATAGGAGCTGCTCTGCAGCAGAAGGAGGAAAACAATTGGAGGCCACTTGGTTTCTTCTCCAAGGTCTTAACGGAGGCGGAGCGCAATTACTCGACATACAACAGGGAATTGCTGGCTATTTACCGCGCCGTTCGTCACTTTCGGCCTATTCTCGAAGGCCGGCAGTTCGCAATACTGACGGACCACAAGCCGCTAGTTCACGCTTTTCACCAGAAACCGGACACAGCTTCACCCATGCGAATCAGGCAGCTGAACTTCATCAGCCAATTTACGACAGACATAAGACACGTCACTGGCGCTGAGAACACCGTGGCTGACGCACTGTCGAGGATGGAGGAAATCAACTGTTCTGATGACTTGACGCAACTCGCAGAAGACCAGTCTAAAGACCAAGACGTTTCTGAACTCCTGAAGAATTCCAGCTTGCAGCTGAAGATGATCGAGGTTCCAACGTTGGGCAGGCCTTTGCTTTGTGAAACGTCTACAGCAAAAGCGCGGCCCTACCTTCCAAAAGGTTTCAGGGAAGCAACCTTCAACCGACTCCATGGGCTCAGTCATCCAGGAATCCGGGCTACTCGCCGACTTATTTCGAACCGGTTCTTCTGGCCGAGTATGAATGTCGACATTGCAAAGATGTCCAGATGCTGCATCGCCTGCCAACGAGCGAAAATTCAACGCCATACGACAACACCGCTAGGCACTTTCGCTCCAGCAGGGCGCTTTGAACATGTCCATGTGGACATAATCGGCCCACTTCCGTCTTCTGGTGGCAAACGATACTGCTTGACCCTCGTCGACCGTTTCACCAGATGGCCCGAGGCCATCCCAATCGAAGACATCACCGCGGAGACTATAGCCACCGCATTCTACAAGGGATGGATTTCTCGTTTCGGAGTGCCTCTGAGGATTACAACCGACCAAGGGCGACAATTTGAGTCCAGCCTCTTCAATGAACTAACCAAGATCCTGGGCATACAACGCTGCCGTACTACCGCGTACCACCCGCAGGCAAATGGCTTAGTGGAACGTTGGCATCGCTGTCTGAAAGCAGCCTTGATGGCCCATACGAACTCTGATAGCTGGTCGACGGTACTCCCAACAGTTCTTCTGGGTCTAAGCTCTGCGCTGCGCGAAGACGGCGAGGCGAGCGCGGCGGAGATGGTGTACGGCCAGTCTGTGTGTCTTCCTGGAGAATTTCTCGAACCATCGAAGCGACCGGAGGACAGCCATGAAGTCCTACGGCGACTGCGCGAAACCATGGCTACGCTGCGACCTACGATTCCCCGAGTCAGCCAACGCTCTTTTTACCTTCCCAAGGACCTGGATTCATGTTCCCATGTCTTCCTGAGGGAGGACCAAGTGCGAAGACCGCTTACGCCGCCTTACTCTGGGCCATACAAGGTACTGCAGCGGAGTGAAAAGACCTTCCGCATTCGACTGCCGACGCGGGAGGTGACGGTGACAGCGGATCGGCTCAAGCCTGCTTTTCTACTGGGATCTCCAGAACAAGACGACCTCGCAAAGACTGCCGAACGTGAGAGAGCGACAGAAGGACCTACGCCATCCGCATATCGCACACGAGCTGGCAGGCTGGTAAGACCGACATTCCGTTTCTGCGACTCCGTCGTTGGGGGGGAGTGATGTAGCGAATGTACCCGAACAACGACGGTGTCGCTAAGCGGACAAATACACAAACAACATTGCCAGCCTGCCACCTGATAAGTGCAGACCATATGTATATATATTATAAATCATTCTGAAAATAAATACGATTTGTTTGAACACGTTTTTTTATACTTATTGTATAAATGCTAAAAATACTTTAAATAGATTTCAATTGAATTCAATGGATTTTTTCTAGCCTTTTTGTAGACAACAACAGCTGTTTTTGCACAAAATTCTTTTTACTATGTGTTCTTTGTATGTTGAAGAATATTTTTATCAAAAAAAAGTCAAAGTTTGTACGTTAGTACACTGAAAAAAACTGCTCAAAAAAAGTTGTGTCCGATGAAAAACCGAAAAGGGCTTCACCCGGATTTTTACATTTGAAATCGAAAAATTCTATTTTGCGCGAGAATTTTGTTTCTCAATTGATTTCAATGGGGATTTCGTTTTTCGGTGATTATTCCTCCGTGGTATGTTCGATTTCAGATTTTTTTTAGTAGTAAACCATCGTCACCGTGTCCACTACCATCGTGGCAAATTTCAACGTGATCGGTAAAGGGGTTTAGGAGGAGTACGAGTACAACGAAATACATGAGTCGCCTAAGAAAGAGCTTCGTAAACTCAGCTCAATAACACCGTTATAAGATTCATGACAAGGCCAAAAATAAATAAAAGTATATAAAAAAAATTAAATAATAAAAACATGAAAAAAATAAATGATAAAAAATAAAATAATAATTTATAAAGAAATATTAAATATAAATCTTTTTTTCAGGGTTTGTTTGATGCTGTTTTTTTTATATTAGTTTGTGAATTACCATTTTTTTTAAATATAAGTAATGTTTCTTTTGCACTAAGATGATTATTGTTCTTTATATAAGGACAATTGTGCGTTTTCTCTTCACAATTTGAGTTTGTCAAGTTCTCTTTTGGTCTGACCAGGTCATTGAGCGTGTACAATTGGAAAATAGTGAAGCAGTGTGGATTATTTGTTATGTCACAAGGAGGAAGAGAGAATTTATGTATACGTTTTATGTATATAGATAGGTTGAAACTGGTTAGTTATTGTGACTCATGCTCGGGCTTTAACTACGAGGCCTACTACCAGGGCGCACTTTCATCGTTCAGTTGGCCATGAGTCCGACTCCTGGTAGACACATCTGTCAAAATTTACGTCATGTAAGAAAGTCAGAACGATCTGACCAAACAGAGAAATAGTGATGGTAGCCTCTGACCCCACAGTGTCTGATGCCAATTAAAAAAATAAAAATAAATATTTGTAAAACGCTGATTACGTAATACGGGGGATGCGTTGGCGTGATGCCTTTCACCTGTTAGAGAGGTGGAGGGTCCTTTCGTATTGTATCTAACTGATGTTACATAAAGGATGACAAGTCTATAGCTGTGGGAACAAACCGCTAATACAGGACACTGCCAACTCCACTCTATCAAACTACTAGTCTAGCCTAGTTTACTTTCGTATACACTTATAGTATAATGAAGTATTGTAATCGTGCGAAAATCCGAAATCGAGGTTTAAACTGATTTTAACGTTTCAAGGTCCCCTGAATACGTTTTGACCATTTTCGCGATGATGTCTGTGTGTATGTGATTGAAAAGTTGTGAGCTCTCTACAGCAAAAACGATTGTAGCTATGAACTTAACTTCTAGATTTCTTCTGCATTTCATACATCAATATTAATGGCAGATAGTCTTCACTGCTAAAGCACCATCTGCTGAAGAACGTATGTCGAGAAAATCTTCTGAACCACCAATGAGCTTTCAGTATTTTATGCTGAAGTATTCGTATCAGTAAAGGACACCCATCGCTGCTAAAGGACCAATGTGTCAGCCTTCACCTCTGAACTACCAATGACAATCAGACATTGATACTGAAGCACCAACGAAAGACATTCTTTGTTGCTGAAGTAGCTACCCTAGATATGAAGCTCTTAGTGCTATAGTACGAATGAGACATTAATATTACTCAAATGGCATTGTTCATAATTAGATCATATAAATCTAAATCCAATACGTGACGATAACATGAGATATAAAAAAAAAAAAACTCATTGAATTAAATTCTTATATATAAGACACTCTAAGACAGAGAACACTGCGATAATATTGAGTCCGCGCAATTATAACACTGCAACTGTTCTATTTCAAAGAATGTAGGGAATGTTGGTAGACTTTATATAATAAGTGGAGCGAGGTTGCACGGTGCATAAACGGCAGAACTGAAATGACCTTGCAATATGGATAATTATTGTAATAATATATATATAACATCCTTAGATATAACAATGAGTTTTACAGACGTATTTTGCAGAAATATATATAACTAGAAAACGTAAACGTAAATAGTTGCCAGTTGTCTTCATTTTGTTACAATATGTAATAATTTTAATATACATTTTTGCGGATAGTTATTTTAATTTGTTAAATTCTGTGGTGTGTAGAAAGTTTCAAAATGTTCTTTAGTAAATATACAAGTTTTCATCTCCAATTTCGTGAAAATATTTCGAAAAAATAATAAATTGCATTTTTCACACTTACTTTTTACACATAAACAATTATGATAGAATTTTAAGAGAATTATGTGTTAGATGGGTTAACTGGCTCAAATACTTTTCAGAAAAAAAAAAAAAAAAAAAAAAAAAATTGGGGCTACACATTAACGGTTTAGGATCAAAATGATATAAAAATGTTCATAGGTAACTAACCTATAGTATAGTTATGATGATTCATGCCCTCGCTTTAACTATCTGCCCGTTGCCTCGCCTACTACCAGAGCGCAATTTCGTCACTACGGTGGACATACGAGTATGTGCCTGACTATATAATGTTCCATTTGGATACAGAGGACCGAAGTCCGATTCCCCGCACCCATTTCTGGTAATAAATTCAATAGAATAGTTGTGAAGAGGCGGATTCAGCGAGGAAGGACAACGATTAGCGCCCCGAAATCCTCCGATGATACTAGCTTTTCTCTAAAAAAGGATAAATAATACTAGAAAGAAAAAATCTAGAATGATTTTGTATTTATTTATTTATATTGCAATCGGTCAGAAATTTGATGTTGAGTTTTCAAGGAATTTCATGTTTACCAAAAAGAAGAGAAATTTCATTGATTAATTTGTTCTGGGGAAGTACATTTCCAATGTCATTCACTGACATTTTTATTAGGTCGCCGTAAATATCGCCTGGCGCCCTCAGGCGTCCCACTGAATAGTATCAGATAATACTTCTAACCGCAACATATTTGCATGGCCTGTTGATCCAGACAGTTAGATACTGTTCTGCACTTTCTATTAGATTGTCAAGAAACAAATATATAAGTGGTTACATCAATCGAACCGACAGTGAATTTGAAAAAATAGAAAAAAAAATGGAAAGCGACTGTCTTAAAAAGATTAAAGATGTTTACAGTTTCTTTTAGAAAGGTTAAAACTCAGTAGTTTTATTCATCTTGGACCTTCCTTAATTTTTATATTGTAAATGTTGAAAGAAAAATAAATTAGTTCATTTTTGAAAAATGTTTCACTAATTTAAGAAAGTAATAAACAGTCTTCATTGAATCACCGCCATTGGACTTCCCCAAAACGAATTAATCAATTAATTTTTCGCTCCCCCTCCAAAACCAATCAACCGTTTGCGCTAATATTCAACAGTTGACTTACACAGGGTCCCTTCTCTTCAGCTAATATCACTGAAATCTGACAGGTTTTGTCGTTATTGGTTTTTGACTTTAAATATAAAAAAAAATTGTATCGATACATTTATTAGATCGGCAGTTATTGGGGTCATTTTACAAGATAACGCTTATATTTATGACTTAAAAATCTCTTCAAATAAAAGTTGTCCAAAAATTAAAAGGCATATTTTATGGGTTTTTTTCAAATATGCGAGATAAATGCTGAAAACCGTTCTAAAATTACGTGTTTACTTGCTTATTACTGGGTATAAGGAAATCACTCTCAGAATTTTTTTTATTATTACTACATAAATTACAGTGTGAGAATTATTTAAAGAATTTATTTCAGTTATAGAATTATTTAATGTTCATTTTTCGATCCGGAAGTATAGAGACCTATTTATTTTTTATAACTATTTTCCTTAACCTGGAGGAGTAACGTTGAGTTACCAGAAAGAATAAGATGTCACAGGTAAGAGGTACGTTGTATTTCAAGAGGCGCAATCAACTGGAGTTTTGATTTGCGTGACAATTGTTCTAAAAATTGTAATAAAATATTTAAAAAGGGAAAAAATAATAAACAAATAAATAAAAAATTTAATTAAGAACAAGTAAAAAATTAACAGAAGAGATAATATTTTAGCTACATCTTACTTCACTGTCTCATTATTTAGTTATATGTCATTTAAACAAGTAATGTATGTTACATAATATATTCTTGCAGTTTGGCAGGTCAACTTGCAATACATTTTGTAGAATTAAAAAGCAATACAATTATTATTATTAATGAGTATCCCAACGAAATAACTTGGAATCATGAACCGTACAGAAAAAGACATTCTGAATCTTGTTACACTAAGTTCATTTTCACTTGGCTCCAATATTCTTTTCACTTCTCAGCTAAGAAGTTACGTAATCGACTAGAAAATCGATATTGACTTTTCAGAAAAATTTCATGTTTTTCGATGTCTTTATTAAAAAAAAAAAAAAAAAAATCTATAAACATGATAACTCCCGATGGAACGAATATATATCCACAAAGTTTTATACGTGGATCCAAAACCCCATATCGACGAAACCTACCAATTTTCAGCCAAAACTGATAAATGTAAAGGGAGGATCAGGGAGGAGCTTAACACACAAACGTTCTAATAAATAAATTAAGGTAAGTACAGTTTTATTTCCTGTTAATTTGCAATACAGTAGACGCTTATCGTGACGCCGGATAACAGAAAACGCCGCATAACGGAAATCATCAACTAATGAGAAAAAATATACCAAGCATAAAAAAAAGTGTTTTTAGGTGAGCTAAGGAATAAAACACGTATGTATTTTGTTGATAACATTTATTAAATTGACAAATATGTACATATCTTAAGTTAGTCTTTTTTTTTTTTTTACTACCTAATATTTTATTCATTTTTTATTTTACTTTTATTCATTTTCATTTTATTTTTTATTTATTTTTTTCATATATAATATATTTTATAATTTTTATTGTTACAAAAACTATTATTATTTAATTATTTTTTTTTTTTTTTTTATTCATAACGTCGCATCGACGTCAGAGTCATTAACTATTATCTTAATTTTAATTTAATTAAAAAAATATATATACTGTATTTATTATATAATTCATTTATCTTCTGTATAATATTATTATTTTTGTACTCATATTTTCAAGTATTTATTTATTTATTTCATTTTATTTTTTAGGAGTATTGTTAATTTAGTGTGTCAGACTCTAAAAGTAAATATCTGCTTATGTATCTATTTTACAAGCTATCTTAATGTATACATACTTATGACATATCTCATTACGATGTTATGGTTTAACGGAAATAAATATTATTATTACATATTTCAAACATGGGCCATAATAAATATATAAGTTTCTTGACCTAAAAATACAAAACATATTTCGAATGTGGTTCTTGTTGAACCTAAACCATAAGTAGACGTAATTTGTTAACTAGCGGATGTTACATGTAAACTGTGTTATTTCATACATGAAAAAAAAGTTTATTTCATCCAATTAACTGACCACTTCATCCACAGGAGCCTTCAATGGGCAGAAGAAAGAAAAAGGAAAGTATAACTGGACAAAACTTATATAATAGTTTTCAGTCATTAAAGAAAAACATATCTTTGCAACAGTCAGTAAATTTCACTTATCAGTAACAATAAATATGTGGTCACAGGGAATAAATTGGTAAGTCTAAATTCGTAACTTTTCAGGGCAGTACTTTTTACTATTGCATTATTCGTGTAAATGAATGAAAATGAATATTGTTAATCCTTTCTTGGATTTTCCCTTAGTTACTAATAATTCCCCATCATTTAATCTAATCATTCACCACACTTACCTAATTTTTACACACATTTACCTAATTATTAACTATACTTTTTTGAAATACTCGTGAATGATGCCTCTCTTAAAGTTGATTTAAGCGAAAACTTAGAATAGTCTGCCGTAGTGAATAAATGGTTAAATGCAGTTATCTCGTGAATGATTCCTCAAAGAAGTAGATTAAGTTGATTTAACCGAGAACATACACAATTTTACGAGATAGCAAGAAACCCACATCTTTATAATTCCGAAAGTATTAGAGTTCTGAGCTCCTAATTTCTTCAGAGTGCGCAGGTGGCTTGGGAGATCATAACAGTATACTTAACTCATGTTGGCCATTTTACGACTTAACAACTTATTCCCTGTGACCATAGAAATATAAACATACCTTAACATTTTTTGAAAAAATATTGTTACCATTTTTGCATTATCGGGAGAGAAAGGCGAAAAACTGTCTAAAACTGTATTTCTTCTCCTTTTACATTACCAGCTATACGAAGTTTAGGGAAAGGTATGTAATTGGTCAGAAATTCGATGCTGAGATTTCAACGGAATTTCATGTGTATCCAGAACCCCATAATGACGACACATATTGTTTTTCCGCCAACCGGAAGGAGGGATTAACACAAAAACTCTAATAACTACCGTTGTAATGAATGTATTGACACAAAAGTTTCATGAGTATATTCCAAACCACATAACAACGACATTTATCAATTTTCAGTTGAATCGGCCGAAGGAAAGGGGGCTATCAGAGGGGGTGGACACAAAAACCCTCATAACTTCTGATGTAATGAATGTATGACACAAAATTTAGTATGTGCATTCAGAAGTCTCTCGTCTATTTTCATCCCAACCGGTGATGCACCGTCTTCTTTTTCGAAAATTGCTGAACCAAAAAAATTATGGCTGTGTAAAGATTACAGGAAAACTATTTTGGTTTAATTATTTGTTATCTACTATTTTGTTGTGCTATGATAATGGGTAGGGAACCCTCAGTCCGTGAAATACATTCATGCAATACATTTAACATAATATTTCAACATATGTTCATGAGTGCATAGTTTGTTTCAAAGGCACAACTATTCAGTGACTGCACTCCCGCATAGTTCGTACAAACACCAACAGTCCTTTTTCACAGGTTGTCAAATAAAATGTAGGTTTCCCTCATCATCAGGCAGTATTTAAAAAAAATTGAATACTGCATTATGATGAGGGAACCTCGAAAGCCGGCTAGCTACTTCTAATAAAAATCTGTGAGAGGTCGTACTACATTTTATTTGACAACCTGTGAAATAATCACTTCTCACTGCATCAGTCATCTTCATATTAACGAACAGTCCTAACTTCCATTTCACCACACTGATTGGTGACACACAGATGTCACCAAACTCGCACAACAGAGATACACTATATACCACTTCCAATTGATCCACAAGACTAAGAAGGCATAAGAAGAAGTGGCCTACAGATTTCCCTGGCGATCAGTGAACTCTGATCTTTAGCAGGAGCATTTAGTTAAATAGTTATTGTGCCTCATGCCCGGGCTTTAACTACGAGGTCATATCGCCTACTACCAGAACGCTCTTTCGTCACTCTGATGGACATGAGCCCGAATTTACTATAGGAGTCCTAAATTTTGATCTTTAACGAGTAACTGAAATCGTACTGAAAACTAATGACCTAGGCCGGGTTTCGAACACGCGATTTTAAGCTCTATAACCAAGCACCAAGCTACCACCGCATTACCGTTTTTGAGTAATGCGCTCACAAAGTTCCAATCATATAATCATCGCGAAAATAACTAAAACGTGTTCATGCGACCTTAAATCGTAAAATTCTGTTAATAACTGGATCTCAAATTTTCGTACGATTATACTCATACTAAATAGTATAAGAAAGTAAAAAATGTTTCACTTTAATGAAATAATTAAGGTGACCCAAATTTTTTTGTCACGGAGAGTATAAGTAGAAATATCTCCCAAGTGAAAAGTGGAACAAACTTTTAATTGAGTAGAAAAAAACAGAAATGCAGCATTCCGAATTGCTGACTCCCCATTTCAGTCAACAAAAAGATTAAATATTGAAGAAATTACAATTTAAGAAAATTATTTTGAATCGGGAATTTTCACTTTTACAAACAATAGTGAACTTATTTAAACAATTTTAAAAAAGAAAAAAAGTATGTAAATAAATGAATAAGTAATTTGTCTACTAATAGAAACTCTTAAAACAACTTTCATTTGAAATAATTGCAGAAAAACAGTTATTAAAGAGTAGAAAATAGAAGAAACGCTGACCTTCATTCTAACGAGAATTGAAAATTAAATTAAAAAAAACAAAAAACGAAAAAACAAATAATAAAAATTTAGGAAATATATGGATAGTTGGTTAATTCCTTCATTTCTTCCAGAGGTGTCTTCTTATTCTTTTTTCCGACAATATTTCACAAGTCCCTTCTTCTGGTCACTATGTTCATACATAGACACCACGTACATAGTGACCGGAAAAAGGGACTTGTAAGAGACCCGAAATATTGTCAGAAAAAATAATAAGAAGACATCTCTGGAAGAAATGCCGGAATTAACCAACAATGTAACATCCCAGAGAACTTTAAGAAACACAATATATGAATAATATGTGATCATTAGAGGACTTTCTTATAACAACCACTTTTGTACAGGGGTACATGGAAGTAATGGGTTGGCTTCAGCAGTTTTCTTTGTTTCATTATACAGTGTAATTCTGAGAGTGATCTCCTGATACCAAGTAATGCCAGTATGAAATGAATTTGACAGGAGGGAGGGGGAGGGGGAGTGATCTGTATAAAAGTGGTTGGTATAAGAAAGTCCTGTTATGGCCACATCACATATATTTTTTTCTTTTTATTATTATTTCCTTAATATACAATCTCAAATCAAGTACCTAGGTTCATCTCAAAAGGCTTCCAATCTGAGTCTTATATCTAATAATCTAATTAAGTAGTGTACTAAAGGGTAGAAGGGCTTTTGGTCCTTTCTCATAAACTATTATTAATAAACTACAAATAATAAAAACATAATTTTTTTTTTTTTTTTTTTTTTTTTTGCTTTATGTACGATGCATATTAGCCATGTCAATGTGTTATATATAATTATTTAAGACATCCATGGCCCCGGGAGGGAGTTCTATCTACGAAATAGAACTCACTCCCGGACGGGATTCGAACCCGCAAACCAAAAAACATATATCATAAAGTTTGTCGCTATGCATTACCAATTTAAACATTACTTTTTTTTTTCTTTTGTTTTTGTATTTTATTTATAAAGATACAACTGTTGCTAGGGTGCAACAACTAGCATCTATGATGGTACGTGTTGATATGTTGGCGTGATGGCATGTGAGAGGAAGGCCACCCAGTGGTAGGTCCTCGGGACGAAAATTTATCTCAATTATTAGAACAAGAACAGAAAAAAATAAAATAAATAAATAAAAAGGAATTGAAAGACAATTTTGATGGATGGGTAAGAGAGATGATAAAAGTAAAGGAAACAAATGTAAAAAATAAATAAAATTTAAGAACGAATAGGATTCAAGGTGGCAGTAAGTGGCGGTTCCATCTTCTCTTCAACCTTCGTGGGAGGTTTTGTGGTAAGTGTAGTGAAGATAAAGTACGTATTTCTGGGTTTGTATGTGTGTAAAGTTTTCTGAAAAAACGTATGTAAGTAGTGTGTACTGTGTCGGGTACTGTGTGTATCATAAGATCGTTATGAAGTGTTCTGTTGTTTATGTATGGGGGGCACTGTGTTATCAGTCTGAGGGTTCTCGACTGAAACGCCTGAATTCGTTTGATGTTGGATGTTTTTGCTGAACCATAAATCTATGATCCGTATGTCCATAATGGTCTAAGTAAGTAAGTGTAACAGTTCCGTTTTTGTGTCATGTCTATTTTTGATCGTCTATTTAGAAGTCCGTAGAGTATTTTGAGTCGACGGTTCAGTGTGTTTCGTGTGAGACGTGTGTGAGGGTTCCAAGTCAGTCTTGGAATTGCACACACGTTTCACACGAAACACGCTGAACCGTCGACTCAAAATACTCTACGGACTTCTAAATAGACTATCAAAATTAGACATGACGCAAAAACGGAACTGTTACAATTCCTTACTTAGACCATTATGGACATACGGATCACATTACTAAAAAATATTTCTTACAGAAAGTTATTTTTCATTCTTTGGGTCGCTATAAATTTAGTCGTATTGGCTCTCTCTCAAATATGAGGCACCTTAGCAATTGGAAATTTAATAAAGAACATTTTTAATAAGAACTAATATTCCGATAAGACTAACCGTTTTTGGATAAATCGAGAAAACGTCTAAAAATACGTGTTTCAAAACTACTTTTTAGAACGTTTCCGACGAATATCTTGCAAATGGAGCGACCATCCGAAAAAAATTATTGCGTATATAATGTGCCTTATACTTGCAACATTTATTTATATATAAGCCAAAATCTAATCAGATCTAAGTTAGCACATGTGACTTCTTTATTCCAAATTTCAAGTTCATAGCTGCAATCCCCAGTCAGACATCATCGCGAAAATGGTTAAAAAGCATTCAGGGGACCTAGAAATGTGAAAATCCGTTAAAAATTCGAACTCGGATTTTCGCACGATTACAATACTCTCTCATACTATACGTATCTAAATACTATTACATCTAGTATCTAAATACTATTACATGAGGTATAAGAGAATAAAAAACGTATATTAAAAAAAAAAAATCTCTTCGAACTTCTGTCTGACCTTCAACGGGAGTCGTTCTTTTTGACAACAATTAGCACATCTTCCTTTTAATCCACATTTAAATGTAACATTCCTTTCCTTGTTACGGAATATAAACCGTTATGTCAAAGTAATATTTTGAATTAATTTGTAAAAAATTGTAATAATAATGGGTCAGCATTTTTTTTTTTTTTTACGATTTACTTGAACTTTGAATACTATGAAAAATAATTGTAGGAATGCTAAAGTAATGAAAAAGGACTTGCATAATAAGTATTATATAATATTTTATATATAAATAAATAAAATATTTATAAAGAAAATATAAATAGTAGGAATAATATATAGGACCAACTGTTGAGAACAATTTTCCCTTCTTAAGACCACCAAAGACAGACTATTTTGATGAAACCAAAACACATGAATTGTATTTTATCATTGTATTCTATTGTATCAAATTAATATATCTTAGACTAAATGGATGATGGGGGAATACGTATATGTATTTTATTTATATAAGATTATTATTGTTAATGTGGTAGAGGCGTATTGTTGGTCGAACTCATTAGAGCAGGATCATCCAAGAAATCTAAGTTTAAACTAAAGCTTTTATTTTCTGTTCAATTTCAAAATTTTATTATTATTTATCGTCGAATAACTACGCTTAGTTATTTTTATTCGTAAATACTTAACAAATTGTAAATGTATATGTATTGGGCTAAATCCCGTCAATAAACAACACTGTTGCAACCGGTCTTTGGAAGGTTTTACAATTGAACAAGTTAAACAGTAAACTTATTCAAGGCATGTTTTTTGACTGCAACCCAAAATTTGACTTCGAATTTATCCTCCTGCAGCCTTATAATAATTGTATATCATCTATATATCCTCAATATTAAATATACCATTTTTGTAATTTAATTCTTATCTTTTTGCTAGAAGTACTCATTACCCTTTCGTAGTAATACTGAGCATATAACAATAAAAGAGTATTTATTCCAAACAATAATACAATATAACTTTTTATTTATGATGATAATTATTAATTAAAATTATTTATACGTTTTTATCCACAATTTTAGCAACACAATTTGGACTTTCACAACTTCTTGAACACTGTAACTTGAAACTCACTTTTTAACTCAGTAAGACTCAACCACAACCTGCATCCATCCTACCTATATTCCTATACTCTATATTAGTAGGAATTTAATATTGATGTAACTTCTACTATTGGTAACGATTTTGCGTACTGAGCTCATGATCGCGTGTTCTTAACCAAGACACATTAGGTTTTCTATACAGAAGATGAATATGCATTGAGCACGCCGTCCTTCAGATGGGACTGTACAATGTCAGATACTCATTAGAGACCCCTACCCAAAATGAATAAACCTGGGTAGGCACAATTTAAGACTCCCAGAGTAGAGTCGGTCTCATATCCACCAGATGAAGAAAGAGTGGTCTGATAGTAGACGATATGACCTCATAGTTAAAGCCCGGGCATGAATCACAATAACTAACTATAGAATGATACAATAAAAGTATACATCTGTGAAAGAGAAATTTTATTTATATCCACGTTATGTGATGTGTGACGGTTATTTGTAGAATTACATTGTAAAAATGAAATAGCTTATAGGCAATCGTTATTACATGTAAGCTGGCTCCATACAATACAGGCTTAACTAGCTTGACAATACACGCCTAATGATGCGTTTGTTGAGAATCATGTTACGTTATAGGAACAGTTAGGTTAACAAACAAGGAAGAATGGTAAACCTAAATCAAATGTGCTTTCAGACCTAAAATTATTAAATAAAACACTTCAAAGCAGACATTAATAAATTCAGTATTTTTATTACCCGAATAAGTAGGAGGGTGTCGTTTTTCACTGTTTGTTTTTATGATATTATCTAGAGCAAAAGAGGGCGCCAGTAGCTCAGTGGTATGCGTGCTTACTGAGCTCAAGTTCGCGGGTTCAAAACCCAGCCGAGGCCCTTAGCTCTCCTATCTGGGAGGTAAAATAAACTTAAGCACGCCGTCCTTCGGATGGAACGTTAAGCGATGGTCCCGAACCTGTACGATGTTAGGTACTCGTTAAAAACCTCTGCACTGGGTGAATAAAAATTTAGGGTAGGCAAATTGTAGGACTCCCACGGTAGAGTCGGGCTCATGTCCACCAGAGTGACGAAGAGCGCTCTGGTAGTAGGCACCAAATTTTTGACCGATTACATAACTTACCCTATACTTCGTGTAGCTAGAGGAAGTAAAATTACGTTAACATTTCATAGTGTCAGTTTGTTGACACGCCTGTAATTTTTCATTTGAAGTTTAAAGAGAACATAGTTACTTACCATAAAGACTCATCGTTAATTACTTGTTTTTCATTTACCACTTTCATTAAGTTGGCTTCATAACAGAGGGAAAAGCGAAAGTCAACAGCGGAGTTGTAAAGAGGGCATTGAGAGGAGAGGAGAGACTGAACGGAATATATAGTCAATACAATGCAGGACAGTTAGATGAAGAAATGTGAATAGCCTGCCTGCTTATGAAGAAAGATCAATTAACCTTGATTGGTCCATAGGAATACAGTACCTACCTAGTATAGACCTGTCAGTCAACAGTACTGTAAGCAGTGGAGACATGGGCGCCTCCGGAATGGAAGACAAACTGCCAAGGAGAACAGAAAAAACTAGAATGTGTTTACGAAAAACACACCCATTCAAAAGAACAATATTTGGCTTATATAGTAGCTCCTGAATCCTCATTATATAGGCAGGGGCGTAGCCAGGGAGAGGGGGGGGGGGTGGGCAGGGGGGGCACCCAGAGCAAAAAGACAAGATACAAATAAAAAAAATAGTTTTTATTAAAAATGGATTGCTTGCAAGTTATTAATAGGATCTTCAAATTTCCCGTGCGTCTGATTCCTAAATCAGCAATCAGCTGTTGCAAGTGCGGGGCAGGCGGCAGAATTTTTAAATATACATGGATTCGAGTTTTTCATTTCCTCTCTCAAAATCTTCATTTATGTTATAATTTATTCTCTTAAAGCTGATTTTACATGCGCAGTAAAAATGCAAAGCGCAGCAGCAGCAGATGCACGCTATTTGCTGTAAGTCATTTAATTCTAAAAGCACAGAAACCATAGCGTACATTTGCTGCTGCTACCTTTGCATTTTTGCTGCTCTTCTAAAGTCAACTTAAGTATTACAGTCAGTGGTTACCTCAGGGGGAGTTTCTAGGGATACGAGTCTCCCAAATTAATAACAAAAAGTCTATAGCGCTAACCACGGAAACTGCGGGCTGTGCCCCCGGGAGTCTAACCCCCACCACTGTAGCGTAACTTTACCCCCCCCCCCCCCCCCCCCCCCCCCTGTTCAAGATCCTGGCTACGCCTCTGTATATAGGTAGTCATTAGGGTATTTGAGTCGAGCCTCTCTCTGGTCCCCATGCACAAAGATGTTTTCATAGATGTCCTTCCAACTCCTTAAATTACATCTTACAATCAAAACCGATCAAATTTTCAAAAAAAAAAAAAAAAAAATCCAGACATCAAAAGTATTGTTTTCAACAAAAATCATGAACTTGCAGCAGATAATTCCAGTCCCATTTTGGGAAGAAGTGATAATTCTTACCTGTTTTCAGAGAGTGTTTTCCGGCACTCTTGTGTAAAAACGTGCATAATTTATTGGAAAAAAAGGTATAAAAACGTCTACTTGTGAAAGAACACTCTCTAATCACTTTCTGCTGGTGCAAACCACTTCAGTTAGATCCCAAACTTGCAGAGATTGTTGTGAATACACCGTAAATAACTACAAGAGGAGCGTTTCACTTTCTGAACAACAAAAGCTCCCACTTGGTTGGGTAAATTTCATGCAACGGAGGTCACATGAGTGATCTTCACCTAGGACAGGAACTTATTGCTAGCCCAGAACAATACTGCACGGGTTTTAGCTAAATGTTTACATTCCTACAGATGTATTTGTGTTTTACTGGAGAGACTGATCATACTTACTTCTTCTTTGGCGCTAAGGTTCTACAAGAACTTGAGCCGCCTCTCCTATCTACTATCCTCCATCTCAGCTACATGTCATCTCCATCTTCTAAATCCCATTCGTCTCAGGTCCCGGTACTCTTGTTGGGGCCATTTGTTCAACATGGCCTAACCATCTCTATCTTCTTTATTTTACGAAGGACACTTGGTCTGGTTCCCATTACGAATCTCGGCAGTAGTCTTTTGTACGACGGAGACAGATATACAGTAGAATCTCTTTAAGTCGAACCTCGATAAGTCGAAAACCACCAAAACTAGAAAAAAAAGTTTTGTTCCGTTCCCTTTAAGCCCCAAAACTTCCATTACTCGAAATCTCAACCCTCTATTAGTCGAAATAATCAGTGAGTCCCTACAACCCATTTTGGTACATATTTTCCCTCTATAACTCGAAAAAATAAATTGGACCTATGTATCTCGAACTAGCAATGTTTTATTTTACAACCTTTACAACTCGATTATTTGAAACTTATTACCTCTATAGCTCGAAGAAAAATAAGTTACCGACTTTAAGAATTTGAAGAAAGGAACTTGAAGACGGAAGGTAAGCCATGACCACTCAACCATCACCCAGCCCCGCACCCACACGAGCCCAGGGAAAATCAAAACGATCTTCATCTCATTCACCCATCCCTGAAAAATTTTTCAAAAGTCACGAAATCACCATTCCAAATTTCATTACGCCCAATCCTTTTCAGCCTCTCACCAAGCTTATAGTACATGATACAGAAAGAAATGATTCTCAAAAAATGGATGAGGAGCCAACAGTAGAAAAATTACAAAAAAAACCTCCAAAAATATATACTCGAAATCTGAACGACATAAAAAGATTAAAAGAAGACCTGCTTGCGCTCATTGGGAAGGACTCATTCACACTAGAAACTAAAGCCAATAAAACGTCTATCGCGACCAGTAGTTCAGATGGCTATCGGAAAACCATTAAATATTTACAGATGCGTGAGGCTGACTTCCACACGTACCAGCTCCAAACAGAAAAGTCATTTCGTATAGTTCTCAAACAACTTCACCCATCCACTGACGTCGCAGAAATAAAAGAGGACCTGACGAAGCAAGGCTACAGTGTCAGGAGCGTCATTAACGCTCTCAACAGGAAAACCAAAATTCCACTTCCTATTTTTTTTGTAGATCTAGACCCTAGTGATACCAATAAAAATATTTTTAAGCTACAATTTCTGGCTTGCCAGAGAATAACTGTAGAAGAGCCACGACAGCGAGGAGTCATTCCTCAATGTCACCGCTGCCAGGAGCTCCTCCATACGAGGGGTTACTGCAACCACCCACCAAAGTGCGTGAAATGTGGCCAGGACCATTTTACGAAGGACTGCCAAAAGACGAGAGACACTCCAGCTACGTGCGCTCTCTGTGGAGGCCCGCACCCTGCCAGTTATCGCGGCTGCATGGTTTACCAGCAGTTGAAGAACAGAAGAACCAGCCAGGAGGAAGCCGCCCGGAGGCCGCCACCACTCAGCCAGACTGACTACCCAGCTGCAATGCCAGCCGCCCCTACTGCTGGGGTCCGGCCGGAGAGGAGCTACAGAGATGCGGCCGCCTCGGAGACGGTCCCCCCTCCCATGCCTGCTTCAGGTAGTATCGACATCGCCAACACGCTCACCTCATTTCTCGCTGATTTCAAATCTGTCATCACACCCCTCATCACCCTCCTCACAACACTTGTTTCAGAGCTCATTCCAAAACTATCAAAATGATTCACACAATACACACAAATAACAAACTAAAACTCCTACTGTGGAATGCCAATGGGCTGATCTCCCATAAACATGAACTGGAAATACTTCTTAACGACAAAAAAATTGATATAGCACTAATTACTGAGACACATTTGACTTCCAAACTATACTTTCACATCATGGACTACGTAACATACAGAACAGACCATCCTGACGGAACAGCACATGGCGGCAGCCTCATCCTCATACATAACAGCATCCAGCACACCGTCATACCACAAACACCTACCATGTCACTTCAATACACAACCGTCTCTATTAATTGCAACTCCAGCCCATTAACAATCTGTTCAGCTTACAGCCCACCCAACAAAGCACTGACACAACACGACATGACCACATTCCTCCAAGGCCTGGGTTCACGATTCATAGCTGGTGGCGATCTGAACGCCAAACATGTGCATTTTGGGTGCCGCACGACCAACACTAGAGGACGGAGACTACTTGGACTACTAAATTCTTCCCGTTATGACATCATAGCCCCAAGACAACCAACGTATTGGCCCACATCCATCACTAAATCCCCTGACTTACTCGACTATTTTATTACATCCCATATAAACGCATCTCATACTTCTGTGACTGCCTTAGACGACTTATCATCAGACCACTCCCCAGTTTTACTTGAACTAGGCTCCAAACCCCTGGCCCGGCCTCAGAGGCCATCACTAATAACAGGACCAATAAACTGGGACTGTTTCAGAGGAGAACTGGAGGACAAAATAAACTTAAACAGTACCATACGGACACGAGACGAACTTGAAGACGCAGCAGGTAAATTCACAACTTGGATTCAAGAAGCTGTGACAAAATCCTGCCGACCACCCAGACCAAGACGCTCACACAACAACATATCCCTCCCACCACACATCCTGCAGATGATAAGAGAGAAAAGAGCGGCCAGGTCTCGATGGCAAAGATCGAGGTACCCTTCCGACAGACAGACATACAATCAACTCCGGCGAACCCTCTCTACAGAACTTTCCAAACTAAAACAGTACAGACATGAGACATATATCTCGACTCTGGCGGCTCGAGATAACTCACTTTGGACAGCGACGAAGCGGCTTCTTGGCAATGCTCGGGTATCACACCCCCTTCGGCAGGATGACGGGGCTTGGACTAGGTCAGACCAGGAGAAGGCAGACCTCTACGCTGATTATCTTTCCAAAGTATTCACTCCCCACGAGGACATAGGAGACGACCAACACACAGACCGAGTACTGACACAACTTACCACCCCTCTTCAGCTAACTCCCCCACCAAAGGCATTCAATCCCAATGAAGTTGAACTGACAATCAAACAACTCCCTTTACGCAAATCTCCAGGTCATGATCTGATAACCGCTGAGATACTAAGACAGCTACCGAGAAAAGGACTAATTTACTTGACGAACCTATACAACTCAGTACTACGACTATGTTACTATCCCCTTGTCTGGAAGATGTCAGTAGTAAGGATGATTCTCAAACCAGGGAAAACCCCAGACCAGGCCTCGTCATACCGTCCTATAAGTCTGCTTCCTGTGATATCCAAACCACTAGAGAGACTTCTACTGGACAGACTAACCTACATCACTGCACAAGACAACCTTCTCCCAGACCATCAATTTGGCTTTCGACAAAGACATTCGACAATACACCAGTGCCATCGTTTGGTCGATTACATCGCCACCAGCTTTGAAAGAAAAGAGTTTTGCACAGGCGTATTTCTGGACATTGAAAAAGCGTTTGATCGTGTCTGGCACCCAGGCTTGCTATACACACTTAAAACTCACCTTCCTCACACATATTATTTAATACTTAAGTCATTCTTAGAGAACAGAAACTTTAGGGTGTCTGAGGGATCTTTTTCATCGCATTTTTTGGAGGTCAAAGCTGGAGTCCCCCAAGGAAGTTCCCTCAGTCCCCTACTCTTCTCTCTCTACACATCACACATTCCACAACACGAAAACACACTACTCGCTACGTACGCAGACGACACAGCCATTCTCTCAACACACTCAGACCCAACACAAGCAAGCTCACACTTACAGGAACATTTACACCAGCTAACAGATTGGGCCAACAAATGGAGAATAAAAATTAATGGAGACAAATCTCTGCAAACCACATTTACCCTCAGACACAACACTTGTCCACCAGTTTTCATTAACAACCAGCCCATTCCTGCATCCGACACTGTACGATATCTAGGACTTCATTTAGACAGACGTTTAACTTGGACAACTCATATCAGACTGAAACGCACAGACCTCAAAAGACGATTTGGACGACTGAAATCCATCATTGGACGACGATCGACATTATCGCTTGAAAACAAACTTCACATTTACAACACTATACTAAAACCCATCTGGACTTACGGCATCGAGATATGGGGATCAGCCAAAAAATCAAACATACAACGCCTTCAGTCAATACAATCCATCATACTACGCCACATTGCCAATGCACCATTTTACGTTTCCAACCTCACATTACATAATGACCTCAATATCCCATTTGTACCTTCTGTTATCAAGACACGATATCAAAATTTTCACGACAAACTCCATCATCACGCCAATCCACTTATACAAGAATTATCTACAAACATTCTCCCCACAAATCCACCACGACGCCTCAAGCGGATATGGCAGAGGGACCTGCTCCAGGACTAGCCTGGACTCCTCTTCGGTCACGTACCTCAGCAGTACAGCCACGCACCTGACACTGCTCTATTTATCACAATTGCTAATGGCAAATGTTATTATGCCGTTGTAAATATATAAATAAATAAATAAATAAGAATTTGCCGGCAATGTACACCATTGTATCTTAGAAAACAATTTAGGAGTAGATAATGAATAGGATTACCAATTATCTAAAGCAAAAAAAAATTACTGACTTTTTTTTAATACCTACATATACTACGTAGTTTTTATTTTAAGAATCTTTTGAAATAATGTTGATTTATAATGAATATAAATATGTTTGTTATCTCTGTAACTTGAATTGTTATTTATTTCACCTCTCTAACTCAAAATTACTTAGAATGAATCTTAACCTCTACAAGTCGAATCAAAATTCGCCTAAGTCGAAATCCTCCATAAGTCGAAAACTCTATAACTCGAATTTTTTGGCGTCTCCCTTGATGTTCGACTTATAGAGGTTCTAGTGTACATAACTAACCTACTTATTCAATAACTCAAATTAGGGACTTCGAATATCTTGACCTTCCAAACGTTATTGCTTCTGTGTTCTTTCTCTTATGCGACTATTCTCTATTTTCTCATTCCTACATGATTTAGATAGTTTTTCTTCAGCTTCCACCCTCTTTCTTCTGGCTCTTTCTCTAGTTCCTTACATTGCTTTCGCAGGTGCTCTTAGTCTTCACACATCATACTTTTCCTCAAAAGCAGAGTTTTTTATTCTCACTGCGAGTGAAGATCTGCAGAGAAGGAAGGATAGACAAAGATGTACTGAAAAAGATCCAAATTTCAAAAAGAACATATTTTTTCATAAAAACAGAACTTTATTAGTCTCTCCTCTCATTGTACATCACAAAGCAGCTTCCTTGTCTTCCAGTGTACCTCAAGCAGTTCCAGGATTTTAATGTGCTTTTTTTACACTATTGATCAATAGAGACGAAATCGATTCATGTTTTGCAGGAGCAGGTGGTGCAGTACCCTTCAGAACTCGTTGGGCAAGTCCTTGATCCAAGAACACGCTAATCGACGTGAAAAGAAGGTGAAGGCCAAACACGATCAAAGTTCCTGTAAGAAAAGGACGTTGTTTTCAAGAATGGAAACTTAAAACAAAAACAATAATTACGGTGTTATTATTGTTAAAAATAGTTGTTTTCCAGCAATGCAAGAGACAATGTCTAGCATTTCCTTAATTTGTGCCGGTCACGTCATGCCTTTGACCAGAGGTCGGCTTCCCGCGAAGAATCAGTTTTTTTTTTTAAACAAGAGTTGAATTTAATATGCTAAGAAAGTAGAGATATACAATGTGGCCGAGTGAAGTTTTTCTATCATATATATAAAGCTGAAAATGTCTGTGCGTTGTACCGCTATAACTCACGAACGGCTTGATGGATTTGATTATTTTTTTTTTATTTGTTCGTCATCGTCTGCGGAAGGTTATAGGTGTATTAGTACCTCAATATCTGGTCCATCCCAGCATCCACCCACGCAATCTTTGTAACTCAAAAACCACTGCAATGATTAATGAGGAATCTTTTTGAATAGATAAGTTTTATCTACCGGAAGGTTAATCATTTTTTTAATCAACCCCTGGTCCATCCCAGCATCCACTCACGCAATCTTTGTAACTCGAAAACCATTGCAACGATTAATGAGAAATCTTTTTGAATAAATTAGTTTTAGCTTCAAAGCTAGCGTTACTACAGTTGAAGGACTATAAGCCTTATTCCGTATGAATAATTGAAAATTATAACATCATGAATGAACTGTCGAGGAACTGAATAGCCTTATAGGAGATGTTGGGAGAAAAGTCAAAGTTCCCCGGGCAATGCCGGGTATTACTGCTAGTATAAACTAATTGGTACAGTATACCATACGAATTTTTCTTAACATCTTTGCAGACCTGGTGCTTATTCAATTTCATTTTGAAATGCGGCCCTCGTTTGAAAACAGGGGATTTGCTGGCACTAAGTGTAAAAATGTTGCTGACGACTACTCACGACTTTCTCATTAGGACCGAGCATATAAAAAAAAAATGTATCCTATTACCAATGGGATGAACCAGTTTCTTTGGATGCTTTTTCCTTCCCACTATGCGGAAACTTATATTTAAATGCACGTTTTATTAATCAAAGTAATTAGAGGTTCATGTATCTACCTCTACTTTGGACAAATAGACTAATAAGTTAATTGGATTTAAAGTGTTTCCTATAATACTAAAGTGAAACTTAGGTAAAAATTAAAAATGCAAGTGAGCAGTGAAAGCTGACTGAACTTTTCCTAATGAACAGGTTTAATTTTTAAACAAGTTCTATGTCAGCTTTCATCGGAATCAGATATACTCCTAACAACCTGAAGGAATGAAGTGTGAGAACAAGAAAATATTTGAATAAAACAAACTTATTTTTTGAAATATTGTCTATTCCACTAAAGATATATATACATATAACTACCGGTTTCGGCTTTATACCATCGTCAGGTCTAGTTATGAACTAAGTCAGTTTGCAGAGAGCGACCCTTCAAATACATCTCAGGTCAAAGGGTGCTATTAAAACTTGGGAGTCCCCCGGCTGTACCGTTAGCTAACTCATGAAATATTTCTTAACAAAACCTAGTTCTAAATTTACATAAAACAATATCACTAGACTAATACGGGGACTTCATAACTAGACCTGACGATGGTATATAGCCGAAACCGGTAGTTATATGTATATATATCTTTAGTGGAATAGACAATATTTCAAAAAATAAGTTTGTTTTATTCATTTATTACAAGTTTCCACAATATGTCCGCGTTCCTCAACTTAGAAGAAAATATTTATCTAGGTATATTCTACATCAACAAATCTAAGGCAATTTCTAGAAATAGAATAGATAGGGCTTAGTAGGATTCGCTATTATATTTTTCTTTATATCATGTGATTGTATCAAGAAATCAAAGAAATAGTTGATTTTATAATTTCAATTAATTTTGTTTAAAAACAAAAAATGAGACAAGAGCTTTAGTTGATATAAATATTATAACGAGTATAATAATGAACAGCTGTTAATATTATCATATGAAAACGTTGTGTGTCACTTCCGTTGCATGTTTGACACGAACGAAATTACAACTCGGGTTACTTGAGGCAAAAAGATTTTTAAAATAGTTTCACTTCAAAAAATGTATACATTAGGTTTGAAAGTTTTCCAAAATACATAATATATTTGAAAAAATATATTTTTTTTCTCCTGGGTTAGCGCATCGACTGTCAAGGCTATTAATCGCAGTAGAATCTCTTGTTCTAAATAAATGAATGAATGGAAAACAAATAATAATAATAATTACTATTATATGTAACAAGAGGGCGCCGGTAGCTCAGTGGTATGCGTGCTTGCCTTCTGAGCTCAAGGTCGTGGGTTCGAGACCCGGCCGAGGCCCTTAGTTTATTTTATCTGGGAGGTAAAATAAACTTAAGCACGCCGTCCTTCGGATGGGACGTTAAGTGTTGGTCTCGACCCTGTACTATGTCAGGTACTCGTTAAAGACAACCTACGCTAGGTGAATAAAAATTTAGGGTAGGCAAAATTTAGGACTCCCATAGTAGAGTCGGGCTCATGTCCACCAGAGTGACGAAAGAGCGCTCTGGTAGTAGGCGATATGAGCTCGTAGTTAAAGCCCGGGCATGAGTCATAAAACCTAACCTAACCTCTAAGTTAGCACATGTGACAATTTCATTTAAAATATCAAGTTCATTGCTACAATTGTTTATGGGTTAAAAGCGCTCATAAAGTCCGCACAACCAGACATCATTGCGAAAATGCCCTAAATGTATTCAGGGGACCTTCAAACGTACAATTCTGTTGAAAACTCGATCTCGGATTTTCGCACGATTAAAATACTTCCTTTTAAAGAACTTTAAATGTAAAAATGATAAATTATTTTTACTTCCCCAGCTATACTAAGTATAGGGGAAGTTACATAATCGGTCGAAAATTGCGGAGTTTTAATCGATGCGCCTCTAGATTCCAAATATAAAAAAAAAAGTATGTGTTTGTGTCAGTGAACACTATAACTCTCGATAAAATGAATGTATCAATACGAAATCTTATATGTGAAACCATAACCCTCTAACAATAAAACCTATTGATTTTCAGCTAAATCGACCAAGGTGTATGAAGGATTAGGGGGAAGACTTAACCCAAAAACCCCAATAACTGCCAATGTAATGAATATAACGACATGAAATTTGATAAATAAAACCCAATGAGGACATAACCTGTCAAATTTCAGCAATATCGGCCGAAGGGAAGGGCAATTTCTCGGCAATTCTGGTTTTGGAGGGGTAGCGAAAAATTAATTGATTAATTCGTTCTGTTAATGTACATTGTAAGTGATTCACCGACGACTTATTTTAGTGTCAATAATGAATATTAAAATTATTTCTGTATGTTACAACAGACCTGACAATGACAATATTTTTATATTATATAAAATATAATAATCACGCATATCATTATTATACCGGACAATATTGTACTTTCAATTTAATAATTGAAGAGGAACGATTCACTTTTAACAGACTAAATGAAAATTTTGAAAAACAAGCCAAGGCTGTTTGTTTACAAACAAGATGTTTCAGAAAATGTGGACACATCGTTACATGTTTTTTTTTTCCATTAACCATAACAGATATGGCTTTAGAAAAAAAAAATAATTGCATCTATATCAGAAATATGATATGGTATAATGAGACTAATTTTCAGGAAAATGGGGAAAATTACAATGTAATTCTGTACAGTAAATAGGGAAAATGCCAAGGTTTTTGAGGCTTGTAAAAGGTTGTTGGTTATTATTCCGGTTGGAAAAGTAACAACGATTCAGAATTCAATCATGACGGGGTTTGAATTAAAGGAACAAAATTCAGTGCTATAGAACGGTCACTGACTGACAATGGTGATGTTGAAGCTTTGGTAAAGAAACACTTTTTTTATGAGAGTCTGTGAGCAAAGCACCAAGCAAAAAGCATCGATGAATCACCGACTATGTACTTCCCCACCACGAATTAATCAATTAAACTTTTGCTCTCCCTCCAAACTCAATCGATTGTTCGGGCTAAAAATCGCTAGTTGACTTATATATGGGATTCTGAATCCTCATATTAAGTGTAGAGGTTAGGTTAGGTTTTATGCCTCATACCCGGGCTTTAACTACGACGTCATATCGCCTACTACCAGAGCGCTCTTTCGTCACTCTAGTGGACATGAGCCCGACTCTACTGTAGATACATTCATTTCATCGGGAGTTATTGGGATTTTTGAGTTGGACAGCTTTAGCTGTTTCCACTAAAAATTAATAGGTGATCCTTATTGAGTTCTGAAATTAAATATAAAAATTCATGACGATTGAGTCATTACAGCAGCAGATATTTAAGTTATTGCGTTAAACTTCCTAATCATACAACTCCCTTTGATCGATTTGACTGAAAGTCAATAGGTGTCGTCCTTATGGCACTCTGGATATACATATAAAATTTCGTGTCGATAAGTTCATTCTAGCGGGAGTTACCAGGTTCACAGAATAGACTTTTTTTTTTTTTTTTTTGCAGTTTTAATATAAGTTCGTTTAGCTGGGGAAATGCTCCTAAAATGCTTTCCAAAATCTAATCAAATCTGAGTTAGCACATGTGACATCTTTATTTCAAATTTCAAGTTTATTGCGTTAATTGTTTTTGAGATAGAGCGCTTACAATGTTCCAATCATATACAAACAAAGAGATGTCGAATTTTCGCACGATTATAATTCTCCTTTACACTAACAATACAAAAATGTAATAATCATAAAATTTACCTTACCTAGTTAGATAGTCCACGGAGATTTCAACAATGAGTATTATTGTATTTCGATGTAAAAAATTATGTCATTTTTCATAAACAAATTCTAATGGCAACATAATAGTAAAAGCTGAAAACTGTTTTTTCTTTAAATCACTTTTCGTATTATATTTTCAAAAATATAGTGAATATCGGAAAAAATATTCAATAATTTCTTTTTCTGCATTTTTAGCAAATGAAATAAGAGCAAGCAGAGCTCTCTACGATAAATACTTTTGAAGATATAGCGATTCGTTTGACTAATTTTTTTTTTTTTAACGCCTTATTTTGATTATTTGCCTTGTCAATCGTTTCCGATTCCTCGAAAGAGGAAAATGTATAGGAAATAATCAACATTACAGTTTTTGAAAATTACCTCCTTATCCACCATAACAAATAATGTTTTCTTGTCTTGGCATCCTGAGGGGCTGCTCTGTCGGGAGACTAGAGGGCACCTTTGAGAAGTGTACCAGAACCACCCCTATATTGCAACAAAATGTCAACATTTATAGTTGACTCCCATATAACAACCCTCTGAACTATTACCACATTCTACTAGTGTAACTTAAATTATGAACTCTAACTTAAAGACTTTTTCTTAAATTAAGAAAAAAAAAAAAACGAAAAATAACATTTAAACAATTTAATTAATAGTCCGCTGCAGCTGAAACTTTGCAATCACGTAATATGCAATATTTACACAAGCTCCCGTCTAGTCCGATGAAATAATTATTTGAAAGTGTGACTATTTTACTTGAAACTGAAGAAAATCAAAACATGAAATCGATTTGATCAAAATGTCCGGCGGTAGACTGGAAGTGGGACATAGATCAGATGATGCATTTCACCAAATTTTCATTTTTTTTCTTTTTTTCCCCCGCAGCCAGGCCCGGATTTACCATGCAGGCAGAGTAGGCAGTTGCCTAGGGCGGCAAGGATTGAAGGGCGGCATATTTTGGCGGAAACTTTGAAAACTTGTTATATTCAGGGTAATTGAATTTCTCGCCTATTTCTTTGGCACGCGTACCAGCATTATAAGTGAAAAATGCCCGAATCGATTTATACAAGTCTCGATATTGGCCTAATATCGAATATTCGATAAGTTTCTGTATCGAAAATCATCTTATTTTCTCCAACAGTATATTGTGATACACATAACCTCCTCTGTCATTATTACTAAACATTGGTGAACGATTATTAACGTCATTGTTAATTTATTGTTAACAGTACGTGTGACAAGTTTCAACGGCATCAATTTCAGGTTTGTTATCACCACAAGTGTTTTTCTTACATACAGATTTCTAAAAACTGACATCGCAAATAAGCAATGATTCTTGTGTAACAGTTTACGTGATTTTCTATATCTTAGCGAAAACTTGCATGATCAATAGCAATTCATCGATTCTGAGAACCGAAAATAGGAAATTTAAAATGCGTAAAAATAGTGTAGAGGGAGGTTGTAAAATTGAATAAAAAAAGGCGCACTGTAAACAATTCATTGTTTATCACTCAAAAAATAAATAAATACATTATGGTAATTGTTGAATGATGTCATAAACTTCATGATTATAAGGATACTGACAATAATAAAATAAAATATTTGCTCTCAGACCGGTGCATATTATTTATTGAAAAACTTTTCGTACCAAACTTATTCCACCATTGAGGAAGTTTTGAGGGGCGGGGGGGGGGGGGGGGGGGGGGGGGGGCGGCAATTTCCGCAACTGCCTAGGAGCGGCAAATTTCTAAATCCGGGCCTGCCCGCAGCTATACGAAGTTATGTAATCTGTCAAAAATTCTGAGTTTGCTGGGCTTAAAACAAAAACTGTAATAACTGCCGTATGTAATGAATGTATCGAAATGAAATTTCATATTTAAATTCAAATCCCCATAAAGACGATACTATTAATTTCAGTGGAATCCGCTGAAGGGAAGGGGGAATCTGGGGCATAAATATAATATGAGGATTCAGAAGGCCTTATTTTTTAGCCTAAATGGTCGATTGGTTTTGGAGGGAGAGCAAACTCTTAATTGTTAGAATTGTTACTGGGGAAGTACATTGCCGGCAATTCGCCGACGACTCTTTTCAACGTTCTCATGTTCCCCAATTACAGGGTATCAGATATCTTTTTGGTTGTCTATAGGTTTCTTATGAGGATGCCGTCCTTCGAATGAGACGATAAGCAATAGTCACGAACCTATGTATTGTCAGATACTCGAAAAAAACTCCTAATCTTGGTAACTAAACCTGATTAGACAAAAGTTACGACTTTCATAGTAGAGTCGGGCTCATGTCGCTGGAAGGACTTACTGGTAGTAGGCAATACGACCTTGAAGTTCAAATCCGGAAATTAGTCACAAAAAAAAAATCGAATTGTATATTTTTGACGTGAGAATTCGAACCCAAGCCTCTCAAGCTGATAGCCATTACTCATCAGAGATACTGATCCTTAGTAATCAGAGATCCGAATTTTGTTTTCTCATACATAAGAAAAGAAAGGTTATGTATTAGCTATATCAGTATTATTAGTCTTATTTTTATTTTTTTAATCTCCCTAAAAGGTCAAACCTAAATGAAAATAATGAAAGGCGAGCGTGAGAACATTATCCGATTTGACTGAAATTCAGATAAGAAGGTCTTATAGATCATGATCTCACAATAAGCCAAGGGTATTTCAATTAAAAGTTCTAAAAATAAATTTAATACTTAATCCACAATAATTCAAATTGTAGACATAGGTACCTAGAGGTCAAACTTACACACTTTTATAAGAAAACAATTAAATACTTAACATTTTCTGCAGTTGTTTTGTGAAACATAAAATGAAATAATAAAGAAAAGAGTATGTTTAATATTATCTGTTTCATAAAATATATACAGGGTGGAACAGATAAGCGGGACACAAGTGAAATAACTATTAAACGGTTCCCTTTTGACCCTCAAGTTTCATTACACTTTATTAAAGTACTGAAGAAACAAAAAAGAACTGTGCAAACAGATTTTTGATACGTCAAGTAGTTCTCGGAAAAAAAACGTTTAAAGTTGCACGTTTTCGCCCAGCTGCACCACGATAATTTTCCGTGCACTCACCAAGCACCAACGCCATATCCATAATTTCGCTAGAGGTGTACATTGCAAATGCTGTAAATAAGTAATTCCTTTGCATCAAAATACATGAGTAATAAGCGGTGGTAGTTTGTTGGAATTTAATAACTTCAGAATGGGCAGATGCAACGAGGATTCCCTCATACCTGAGGCTGATCGCCCCCGCTCACAGGCGAAACGCACTGAGAGTCGCATGCGCCTACCGAACAGTTTCTGGCGACGCTGCCTATGTAATTGCTGGGCTGCCCCCCATTGACCTCTTGGCACGGGAACGTACGCGACACTTCAAAAGGAAACAAGACCCGGTTCAGGTGGAAGAGGTGGTGCAGCGCTTCGACCACAGGGGAAACCGGGTCTTCTATCAGGACGCGGGGGCCAGCCCTGGTCCAGCAGAGCCAGAGAGGGCCAGGACAATTAGGGAGTGGCAGGAAGCATGGGACAAGTCCACAAAGGGACGGTGGACCCATCGGCTCATCCCTCGAGTCGAGCCTTGGCTCACCAGAAAGCATGGGGAGGTGAATTACCACCTCACCCAGGTACTCACGGGACACGGTGGGTTCCGGGGGTACCTCCACAAAATCGGGGCAGCAACAACACCAGACTGCCCCGCGTGCCTTGGTGAGACGGAGTCGGCGGAGCATGTCCTCCTCAAATGCCCCAGATTTGAGGAGGGAAGGAAAAATCTGGAGTGCAGCATGGGCGCCCCGCTGACTGCTACCAGTTACGTGGACGCTATGCTGCGCTCCCAGGAGTCGTGGGATGAAGGCTGCGATTTTGCAGCGCTCATCATGGGCGGGTTGGCCCTTCAGGAGAGGGCTGACAAGGAAGAGTAGCGGTAATAAAACAGAAGAAGGGGCGTTACCAGCCACCCTTCCTCCCTTCCGCGAAGTAATGACAGACCGTCAGTTCCGCGGAAGGGAATCAGGATCGGCAAGGAGGGGGTTTTAGTGGGTATGGTGATGGTGAACCGTCTCGAGTCCCACACTATCCAGGGCTACCTTCCCTGGATGTGCGTCACAGCATTTCCCCCTCCAATGCAAAAATAAAAAAAAATAACTTCAGAATAAGAAAAACGTGCAACATTAAACGTATTTTTTCCGAGAAGTACTTGACGTATCAAAAATCTGTTTGCACAGTTGTTTCTTGTTTCTTTAGTACTTTAATAAAATGTAATGAAACTTAAAGGTCAAAAGGGAACCCCGCCCTTCGAAGGGCTGTATAAGCCATTAAAAGGGTCATTTTTGTCTTTTCGAGGACGCCATACTTTAGCTCTCGGCAAGTGTTACAACTTTAGTCCTATGCACAATTTTGATATCTCTAACCGTTTAGGAGTTATTTCACTTGTGGCCCGCTTATCTGGGACACCCTGTATAATATGAGAGTACTTTCGGTATTACTACTATCTTCAGCCACGACTTAACTAATACTATTTGGCAGTGCAGTAAAAAATATTTGTTAAGTCGTTGAAGATGGTAGCAATACCGACAGTACTCCCTTATATTATATATATTTTGTAAAATGAACAATATTTATATATAAGATTTTCTTTATTTTTAAATTGAAAATAGATTTAAATTTTTTCTAACAATAACAAAATTTTGGAAACAAAAAAAATTAATTTGATGAGGCCTCTTTCGTATTTCGAAATAAATGTGACTAAAGGTCAGAGCACACCACAGTCAAAAAATCCTATTGCGTAAACCAATGATTTTTTTTTTTTTTCTGATCATAATCACGTTTCCAGATGATGAGGCAGAGAAGCCAAGGGAGAAGATTTGCCGACATAGTCATCTTCTTCACAAATGATGAGGTCATATCTTCCGCCTTCCTGTATCTTCTATGTAATGGGGACGATGTCGATGTAATAAAATCACACCTCAGCAGTACTGTTAATTCTTCATTTCTAAGATAATTAAACTTTCCCTTTTTGTTATTGATTGTAAAATAATAAATTGAACAGTAGTCTCTATTTACTAGAAAGTTTTGTTTTATTTATTGTGTTTTTTCCCCCTTAAGGTAAATTTAAATTTACCAATTACACATTAGTAGTTAGACCATCTTTATTAAGTTTAAATTATGATAATTTATTACTTGTTTGTACTTACAGTATTATATAAGACGCACAGATGGTTGTGAGTCAACTTTATTACTATACAAACAAGCGCATCTTTGCCCAGGAGTAACTTCAACAATACTAACAAGAGGACCTTACAGTGTGTGGGTCGCCGATTTCAATGAAACTTTTTCTCATGTTTCTACATCCTTCTGAGCAAAGAAAAAAAAAACCAGGCGCAAAAATGGCCAAAAATTTCGTTCATAAAGCTGTCACTGCTCTTAGTCCTCTTAATCAATTCCAATGAAATTTTCAGGGATGTTTGTACATCAAAACATATTATACACGTGTATAGGGATTTGTCCAAATTAACCCCAGGATGCCCAGAATAAAATATTCAATATGAGGGTTAACTCTGCCATTAAGGAGGGCTAAAAATCAACTACAGGATTAATCGATAAATGGTTTTCAAAATTTAATTTCTCACCTTAAAAAGCCCTCATATTATCGAGTATTTAAGATTTCAATAAAGCAACTTGTATCCAAAAATGGCGTTCTTCTTAAACGTGATTTTCGAGCGATAACGATTTGAATGTAAAAATAAAACTTATAAACCGAGAAACATTTCTGGAATCAACCAAGCAGATATACAAATCATAAAGAATAGATGAAACGATTGCCATCGGTATTCCAAGAATACGGCCGGCGTACTACGATATGGAGTAACAAAAATCTATAGATTAGTCTGACAATCAAAAAGTCATTCACTGATCACAAAATGGACAAGATGATGTTGCATTTGACATCGGATATATTCCAAAGAATTGTTTTTACGTAAGTTCAAAAATCGAAACTGTTACAAAAGACAGACACAAACGAACTAAACAAGAACGTCCTTTAGGAACGCGGTATTCCATCTTGATTTTTTTTTCATTTAATTCCCCCAACCATACATACATAGTGTAGGGGTAGTTATGTAATCGGTCAGAAATTCGAAGTTGAGTTTTCGCACAAACTAAAAAAAAATGAGTGAATCATTGACAATGTACTTCCCCAGAATGAATTATCATTTTCTTTCTCCCTCTAAAATCAATCGGACGTGAAAAATCTATACTTAACTTATACAGGAAAATCTCATTCTAAATGTTGTGTCAATACATTCATTACAACGGCAGTTATTTGAATTTTTTGCGTTAAACATCCCTCTAATCTCTCTCCTAGGGAAGGGGGAGATTCCCTTTGGCTGAAAATCAACAATAACTGTGGTTTTTTGAGGGTTCTGGATACACATATGAAATTTTGTGTCGATTAATTAATTCTATCGGTAGTTATCAAGGATAAAGATCTTATAATCGTGCGAAATTCGAGATCAAATTTTCAACAGAATTTCAAGGTCCCCTGAACACGTTTTTATCTTATTCGCGATGAAGTCTTGTATGTATGAACGTGATTGGAATTTGTGAGCGCTCCTACTCAAAAACGATTGTAGCAATGAAGTTGAAAAGCGTCGAACATGTCAAATGTTAGAGAAAACGGAAAGACACATTTTATTCGTAATACTTGAAGACACTGGTTTACGAGGTACATCGAGAAAACCAACTTAAAATAAAGTTTTGAAATTACTATAAGTCCTATCGAAAAATTGGTTCTCAACAAAAATTTTCTTTATTAGATTTCCATGCTCAATTTTTTCTTAGATTTGAGGTAGTATGCGAAGAAAGTTGAGGGCGCCAGTAGCTCAGTGATAGCGTGGTTGCCTACTGCGCTCAAAATCGCGAATTCGAAACCTGGCTGAAGCACCTAGGTTTTTTATCTAGGGGGTAAAAAAAAAACATCGACTATGGCGGCAACAAGATGAGTGGTCAGCGACACAGGCTACATTAGAAGTAAGTGGTTGGCGAAACAGCGACAATGGTTACATCTGAGATGAGTAGTTAGAGACAATGGTTAATGTTCAGCGATTATAAATGTCAATAACATATTGTTCTGAGTTACTAAAAACTATAGATATTTTTAGGCAATATCTAAGGATATGTTCCCTAGTGAACTCTCTCTCTGATAGCGTGGACAGTACTTTCATGATACTTCCGGCATCTCCCGGATTTTCCCACACATATCTACACGGAGATTTCCCTGCCTCACAACCCATCTCTCTCGTAATAGCTATCCAAAAAAAAAAAGCGTCAGTGAATCACCGGCAATCTACATCCCCTGAATCAATCAACTTTTCGCTATCCCTTCAATACATGTCGATCGTTTGTGCTAATATTCAATAGTTGACTTATAAAGGGACTTTAAATATGAAATTTCATGTCGATACATTCATTACATCGGGAGTTATTGGGGTTTTTGAGTTGAGCCCCCTTCTGATCTCCCATCTCTTCTGCCGACTTTTTTTAAATATTTGGAGCCTAGACTCCAAACATATAAATTTTTTTTTACTTTCCCGTATGAAGTATAGGGCAAGTTGTGTCGGTCAATAATTCGATGCGGAGTTTTCAACAGAATTTCGTATTTTCCGACCTCTAGAGACTCACTTTCTCAACCTAATTTGTAAATCTATATATTTTATGGCTGAAAATGGAAATCCGGTTTATCAGGAGTTAAACCGTGTTAACTTAACTAACATTGCTAGGAACAGGAAGTTTGAGTGATTTCTTGAATGAATTTAGCGATTTTTAAACATAATAAGTGAACTGGTTCTTTTTCAAGTTGAATCACTAGCGCTTAAAGTTTACTCGAAAATTGTAAGAAGAAAAATTGAGAAATCTTTCAATCCTTTACGAATATGAGATTTCTTTCAAGAGATAAGTGCTCTGTTTTTTTTTTTTTTGTTGAGAACTTAATCGTAAACATTTTCCCAAAAAATAATAATAATAACTCGCAACAATTAATTGTTGATATGCAATGATGATTTTCTCATGTGAAGCAACAGCATTTAATTATTAATTGTCGTACTCCAAAAAATAAAATGTGATGTAAACATTACAGGACTTTCTTATACAACTTTTGTACAGATCTCTCCTCCCCCTCCTCTTAAATTCGTTTCATAGTGGCATTATTGAATATATAAATGTAATGTGTTGGCTTTAGCAGTTTTTATTGTTTCATTGTAAGCATAATTCTGAGTGACTTTCTTATACACACTAATGCCACTATAAATTAATTTATGGGGGGGGGGGGGGGGGGGGGGGGGAGATTGGCCACATCATATACATTTTAAAAACTACCAATAACAAAAATACTTAGGTCGCCGGTAGCTCAGTGGTATGCGTGCTTGTCTTCTGAGCTCAAGAACGTGGATTCGAAACCCGACCGGGGCCCTTAGTTTATTTTTTCTGGGAGGTAAAATAAACTTAAGCATGCCGTCCTTCGGATGAGACGTTAAGCGATGGTCCCGAGCCTGTACGTACTCGTTAAAGACCCCTGCACCTAAAAATTTAGGGTAGGCAAAATTTAGGACTCCCACAGTAGATTCGGGCTCATGTCCACCAGAGTGACGAAAGAGCGCTCTGATAGTAGGCGATATGACCTCGTAGTTAAAGCACGGGCATGAGTCATAATACCTAACTAACCCCTAAACATTACTTTGAAATATTTCCTACAGAAATGTATTGTACATTCTTTGGGACGCTATAACTCTGATCGTATTGGTATTTCCTTAAATTTGAAGGACATAATGGCAATTGGAAATTTAATAAGGTACATTTTTGGTAATGACTGTTTTTTTGATAGGGCTAACCCTTTTCGAGTAAATCTAGCAAGTGTGAAAAAAATGATTTTCAAAACGACATTTTAAGACGGTTTTCGGGATATCTGTTTTTTGAATTTTTTTTAGATTAAGCCCGAAGTAAAGTGATCTCAATTTTTGGTCGAAATCTAATCTGATCTAAGTTAGCATATGTGACTTCTACATTCCAATTCTTAAATTGGATATCTATACTTTCATCCTGTACTTTTGTAAACACTATCCTTCCCTTATATGAATTTAACCCTTGTTTGGTTGTAAATCCTTGGCCCTTCCCCTTCATTTTTGTAATCAGGGAAATTAAGATGAAAACTCATCATTGAATTTCTAAAGAAATTCGTGTCGATATATTCATTCTATGGGGAGTTATCATGTCCACAGACACAGGAAATTAGGTTTTCTTTTTTGTAATCAGGGAAATTCAGGTGAAAACTCATCGAATTTCGTACTGATTACATAACTCCCCCCTATAGGAAGTGAAATTTCTCAGGAAAAGTTTCAATTGATATATTTTGAAGACCGGTTCTCACCAAATTTATTTTGCCCCCCTCTCCCTATGTTGGATATATATTTTTGAGCTAGAACGCAAGCAGAGTTCCAATCACACTCACGGTTCCTTCGGAGAAAAGTGTGTTCAGCGGACCTTGAAACTTGAAAATTCATCGAAAACTGGCTCCTGGATTTTTGCAAGATTATAATAATTTCTTATACTATAGATGTAAGAAAATAAAAGGTGAAAAATATGGTTCACTCAACAATTTAATCGAATATAGAATTTACCTATAGATAAAGTCAGCCCCGCCGGAACGGCGGGGCGGGAAGGGCGATCGCCTAGGGCGCCTCGATATTAGGGGCACAAGAGTTGTTGACTCTTTGACCTTGATTGAAAGAATTGAAAAAAAAAACGAATACTTGCGACTTATTCACGAACTTGTGGATTGCGTTACGCATACTTTTAACGATTCCAGTATCAGTAGCCAGTTGCGAAAGGAGTTTCAGCAAATTGAAATTAATAAAAACATATTTAAGATCAACTATGACCCAACAAAGACTCCAGGCTCTTGCTGTTCTTGCAATAGAAAACGAACTGGCCAAGAACATAAATTTCAAAGATGTAATTGAAGAATTTGCTATTGCTAAAGCCCGAAAAATACAATTGAATTTTTCCAAAAATTGATGCAATTTGATGTCTTTCAATCATTTTTTCAGATATATTATCATAATATATGTTGTTTTTATAATTTTTTTATATATAATATATACATTTTTTTTTCTTTTTTTATAGTAAATTTAAACATTAAACATTTTTTTAATGAAGTTTTATTTTTTAATTATTGAAATTTTCTCTCCTTACAAGAGGGCGCCAGGTAGATTTTCGCCTAGGGCACTGATATATGTTGCGGCGGAGCTGGATAAAGTTGTTAGAAAATGTCATATAAAACGAGAAAAGGAAAACGGGAAAGTCTCCAGGTACTATTTCAAGTAGACTAATATGAGTTGGCATTAGCCTAGTTACCAAAAGAAAGTTATGTCTCTTAGTTCCACTTCAGCCACTTTGATAATTCACAATATCAGTGATAAGAATGGCCGGCCTAACTTCCATTTTTACTTTCCCATAGAGATTGTTATGTAATCATAAAAAAATTGCAAGTCTAGACAGTTTTTCGTTTTTTTATTAATTTTTTAGGAACCTCAGCAGGGGCGTAGCCAGTATTTTCAGCAGGGGGTGACAAAGTTAGGCTACGAGAGTGGGGGGTACAGACTCCCGGGGGCACAGCCCGCAGTTTACGAGGTTAGCGTTGCAGACTTTTTGTTATTAATTTGGGAGACTCGGATCTCTAGAAGCTCCCCCTGGGGTAACCACTGACTGTAATACTTAAGTTGACTTTACATGAGCAGCAAAAATGCACGCTGTGGTTTCAGTGCTTTTAGAATTAAATTACTCACATCCAATAGCGTGCATGTGCTGCTGCTGCGCTTTGCATTTTTACTGTGCATGTAAAATCAGTTTTAAGAGTATAAAGTACAACATAAATGAAGATTTTGAGCGAGGAAATGAAATGATCGAAATTCATATACATTTGTCTTGTTTTGTACATGTACATTTATGTAACAGCTGATTACTGATTTAGGAAGCAATCCATTTTTAATAAAAACTATATTTTTAGTTTATTTAATTTTTATCTTGGTTTTTTGCTCTGGCCAGGGGAGGCACGCGCCCCCCCCCCCCCCCCCCTCCACAGAATTTTTCCTTCCCCTCCTCCTTCAACTTATCATGAACATTAAAAATAAACTTAAATATAGGTTCACCGCGTTACCCTATTAGGTACTCCCGAAAGGTAAAATTGACCAAGTAAGTACAAATAAAATAACTTTCACATAAAATGACTGGAGATTTCTCATATCACTATTAGGTAACAATAAGGTACATTTTGACGAAATTGGGAATATCTACTACCCCTATGGTGTAGAAAAGGCGAAATGTTTATATGTATATTTTATTTTTTTTTCGAATAAGTAACCTTGGCATAATGGGTCTGAACGTCTAAGGACCTGAGATGCCTTCCATAGAAGCACTATTGTGGAAAATCTGCATTTTGTCTACCCAGGTTTCATGAGGGATTTTTAACGAGTATCTGACATCGCAGGCTCAGGAAATCCATTTAACGTTCCCTCCGAAGAACGGCGTGCTCGAAGTTTTATCAGCTCCCAGATGAAAAGAGCCCCAGTCGGACTAGAACCCGCAATTTTGAGCAGGCAAGCTATATTCCAGCTATTTTTTTTTAAATATATGTTTTTATGCGTTATCAATAACTGGCCTATACACTATGAATATAGTAGTCAGCGTTGGGCACTACTCACGGAAATGAAAGTATTCGTTGGGAGAGCTGGTAGCGCGCTTGCCTATTGAGCTCAAGATCGTGGGTCCGGCTGAAGCACTTAGATTTTTTATCTGGGAAGGAGAACAAAACCTTGTACACGCCACCCTGAGAAGACGTTAATTGGTGGTCCCGAGCCAGTGCGGTGTACGCTACTCGTTTAAGACCACCTAACTAACTAAACCTGGGAAGGCAAACCTAAGGACTCGCATAGTTGAATCAGGGTCATGTCCACCAGAGCGGTGATCTCACAGTTAAAGCCCGGGTTATTCTGTATTCCCTTCTGTACAAATAGGCCAGTCAGTAGAGGATCGAAACAGGGGGGTACGTTGTAAAATTGTAAAAGGTGGTGTGGAAGCTTTTATTTTTTTAACTTGTATACATGGATACGAACTTGTAAAAAACAAAAATGCTAACACGGGCGACCTCGGGAAAACTTTTGGCAGCCAAAAAACCTCAAAATGTTAGGACTTTTTTTGGGTTTTTGCCTATAACTCCTAAACGATGCATCCTAGCGAAAAAGTTACAATATAACAAATTGAAGAGCATTAAATTCTGCGTTGATTGAGTACCCCAACTTAATAATTTAATCAAGTGGTATGGTCGAAAGTAGTAGTATTATTATTGTGAAGCTAATTCGCATATTCACTGATAAATGTTTATAAAAAATTGAATCCACACTGGTAAAAAGCATTTCCTAATTTGTAATACAATAACATTTAATGCCCACAAAATTGTAGCAATCTTCTAGTGTACTATTACACATAATTTTGTAAAGTTTCCTGAAAGTTCGTTCAATAAGAGAAAATTAATTTTAGGGAACACACCGACTGCGGGTGATCTCATAATCATAGAAACTGCTTAAAAAAACTTCAGTGAAGCAGCACCGGTATTATTTGTAACTCCCATTATTCAATAAACTACGTTTTCGCTCTAAAATCAACATATTCTTTATTTAACTGATTAGGCTCAAAATTAGTACTTCTATAGGTGGACATGTCATGGTGGCCGTGTGGGCTAGAGCGTAGGGCTTTGGTCGCATGGTCTCACCATGGTTTGCGGGTTCTAATCCCGTCCGGGAGTGAGTTTTATTTTCATAGATAGAACTCCCTCCCAGGGCCATGGATGTCGTAAATAATTGATAACACAAGTGACATGGCTAATATGCATCAAACATAAAACCAAGAAAAAATAAATAAATAAATATTAAAAAAAAAAAAAAAAAAAAAAAAAAAAACTGCTTTGACTGAAATATGAACTTTTTTGACGAAAAAAAAACCATGAAATTCCAGTGAAAATTCAACATCGATTTTTTATTGATTACATAACTTCCCCTATATAGTTAGTGTAAGAGGTAAAATTGAATAAAAAAAAAAAAAAAAAAAAACTGTTTACCTGTGAGTATGTGGGTAATTGTTGATTGTTGGTGATGGTCTGGGCGGGTAGAGTGAGGGCGATGAGCAGGAGACTCACCGCTGATGCTAGATGACTATGTTGACGTTGGACCGACATGTCTGTCCAGGACGCACTCTCTCTGTCTTCTGTTGGGGCCAGCACCCCTCCTGCTGTCTCTTGGCTTCCAACCCCCACCCCCACCCTCTTCTGTCAGATGGGCAAGTGAAAGTCACCCATCTGAATCATCCTCCACAAGAGGATCTCATATGAACCTTCTTTTATTGGAATCTATAATTAACGAAAATATTCTAACCTTTAATATTGTTTTAATTTTTTCAAATTATTTAAACAACAATTTTATAATTTTAATTATATATTTTAAAATCTATAGAGTATAAGAATATGGATGTATTAGGGGTATATGAAAATAAAAATATTTATTGAGAAAAAAAATATATATTTTCAAAAAATAGTAAAAAAAATTCAAAATTTTTTAAAATTAATTCGAAATTTTGATATTGATATTCACAAAAAATAAAAATGTTAGCCACTTTAGGTTAGGTTTTATGACTCATGCCCGGGCTTAAACTACGAGGTCATATCGCCTACTACCAGAGCGCTCTTTCGTCACTCTGGTGGACATGAGCCCGACTCTACTGTGGGAGTCCTAAATTTTGCCTACCCTAAATTTTTATTCATCTAGGGTAGGGGTCTTTAACGAGTACCTGACAACGTACAGGCTCGGGACCATCGCTTAACGTCCCATCCGAAGGACGGCGTGCTCAAGTTTATTTTACCTCCCAGATAAAATAAACTAAGGGCCTCGGTCGGGCTACGAACCCACGACCTTGAGCTCAGAAGTCAAGCACGCATACCATTGAGCTACCGGCGCCCTCAATTTTAGCCACTGTTTTTAAGCATTCAACATTTAATTTAAAAACATTAAAATTCTACAAAATTGCGAAAAATAACGACCTATCAATTCAAGACCGCCTTATTTCATTTTTATTGGAAAATTAATAGGGAAAATTATGGGGTTTTAAGTTTAAATATAAAATTTCATGTCGATACATTCATTACATCGGCAGTTATTGGGTTTTTTGTGTTGAGCCCCTCACTGTTCCCTCTTCTCCTTTGGCTGATTTCGCTGAAAATTATAGGTGTTGTCCTTATAGTGCTTTGACAGTTATAATGAATGTATTATCCCCACTAATCCTCCTTCTATTTGACAAAAACAATAGGTGTTAAAAATTAACCCTGACATTTAAAAGGGTATCGCTTGTCGTTGAAAAGCGGGACTTTGGTGTTGGCCGAAGGGTAATAGTGCTTGAAAAACGGGACATTTCTCCCAAAACTGAGCCATGTTTGCCGGAATTTCTTCTTCATATTTATCGATTGCGTCTAGCCCATGTTCCATGGTGATTATGATTGGTGGTTCTTTATAAGAGACTCCTTTTCATTGGCGATCATGAAGAGACTGGAGCGTGAATCTGAAGACAGATTATCTCTGTTTTGGACAAGGAGATAGACTGTGAGTGTTGTGATTAGATTAGATGTGAAGGAGTCATGCCAGAGGGTGGATGTGGACCGAGTTATGTCAGGATGATGTCAGCTGGCCTTATTTAATGGAAGAGCTACTCTGTGTAAGGTCACGTACTGGCTCGGACACGCTTCTTGTCCAGTCTCACAGCTCTACATAACTAAACAATGGGAGAGTCTTCTATATTTTTATTGTGGAGGTTAAAGCCATACTTCTCATATCCAAAAAAAAACAGACATGAGCAATCGTGAATCAAAATAGTCTGGACTTCAAAGCATTTGAAATTAAATGAAAAATAATCTTTATTCTGGGACATACGTCCCCTAAGAATAATAACATAAAAAAATAATCAAGAGTGTACAAGTATCAACCATTTGAGACGAATAAAAATAAAAGAAAAGAGATCTCTAGGAATAAATATTAAATGTTAAAAACAGACAATGAATAAAACAATATAATAAACTAGTGAAAAAATAATGAAGAGAAAAAAAAAATTATAAAAACATGTATGAATAATAATGTGAAACATGTTAACAATAATGACTTAAATATGAATTGTAAAAAACTGGACTGATGAAACAGAAGAGTGACAATCTGTCTAGTTTGAGTAAGAGACTTATAGGAAGACAAGAACTATCTCATAGAAGCCAGCCAAAGGAATCAGAGGTTTGATGACTTAGGAGATAATGAAAAAGTAGGGGCTTAAATGAAAGGAGAGTAGGAGCATGGCGAATCTGGAGAGGGAGAGAGTTCCAGAGGGAGTTAGCCTGGATAAGGAAGAAGTTGTGGTAGGTTGTTGTCTTGTGGGAAGGGAGGTAAAGATCAGAGGAACGGGATCTAGTGACTTTCTGGTGAATATGATATTTTAAATTGGAGCATTTGGAAGATGTAGGAGGGCTTTTCACACTCTTGTCACAGATATTACAGGTTCAGACCTTCTTCTGCGACCTCATGAAATCCAGTTCACTATCTGAGAAATTGCAGCGCTGGCCGTGATAAATCGCTGTGCACATAGCACATTGAAGTGACTTTTTATTCTCGCTAATAACAGAAATGTTGCAAGCCGAGCACAAAACCATTTTTGAAGAAATGAGAGAAAAAAAAATTATATATATATATATATAAGTATATTAAAGAAATAAAGAATCAATCTCGGTTATTAGTTAGTTAGTTACTGTGACTCATGCCCGGGCTTTAACTACAAGGTCATATCGCCTACTTTCTTCCTAACTTTTTCCTATCCAGGTTTATTCACCTAGGATAGGGGTCTTTAACGAGTACCTGACATCGTACAGGCTCGGGACCGTCGCTTAACTTTGTCGCAATCTCCTTTATTATTATTAATCTGCGCCTATCCTTATTAGCCCGCTAGGATCCCCACAGACCTGCACCCATCAAGCATCCATGACCCTTGTGGTCGAAATGCCTTAAAGAAGAAAAAAAAAAGAAGAGAAATAAAGAAAGAAGAAACGAAAATTGTTTGGAATTAAAATGATAGAAGATAATTAAAAAACTTAAAATAAAAGGTAATAGAATGAAATAGACACTGACAAAAGAGAGAAAATAAGAGAGAAAAATAAAGAAAAAATACGAGAGTAAGATTGGAACACGCGAGACAGAGATGTTTATAGAACGGCAGCTAGGCTGATACTGACATTTGAATATCAACTATTCACAAATCATTATCCTAATAACCGCGATAGAGGGGACCGGTTTCTCAGAGGTAGCGTGCTTCTGTCCTAAGCTCAAGATCGCGGGTTCGAAACCCGTTCGAGGCCCTTAGGAGCACGCTTCGGATGGGAAGTTAAGCGAAGGTCCCGAGACTGTACGATGTCAGGTACTCGTTAAAGACCCCTATCCTAAGTGAATAAACCTGGGTAGGAAAAAGTAGACCATATTACCTTGTAGTTAAAGCCCGGGCATGAGTCACAGTAACCTTTCCATTTCTTCACACTACAACTGCCGATGTGAATCGAAAAATACATTAGTACACTGCAAAAATCTCGTCTTTATCAATCGCCATAAAAGAACTCAATAAGTCATAAAAATCAAGAAAAATATAATAATCCATTTTTGGCAGTTATACTTTTCTTCTATTTATTTTTTGTATCTCAAATTAATTTGTAATATCTGTACGTAACTTTATGATGTTGGTTCATTATTTTTTCTGTGGAGGCTTATATGAGTCTAGAGTAAAGACAGAATGATTATCAAATCTGTCTATTAAAATAATGGATCAACAACAGTAATTTTACTTACAGATAGAAACTGAAAATTAATTTCAGATACTGACGATGGGAGTATTCCCCAAAACTTATGTCATCTGCGGAACCCATCAATGCTCTAAATAAAATGAATAATAGGCTAACTTTTTTTTTTTTCATTGCAAGGAACTAAATGAACCAAAAGAAACGTACGTAAGACGTTCGGGACACTTCCTGGAGGAGAATTCATGTACTCATGAAGAAAGGAATAAGTTTAATTCCAAAATGATAGACCCCGTCAAATTTGACATAGATGGATATCTATAGACTTCCTGTCGGTAAACACATAAAATAACAAATCAAACAAACCCAGTGGAGTGTTAGTTAGCCCAGTCAATGGAACGGGTTGGAGTCATTTCATCTCTCCAGTCTTTTTTTATATCGGATTTCACACTCTTTTTTTTATATATTTGTTAAATCTGTGCCTTTTTGTTGTTATTTTTTTTTCTTGGTCTTTCATTAATAACTTCACTGAAGCAAACAGCAGCCTCCATTCAGGGGCGTAAACAGAGAGCCTTTGCCAATTTTCTTGTTCACGCTCCATCTCTTTTTCTCCCTCTCTCAACAAAAAAATTTATATATATTTTTAAAATCTAAATGAATAAGAATCAGGAAAAAAAAAAACCGATTATAGTCACCTCGCCCCGGAAACAATTTTCTGACTATAATACTGAAGCAATAGATACAGACAGAGTTAGGGCTTATTCACAGTGGTTTGCGGACGAAGGGGTGGTTTTTCAGATCTTGACCACCAGATGATATACTGATTATAAAAACATCATCACTTCTCAGAAAATAAAAAAAATAAAACAAAGATGTATAAATAAGACAAACTAATTTCTTTGAAAATAATGTCTATATCACAAAAAATGTATAGGTAGTACATAAACTACAGGTTTCAAAATTTCTAAAACCTAACCTGACGATGGTGTAATTCTGAAAACGTTAGTTAATGTATACATTTTTTGTGAAATATATGTAACTTGTTTCAAAAAAATAACTTTGTTTTATTTATTTATTACAAGTAATATGACCGAGTATCTGAACATAAAAGTTATTACAGAAATGGTGGTCAGATATCATAAAAAAAGATTTTATATGATTATTGACAGTATCAACTGTAACGAAAAAAAGTGCAATTTTTCGCCCAATCCCTGAGAATTTTTTTTTACAATTTCTTATTTTTTTCTCTTTCTCGACTACCAAACTACAATTATATGTCAAATTTGATCATCCCAGAATAAAAGGCAGAGCCGCTAGGGCTCATGAAAGAATTTTATCGCCACTGACAGTCGCTATTTATTATACTACACAATATTTTTAGCCAGAAGAGTCGACTTGTTTTAAAGGAAGAGAAGCGAAAACGTAATTAATTTGTTCTGTAGAAGTACATAGACAGTTATTGGAGTGATTCACAGACTACTTTTTTTATATTTAGTTGGGAAACTATCATTTTTAAAGTTTCCCGTACTTTTGCAGATTACTCATGAACTTGTGTGTATTTTTCCTGAAGTTAGGCTAACGTAATACGTATTTTTACAAAGCAAATGGGCTGTGGGAAAGTGACAGACCGGCAACTAGAACGAAAACAATAAGGTTTCTTGGAAAAATGAAGGGTAGTTAAAGAAAATTAATTTTTTTTTTCATATGATTATTATCATTTCATGGCAATAATCACACGTAAAGACTGTTTCCTTTCTTGCATCCACAACAGTAACCATAACAGCTGCATTTGGTATGCAAATGTGCATTATGATTTTTACTTCCTTGCATGAGCGTTCAAGAAAGTGATAATACTTTATCTTCCTATTCCAGGTACGAGTAAAAGGTTTTTTTTTTTCTTGGTTTTTTTCGTTGCTCCGGGTGAGGAAGTACATATAGTAATTTTGGTTTTATTGTTTTATTCACAGTGTTGCTGTGGGTGTGTGGGGGCGACAGCCTTTGCCCCCTTACGGGACAGACTGGTGCTTGCGGACCCCCTTGAGTTGCGGCTGCCTGGTGGCGCCGAGAGAGCTCGAGATCGGTGGAAGGGGGCTGCATCTACATCGAGGTCGCCGGGGGTAGAACTCGGGCCCGTCAATCTTCACCGGCTCCGGGTCAAAGGCCCTTTTTCTGTTCCCGTCAGAAGGTGACAAACCGGATAGTTCAAATCCGCCATCAACTTCGGCAGGGTCAATCCCAGGTACGATCCTGTCGCGCGGATCAACTCCACCCAACGGACAATCGAGGATCACATGTTCTGCAGTCTCGATGCCGTCACACGAACAGTTCGGGCTGTCGTCCCTCTTCAAGAAGAAGAGTTCGGAGTTGAAGTCGCCGTGACCTGACAGTACCTACCTGAAAAGTCCAGTGATCAGGCTGTACCCAAGTGGAGCGCAGGCGGACCGGACGTCAAGGAGATACGCGAATGTCGTTCGGCCATCGGAGGAGTGCGACCATCGTTGTTGCCACCTGTTCATTATCCAGTCTTGGACAATGTCCTTGCAACGCTCTGGTCTGTTCTGTCCACGTACCTCGCCGAGTAAAAGGTTATAAAAAGTGTCTGATCAACCTAAGTAATCATTTTTCCCCCACATTGACCCCGCCGTTCATCGGATGGGACGTTAACCGACGGTCCCGAACCTGTACAGGGTCAGGTACTCGTTAAATACCCTTAACCAAGTTAATAAACCTGGGCAGGCAAAATTTAGAACGAAATAGCTCTCTGGTAGTAGGCGATATGACCTCGTAGTTAAAGCCGGGGCATGAGTCACAATAACTATGATCAAAATAATTCACTAGGCAGAGTGATCTTTCCTCACTCTGGTTGACATGAGCCCGACTCTACTTACGGAAGGGGCCTTTAACGAGTATCTGACAGACTCAGGACCATCGCTTAACGTCCCATCCGAAGAACTGCGTTCTTAAGTTTTTATTTACCTCGCAGATAAAATAAACTAAGAGCCTCGGCCGGTTTTCGAACCCACGATTTTGAGCTCTGATAAAAATAAGAAACATATTTTATTATTGTACATCCTTTGAAACGCTAAAACATTGTTCATATTTATCCTATCTTAAATCTGAAGGCATTGTTTAATTCGAAATTTAATGAGAAATATTTTTTGTAAAGTCCAATTTTTCGATTGGACTAACCGTTTTTGCGTAAATCGGGAATATTATTCCTATAAACACATTTACTTGTTAACTAAATTGTAAATTAATTATAATATGAAAAATAAGTAAACATTTAAGGCCATTAAAGTCTTTCATAAAAACTTTCAATTTACAATAGAAAATAAACAAATAATAATACAAACTTATTAAAAGAGATTTCATTTTTCTCTACCCGAGTTCAACGTTAGTTTCACTCTGACCTTTCTTGAGAATGCAAGGATGAGAGTGTAATTCCAAATAATAGTGTGTTCTAGTCATTATGTTTGTGCCTTTAATGTTTCTATCCAATTGTGAACTGCTGAATTGGAAACTTGGAGCCGGGTATAGATCGGTTGGAACTTCCCTCATCGACGGATGGAAAGCCGTTCGGAGAGGACCGTATAGAAAGTGCGGAGATGTACCATTTGGAGAGTACCGTCAGTGCATTCTTCAACAAAAAGTGAAATTGATGGCATCCCTTCCATCCTCTCTTCTTATGTGTCTTGAGATCAGACAACCCAATCATTTCGGTGCTAAAACAATCAATCAAAAATTGATATTTTCAAGATGAATTTTAAAAAAAGAACTTGAGGGCGCCGGTAACTCAGTGGTATGTGTGCTGGCTTACTGAGCTCAAGACCGGATGTTCAATGTCAGGTACTCGTTAAAGTCCCCTAACCTGGTAGTAGGCGATATGACCCCGTAGTTAAAGCCCGAGCCTGAGTCACAACTAACTATTAAAAAAAAAGGATTTTATATTTATTCTAGTCTATTCTAGTATCTTAGCGAAAAACATGTATGTCTCCTGGCTACAGTTCTCCTCGTCATGGGGAAAAAAAAAGGAATTATCGAAATTATTTCTGAGGAAAACTGGTTATGAAGAAAAAATATTGGTACTTTAATTAAAAAATCCTAATTACAAAAAAAAATTGAATTTCACACTCTAATAGTTGCATTTTGAAGTAATGATAGAAAATAATCAAATGGAGATTGGAACATTGTGGCTAAGTTAAAGTGTCAGTCATTCCTTCTGTCCTATAATTAAGTAGAAATAAAATATAATTATTAGAAATGCAGTTAAAAATAAGAGAATGTACAAAGAAAATTGCCTTCTAGAGAGAGATGCGGTACTTTCTCATCCTTCGTTACTGCTCTTAGTTGTTACTCCTGTATTACAAGCCAGAAAAAATTTTGAGCCTTCTGAAACTGGGCTTAAAACATTCCCAGATATAAAATGAAATAATTGATACCAAATAAATGATGTTTTATGATTGAATTATAATAAGATTATTGTTCAACTGATTATTGTTATATTGTTGCTGAAGAGGATTTAGGATAATATACAAATCGAAATAGTAAATGGTAACTCAGTTTGCTACACGTGTGAAGACTCGTGAAATAATTAACTGAATTAGGAAAAATTTAAGGCGTCTTTGCATTAACTGACCTCTAAAATTAGGATCATTTTATTTTCTGATGATTAATGAACAAAATAATTGAGATTAAATCCGTTGAGTACTTACGGTGTTAAAAGTTCAAAATTACATGTAGAGAATATGAAAATTTAATTTTCTCGGATCAATTTGAAATTACACTAGGTCCAATGGGATGCCAGGTTGCACATATCCGACAAATGTCCAAGCAAATTTTCTTTATAATTTTAGAACTAATCGAAGATTAAGCTTGTGTTGCAGTGAAATTTTCCAACGAATTCTATCGGATTTGGTGTTTTGAACCTTTAGACCCCACCTGCTATTATTGACTTTCACTTTTTACTGCTTTTTGGTTATATTTGACTTTTTTTCGTAGTCAGGTTTTTTGTTTATTTTTAACAAAAATTTGGTAGGTAATTGAAATGAACTATAATAAGAATGTCTCCCAAGAATAATTTGAAGATGTTGATATAATTATTATATAGAATCTAAACTCCCTGATATCCCTTTAGTAGACTGAGCCACCAAAGTTTTTTTTTACTTTAAAACAGCGTCACATGTCCGCGTTCCTTAATTCGTTTCGCGTGCCCTATGGCGATTACCTGTCTTATAACTAACAGGTATTTTTTTGTTAAGCTATCGTCTAAAACTTGTTAGTTTGTGTGTACATTTTGTAAAAAAAAAAAAGAATTTCAATCAGGAAGATTTTTAAGCAAGAAACTTAATAACCTCCCAGATAAAATAAACTAAGGGCCTCGGTCGGGTTACGAACCCAGGCTCTTCTCTACGAACCGAAGTCCAGCACGCATACCACTGAGCTACCGGCGCCCTCTATAATAATTATATCTACATCTTCAAATTATTCTTGGGAGACATTCTTATTATAGTTCAGGTTTGGAGGGAGAGTGATTCAACGACAACCAGACATGAGAGTTAATGAAAAAATGTCCTTCCATGTGCACTTAGTGTATGTAGATAGCGTCAACCCATCAAGCCTCTTCAAAAATGAATATGGAACACATTATAAAATTGTCCTTAATATAATAGCAGTTTGTTCACATTTGAGATTTGGGCACATTCAGCGCACGTTTACCATTGCATCACTCGCTTTACTTTTCAAACGCTTTAATCTGACATGCAGTTACGATACGTTATTACTAAGGAGTTTTGGTCGAGTGAAAGGATGAAACGTATTGCCTCATATTTCACAAACTTTGACTCAATAATGACCTGTTTCACAAGACTGTTTGAACAGATGTCCCCCCCGTACATTAACAAACTTGTTCATTTCTGCTCGGTAAACCGCAAAGACCATCTTACTTACACTTCCAACTTCCTGCTTCAGTCAAACAACCTGGGTCCTATTAAGATTTTACTACTTTCAGGGTTCTGTACACAAGAGTGTAAAACCCTTATACAATCCACTCAGTTGTTTGTTCGTCAGGGCGGTTTATTTCGGAAACGATAATATCAAAAAACAAGTCGGTGAATCATTTGCAATGTACTTCCCCAGAAGGAATTATTTAAATGTTTGCTCCCCCTCCAAAACCACTCGACTGTGCTAATGTTCATAGAGGCTCCTAAATCCTTATACAAAAATTTGTGTCGATAAATTCATTACATCGGCAGTTATTTGGATTTTTGAATTGAGCCTCCTCCCCTGAACCCTCCTTTCCCTTCAGCCGACATTTGATATCAACTGAAATTCGAAAACAGAGTTATTTATGCTAATTTTTCTTAGAGCTTCACTCAGAATATATTTGATACATTTTCCTTTAATGATTTTTTTTATCGTAAATTCTTTAGTACATTTTGTTTAAATATCTTAATTAGAATCATTTAGATTTTTTTTTAAAATTAACTTCAAGTAATTTCATTTAGTTTTATTTTAATATTACAATCATTCATAAATCTTTCATTTGGCATATCCCTTGTGAGGAAGAATAATTTTATTTTATTTTAATATTTAATTTTTATTATTCACTAGCAGTAATACCCGGCGTTGCCCGGGGAACTTTGAATTTTCTCTCAATATCTCCTGTAAGTCTATTCAATCCTTCGACACCACATTCATGATGTTATAATTTTCGATTATTCATACGGAATAAGGCTTATAGTCGTTCAACTATAGTAACGCTAAGTTTTTAAGACCCCTAGGCACCACAGCTACTATGCGCCTTTCAACGGCGGAAACCCCAGCTAGTGAATACTTGGCATCGCTGGGCACCACAGCTAGTAAGAAGTTAGGAACGCTGACGGCGGACCCCACATCTAGTACGTAGTTAGGAACGCTGGGCACCACGGCTAGTATGTTCCTTGCAACAGCGGACCCCACAGCGAATACATAGTTACTACTACATGTGAAATTCATGACAATCCGATTACCCTTTAATCAATCAGCATTTTTTTATGCTTTGCTCCCCCCCCCCCCCCTGTTAAATTTTTGAAGATGTCACATAGTGTATTTTTCTATTTGGCCATCAAGAATACTACATAAAAAATTCCATGACAATCCGATCATCCGTAAATGATCTATCACTATCTTCAAATTTACGCCTACCCCAGAACCCCCCTCCCGTTCAAAACTTTGGGACGCCACACACCTTTTTTTCCTTTTTGGCTTTTAAAAATACTACATGTGAAATTTCATGACAATTCGACCATTAGTTAATGAGTTAGCACTATTTATATACTTAGGCCCCCCTTACTACCCCCCCTCCCGATCAAAATTTTGGGACGCGACATAGCCTATTATTCAATCGGGCTCAAAAGAATGCTACATGTGAAGTTTCATAAAAATCCGTCCAGCCGTATGGGCGTGATGCTGGAACAAACATACAAACACACAAACCCACAAACCCCGTTTCAGCTTTATTAATATAGACTTAAACGTTCCGCTCAACATAGGGTACGTGACATCACCCAACACTCCTGCCAACTTCCTACTACCATCTCCAAAGCCCACTTTTATATTCCACATTTCGTCCTTGATAATTTTAGTTGGAACCAAACGGTAACTTATTTTATCATACATATGGAGTCTATCGAGCTCAGGATCGCCACTTAGAAATCTAGCCAAGGCAATTAGGTCAGATATTTTATTCGGGAAGATAAAAATAAATTTGAGCACGTCGTCCTTCGGATTAGACTTTAGGCTATGATCGAGGGCCTTTTTGTATGTCAGGTGCTCGATAATGAGTCCTATGTTATGTAACTAAACCTAGGTAGCTAAAATTTCACTTAGGTTCACAAAACCTTGAGCACGTCGTCCTTCGGATAGGACTTTCCCGATATATCTAAATCTGTCTATCAGTTTTAACAAATATTAAATCTATAAACCGTTAAAAAGCAGGAAATTTGAAGAATGGTATTTAGCCCGACGTTTTTCGAAAAACATTTTTATTTCAATTTTTGGGTAGGATTCAGATATCCCGGTTGTTCATCAGTTTTAACAAATATTAAAACTAAAAACCGTTTAAAAGCGAGAAATTTGAAGAATGGAGTTTACCGAGCTCAGGATCGCCATTTCGAAATCTAGCCAAGTCACTTAGGTCAGATGTTTTAATCGGGAAGATAAAAATAAATTTGAGCACGTCGTCCTTCGGTTTGGACTTTAAGCTATGATCGAGGGCCTTTTCGTATGTCGGGTACTCGATAATGAGTCGTATGTTACGTATCTAAACCTGGGTAGTTGAAATTTCATTTACGTTAAAAATAACTTGAGCACGTCGTCCTTCGGTTTGGACTCTAAGCTATGATCGAGGGCTTTTTCGTATGTCAGGTACTCGATAATGAGTCGTATGTTACGTATCTAAACCTGGGTAGCTGAAATTTCACTTAGGTTAAAAATAAATTTGAGCACGTCGTCCTTCGGATGGGACTTCCCCGATATATCTGAATCTGTATATCAGTTTTAACAAATATTAATACTAAAAACCGTTTAAAAGCGAGAAATTTGAAGAATGGAGTTTACCGAGCTCAGGATCGCCATTTAGAAATCTAGCCAAGTCACTTAGGTCAGATGTTTAAATCGGGAAGATAAAAATAACTTCGAGCACGTCGTCCTTCGGATGGGACTTTCCCGATACATCTGAATCTTTCTTTGGTTGACCATCTTCGTTTCTGGATGCTGCCTATCTACCAACATAGCTGTATTAATTTGCAACAGCGGACACCACAGCTAGTACGAAGTTAGGAACCCTGGGCACCACATCTAGTATGTGCCTTGCAACAGCGGACCCCACAGGTAGTACGAAGTTCGGAACGCTGAGCACCACATCTAGTATGTGCCTTGCAACAGCGGACACCACAGCTAGTACGAAGTTAGGAACCCTGGGCACCACATCTAGTATGTGCCTTGCAACAGCGGACCCCACAGGTAGTACGAAGTTCGGAACGCTGAGCACCACATCTAGTATGTGCCTTGCAACAGCGGACACCACAGCTAGTACGAAGTTAGGAACCCTGGGCACCACATCTAGTATGTGCCTTGCAACAGCGGACACCACAGCTAGTACGAAGTTCGGAACGCTGAGCACCACATCTAGTTTGTGCCTTGCAACAGCGGACCCCACAGGTAGTACGAAGTTCGGAACGCTGAGCACCACATCTAGTTTGTGCCTTGCAACAGCGGACCCCACAGCTAGTACGAAGTTAGGAACGCTGAGCACCACATCTAGTATGTGCCTTGCAACAGCGGACCCCACAGCTAGTACGAAGTTAGGAACCCTGGGCACCACATCTAGTTTGTGCCTTGCAACAGCGGACCCCACAGCTAGTATGAAGTTAGGAACGCTGAGCACCACATCTAGTTTGTGCCTTGCAACAGCGGACACCACAGCTAGTACGAAGTTAGGAACGCTGGGCAACACAGCTAGTAAGTGTTTTGTAACAGCGGACCCCACAGCTAGTACGAAGTTAGGAACCCTGGGCACCACATCTAGTATGTGCCTTGCAACAGCGGACACCACAGCTAGTACGAAGTTAGGAACGCTGGGCAACACAGCTAGTAAGTGCCTTGCAACAGCGGACCCCACAGCTAGTATGAAGTTAGGAACGCTGAGCACCACATCTAGTATGTGCCTTGCAACAGCGGACCCCACAGCTAGTACGAAGTTAGGAACGCTGAGCACCACATCTAGTTTGTGCCTTGCAACAGCGGACACCACAGCTAGTACGAAGTTAGGAACCCTGGGCACCACATCTAGTATGTGCCTTGCAACAGCGGACCCCACAGCTAGTACGAAGTTCGGAACGCTGGGCAACACAGCTAGTAAGTGTTTTGTAACAGCGGACCCCATAGATACTACATAGTTAGGAACGCTGGGCATCACAGCTAGTAAATGTCTTGCAACAGTGAACCCCACAGCGAATACATAGTTACTACTACATGTGAAATTCATGACAATCCGATTACCCTTTAATCAATCAGCATTTTTTTATGCTTTTCTCCCCCCCCCCCCCCCCCCCCCCTGTTAAATTTTTGAAGATGTCACATAGTGTATTTTTCTATTTGGCCATCAAGAATACTACATGTGAAATTCCATGACAATCCAATCATCCGTTAATGACCTATCACTATCTTCAAATTTAGGCCTAACCCCATAACCCCCCTCCCGTTCACAATTTTTTGATGTCCAACACCCTATTTTTCTATTTGGCATTTATGAATACTACATGTGAAATTTCGTGACAATCCGATCATCCGTTAATGACTTATCACTATACTTATACTTAGGCCCCCATCAATCCATCCTCCCGTTCAAAATTTTGTGACTTATACACCCTATATTGGCTTTTAAGAATACTACATGTGAAATTCCATGACAATACGACCACCCGTTAATGAGCTACCACTATATTTATACTTAGCCCCCCCCCCCCCCCCACAACCCCCCCTACCGTTCAAAACTTTGGGTCGCCACACACCTTTTTTTTTTACTACATGTGAAACTTCGTGACAATGCGACCACCCGTTAATGAGCTAGCTCTATATTTATACTTAGGCCCCCCCACAACCCCCCCTCCCGTTCAAAACTTTGGGACGCCACACACCTTATTTTTTTATTTGGCCTTCAGGAATACTACATGGGAAATTTCGTGACAATGCAACCACCCTTTAATGAGCTAGCTCTATATTTATACTTAGGCCCCCCCACAACCCCCCCTCCCGTTCAAAACTTTGGGACGCCACACACCTTATTTTTTTATTTGGCCTTTAGGAATACTACATGGGAAATTTCGTGACAATACGATCAACCGTTAATGAGCTAGCTCTATATTTATACTTAGCCCCCCCCCCCCCCTCAACCCCCCCACCCGTTCAAAACTTTGGGACACCACACATCTTATTTTTCTATTTGGCCTTCAGGAATACTACATGGGAAATTTCGTGACAATACGATCAACCGTTAATGAGCTAGCTCTATATTTATACTTAGCCCCCCCCCCCCTCAACCCCCCCACCCGTTCAAAACTTTGGGACACCACACATCTTATTTTTCTATTTGGCCTTCAGGAATACTACATGGGAAATTTCGTGACAATACGATCAACCGTTAATGAGCTAGCTCTATATTTATATTTAGCCCCCCCCCCCCCCTCAACCCCCCTCCCATTTAAAATTTTGGGACGCCACACACAATATTTTTCAATTTGGCCTTTAAGAATACTACATGTGAAATTTCATGACAATCTGATCATCCGTTAAAGATCTATCACTATACTTATATTTAGGCCTACGCCCACAACCCCCCCTTCCATTTAAAATTTTGGGACGCCACACACAATATTTTTCATATTGGCCTTTAAGAATACTACATGGGAAATTTCGTGACAATCCGACCAACCGTTAATGAGGTAGGACTATTTATATACTTAGGCCCCCCTTACAACCCCCCCTACCGTTCAAAATTCTGGGACGCCACATAGCCTATTATTCAATCGGGCTCAAAAGAATGCTACATGTGAAGTTTCATGAAGATCCGTCCAGCCGTTTGGGCGTGATGCTGGAACAAACATACAAACAAACCCCGTTTCAGCTTTATTTATATAGATTAACATCTCTTTTAAAAACCTCATTGGGTTTTGACTCTAATGATCTATATTTGAACTGGGTGAATCCAATTTTATTGATCCCATTTGGGATCTTGTAGAGAATTGAAATCTGAGGAAAAAAAATCCATGAAAATAGGTAAAATAATTTCCAGAAAAAAAAATCGAAAAACAACGTTTAAAAAAAAATAAAATTTACTACTGATCTCTATTAAAACCGTCAAAATTAATTTCAAGAACTCTTCAGTCACATTTTGGTTACTATATATAGAAAAAAAGGTAGCCTGATTTTTTTTTAAGGGGTTGGAGAGGGGGTTTTTCAGAATGTCTCTTACGAAGAGAGGGTACTGTTTATTTCTCATTTTATAGGTCTCATAAAAACAAGAAACGTTTTAAGTATGTTTTTTTTATCTCTTAACTGTTTCAAAATGGCAACGATTTAAAATAAAATTATGGCTTTATAATAACCCCCAATTATATGCACCCTAAAGGCAAGAAATGAAACATTCCTCGGTTCTAAAAGCGCTCCAAAATAGTTTTCCTACCATTTTAGCAAAGTGAGGAGCCTAGGCTCTCTATCAGAATAGAATCCGAAAATCGTCGTCCTACAAAATGGTTGATCGGATTTCATGAAATAGCACATTCAGCATCCTTTAATTTTATAATATATTTTATGCAAATATACGCGGTTAATTCAGGCTCATAAAATGTATATAAGTTCTGTGAAAACGGGCATAAAAACTCTGGGATTTTGCCAAATCACCTTGGAGAACTTTCTTGATTTTCAGTTGTTGTTTTTTTTTCTTTTAAAAATTTTATTTTGCATTCATACTAGGCAACAGAGAAGAAAGTTTCACTTTTTACAAAAAAAAATAAATAAAAATTGCAGACACGTTATGCAAAAGGAAAATAACCTGTAGGTGCTGCTTCCTTCAGTCTCACTGCCAGGGAATCAATTCAGGAAAGAATATTTAAAAAAATATAACTGGAATTCATACGTATAAAGAAAGTAGAATGTGAAGGATACGACAAAATAAATAAAAAACAGACAAGCCATCGAAGAACTGGAAAAAACAAAACAACCAGTTTCAGTATTGTCAATGTTATGTTGTGATTTTCTCTAACTAGAATACTTTTTTCATTTACTATTTTACTTGAAAAGAAATAAAAACCTATTTTCTTCTAAAGGATATTAAGAAAGCTTGCTAATTTTGAAATTGTTGGAAAGTATAAACAGGTTTTTCTTTAAGAATATGTACAATTATATATATCTGTATATACTGAAGAAACGAAGCGGAAAATTCTTCCCCGGGGAACCTAGTGCAATTCTTCCCCGGGGAACCTAGTGCAATTCTTCCCCGGGGAACTTAGTGCATTTCTTCCTCAGGATATTTTCTATTCTATTTATTTTATATTTTTGAAAATTACATTGATCGACCAGAAAAATTTTATAAGTGCATCGACGTAAGACTTACAGCTATATATTCATTCTTACTGAGCGCAGCAAGATTTTTGAGGATTTCGGGCGTCCGATATGGCGTATGTAGATTTTTACGCGCAACAAATAGAAATCTTCTAGAAAAAATGTTCCCTATACTTCTTATATGTTGGGATAAATATATATAATTTTTATATATTTATATATTAGAAGAAAATATATAGAACAGTGCGACCATTCAAAGTAGTCAACTTTCTCTGATTTGACTCATATTTGATAATTTCTTAGTATTACAATTGAAGTAAGTATGTATTTTTTCTTAATTATTTTTCCGCTCATTAGCTTCCGAATTATTCTCATGAAATTACTTTTTTTTCGAGAATCTTTATGTTTTTTTTTTTTAAAGGAAAGTTAGGGCTTTAACTATGAGGTCATGAGCCCGACCCTTTTGGAGGAATTGTAAATTTTGTTGTTGCCACGCCTGTTTTTTTTTTTATTCATATAAATTACCATATAATAAATGTTTTCTACCATTTTCATGCAAGTTTTAGCGCCCCCCATAAACAAAATGGCGTATGTATCAAATTGATACATGTGGCCTGGTGTAAATTTTCGAATATTTACAGCCAGAGGCCATTTGTATACATTTTATACAATTGTCATTTCTGAAAATTTAGGATAATAATACTAGACAATTTATTTTATTAGGAATTTATTTTTAAGAAAAAAACAATTCTCCAAAAGTAAAAAACAACTATAAATTTATACACTTAAATTGAGGAAATCTAAGGGTCGATGACCGCAGCCAATAAGATGGATATAACATTGAAAGAGGTTATACTTGTTTTTCGCGGAAATTTTGAATGCTGATTATTGTTTGTGGTGGGGAGAGGCGATCCAAGATCAACTCCTCATTTGAACTGCCTAAAACCCTTGTAATAGATCTATACTAGAACCCTAAACCATCCATCTCTACTTGTATCAAATTGATACATGTGGCCTAACAGCGACGATTCGATTTGCATCATATTTAGGCACGAAATGTATCATATGGCGCTCAACATCAAGAAAATATATCTTAAATTATTGATTGAACTATTTTCTGAATCAAAACTGTACGCGCATGAAAGATGGTGAAGTCCCCGTCAAGTTTTAGGCCATGAGACCTGTCCATTTTTATGATGTTCTGACCTGAAAAAAAATTTGCTGTGAACAACTTTCAGATATGATTAACCATTAGGAAAACATTGCAGTTCGTAATAAAGTATTATTTATATTTATTCTATAATAGAAACTCCTTAATGTATGCTTTTTCAAAAACATTGTTCCCATGAGAACGTTGTTCCGTGATGCACCTCGACCTTACAAACTAATAATACTTACCCGTAAAATAAAACTGAAACCAATTTTCTCTAGCCAGTTAATGGTGCCGAGTGTAAAGGCCCATGGTTAAATTTCTCTTGGTGGGTGCCTAGAGTAGACAATAGGCTGAGCCAGGTTTCCACTTAACTCGTTAATGGGAGGTGGCCAGAACTCTTCACAACAGCACAGACACAATGTTCTGACGAGAGACTCTCTTCCGGGGAAATCATGAGGAGACAGTTCGCAGTAAGAGTCCACCATCTGACTTGACAATTCAAACAGGCATTTATCAAACAGACAAATTAGAAAAGGCACATTATTGACATTTGGCAATATTGATGATTTGATCCAATCTTACATAACTGATCCACCAAATGAGACAAATCATTGAAAATATCAGACATATAATATTGTTACTGAATAATTTGTTTATCAGTAGGTCATTTCAGGTATTTATTGTTCATCTAGGTTGACCCGGGACAAATTCCAATAACCTTCATATTCGAATTTACTTTTCTCCTTTCATTATCGATTACTTTGGGTATACTTTAATGCTCATGTTTCCTTTCATCCAAATAACCTGATTCGATTATTTCAACTTCTAAGTTGAGGAACGCGGACATATTGTGGAAACTTGTAATAAATGAATAAAACAAACTTATTTTTGAAATATTGTCTATTCCTGTCGGAGTTCATAACTAGACCTGACGATGGTATAAAGCCGAAACCGGTAGTTATATATATATATATATATATATATATATATATATATATATATATATATATATATATATATATATATATATATATATATATATATATATATATATATATATATATATATATATATATAACTACCGGTTTCGGCTATATATATATATATATATATATATATATATATATCTTTAGTGGAATAGACAATATTTCAAAAATAAGTTTGTTTTATTCGATTATTTCAAGTTTTAAAATAAGTTTTCTTCATGTTTTAAGTTATTGTAATGTTGTTTGCTACACCTAAAAGTAATACTATTTTTTTTTTTTGGCACATTTACAATTGATAAAAACCATAAGTAAATTTGATGACAAATATGGATAATAGGACAAAGTAAAATAATAAATGGCAAATTGTACAAAAATAAATAAATATAAGAAAAAATAAAATTAATAAAAAATAGAAATGCCTCTGTAAAAACATGAAGAATATGCACAAATTAATAATATAATAATAATATATTTTGTAATATTACATTGTCTTTTATTTTATATACTTTTATTTTATCTACAATATAAAAATATATAGTAAAATATGTACAAAGTAATAATGCAAAAAATAAATAAATATAATATTAAAAAAACAAAATATAATTGAATAGAGATGCTCCGACATATCACCGAGATGAGGCCATCCTCACTCTTCCAACTTGATGCGATGTAGAGGAGGCCACGGTAGCCCGGGTGATCCCCGAACCACCTCGCTCAACCAGCAGTTGGCAGTCCGAGAAGGACAGAAAGGTCTAAGTCTACTGTAGAAGTCCTAAAGTTTGCCTGCCCAGGTGTATTCACCTAGTTTAAGGGTCTTTAACGAGTATCTGATATCAATTATTTTTGTTATATATTAATAATTAAATGGTTCCACAAGACATTTCCTATATTTGGTAGCATCCCATGAGAGTGAGTGTCAATCCTTTCCCTAAAATAGCCTGAAGGACTCTTCTAGAGAAAGGCTGGCCCTGCCCAGGTACTGCAGCCTTCTTTCTGTCAGGACAGGACACACCCAAAGGAAGTGAACCGTGTCCTGAACAGTCCCCAGGTTACATAGAGAACCGATTTGGGCCTCAGGCTCCGCTCTCCCGGGCCTATAGTTCAACCAAAATATCTCCCCTCTGACGATCAATTTATTTATTTAAAAAATAAATAAAGCCATATTTAGGTTTGCTGAGTGCGAACTGTTCTTACATAACAGGTAAGGGAAGGCTTCGAATTTCAACTTGGAAATCCCCATGGCTAAGTTAGAAATTTGGTCTGAAATATTTTCTGCCCTTTTTTAATTAATACAATCGGTAAAATTGACATTAAAGATAAAAATATTAAATTTTAACAAGATCAACTAATTTATACGTGATACGCGTAAAATAATGTTTGTAAGTTTAACCAAATTATTGATATAATATAATGATAACCAGATGACAAGAATATTAATACAACTAAAATCAGATGCTTTTTAGTTTGACCACTGTTACTGGAAAATGGAAGAAAACGTTTCAGGCCCATTTCCTTACATCCATGGGGATTTCCAATCCTAAATTCCAATCCTTTCTTTACCTGATATAAGAATGATTATCAGTCAGCAAACTGACAGTTTATAGCTAAGTACGATGGTAGAATGCCGACATCGGTCTATATGTTCCACAAGAAATTTCTTATACTTGGTAGCATCCCGTGCAAACAGATAGAGAGGGAATAGCAATCCTTAACATTGAGTAGCCGGATGGAGTGTAAGACCCAAGGAGCAGTGAAATAATTAAATAAATTGAAATTGAATGGCTGTAATTTTACTTTGGTTAAGACAAAGCCAGTTAATGATATAACCCCAACTTTCTATTTAGTTGTATTGCTCTGACATAATATATCTTATATTTGAATTGTTCTCCTCTGCAAAAGTCCACCTCGACGTAAATTATATACTATTCTGTATGCGTGGAACGAATTTCAATATTTTTATAAAATTTTGGAATAGCTAATATTAGCTATTTATTGAAGTGAAACGTCTTTAGCGAGGCTGGTGAATCGGAATTACTTTGACAAAAAAAATCAGACATGAAACGCTAAGAAGAGGGGGATGAGTAGCGCATGCGTACAAGTCAACTATGTCGGTGTCGATGTGTGCCACGTGTTTGTATACGGTTTATACGTTTGATTATGAATTTAATACGTTTAGTTTTATTCACAGTTAGTGTTAAATAGTTAAAAATGCAGATAACTTCAACGGAACGAGTTTGACAATTCCGTGCAAGACAAAAGCAAATACAGTAACAAAAAAGTCAACATAAAGGTCATCTTTAATAATTACGCTCCATTTATATTTTTTAATTATTGATTTATTATTGATTTTTAATTATTATATTTTAAATTTTAATTATTGATTAAAATTTTTCTATTCAAAATTAATTAAATTCAATTTTTTTTATTTTATTTATTTTTTTTGGCCTTATGTACGATGCATATTAGCCATGTCACTGTGCTATTTAGTTATTTACGACAACCATGGCCCCGGGAGGGAGTTCTTCTATCTACGAAATAAAACTCACTTCCGGACGGGATTCGAACCCGCAAACCACGGTGAGACCATGTGACCAAAGCCAATTCAATTTATTTAAACTTGAAGGTACATTATTATACCGGGTGATTCATTTAACCTGAAAAACAAGAATAAGTCAAAAAATAAGCTTTATCGAAAAAAATTGTTCAAACAAAAGTTGTAGGGTTTAAAGGGGGACATATAATGATAATACGAAATTTAACCTCGAGTGGCGTTTTCAGGGTTAAATCAAGGGCAACTTCTATTTTTTCAATAAAAACCTACAGTTTTAATTGCATACTTGTATTCAACGTGAAAAAATACGTATCTTTTGTAGGAAAAGTTTTGTTTGAAAATGTCAATTTTTTATGGTTTTGAGAATTTAAAAACACAAATTTGATGCACAAAGAAATAAACATCGATTAAATTAAAATGAATGTTATTGTAACACCACTTATCAACAATTAACTATCATCTTAATAAATGTTCAAAATGATGTCCCTGAACTTCAATACATTTTTCAACAGGTGTAATGAAACATTGCCCCATCCTTAATAAAGTTTTTCTGTCAATTTCTCGACATGCATTTCTGATTCTCTCTTTCATATTTTCAGTTGTAGTTGGCACATTTTTGTATACTTGTTCTTTTAAATATCCCCATAGAAAAAAATCTGGCGAAGTTAAGTCCGGTGACCTAGCTGGCCAGTTTACTGGACCACCTCGACCAATCCATCGGTTAGGATAGTCTCGTTTCTTATATTCTCAAAACCATAAAAAATTGACATTTTCAAACGAAACTTTTCCTACAAAAGATACGTATTTTTTCACATAGAATACATGTATGCAATTAAAACTATGGATTTCCATTGAAAAAATCGAAGTTGCCCTTGATTTAACCCTGAAAACGCCACTCGAGGTTAAATTTCGTATTATCATTATATGTCTCCCTTTAAACCCTGCAACTTTTGTTTGAACAATTTTTTTCGATAAAGCTTATTTTTCGATTTATTCTTGTTTTTCAGGTTAAATGAATCACCCGGTATATTTAAACAGGTAGGTACAAAAAAAAACGACAAAAACAACAGCTGATTGTTGTCGAGAATATCGGCAACTTATTAAAGAAAATCGTGAACGTAGTAATCAAAATAATCGTCAGTAAAATTATAATTATTACAGTTTTCTAAATCATTACCAATTTTTACTAAAATTATTACGTTATATATACGTATATAGAGACAAAAGAAGCACTTATGTGGTTGTGGCACACCTGCTTTTTATTGTTTACTTTATTTCCCAGTTATACGAAGTACAGGGGAAGTTATGTAACCGTTCAGAAAGTTGAATTTTCACCGGAATGACTTGTTTATTACAGTGTATTAAGCAAGCACGCTCACTGTTAATGAGTTACTGGCGCCCTCAAAATTATGTATTACAAAATATATATTATAGTATTATATATTATTAATGACAATGCTAGTTTTGAATTGAATTGAAAATCATGTGAATATTATTTTTATTCTACCGGAAAATAAGAAACACCTATTTTCTTCGGGGACGACAGAATGGAACATTTCAATTACCCTTTTTGGCGTATAAACTCAAGGGTAAATTAAAAGGTAGATTTTCTTCATAAAGCAATTGAAGGGTCCAATGGAAAAACTATGAGGTTCCATTTTGTCAGATTTGAAGAAAAACTAAATCTAAAGTTTCATGACTATAGAGTTCTTTCTGAGTAATTTTCATGATCAAAACCCATTTTCAACCCAGGAACAATAAAAATATCATGTAAAAACAATTTTTTTATTAATTTCAAAGATGGGAAAATGAAAATAAAAGTGAAGTGAAAATTCTAATATTATATCTATGGTCCGAAAATTCAGATTAATAGTAAAAAACGAAACTGAATTACTTCATGAAGAATAGCACATTATAAATTTTTTTTAAAATAAACAAGAGCGAACTTATAGCGGCTAAGAATATGTTGTGATAATCACAGAAAACAGTTTGATGTCAGAGAACAAGAGAGGGGAAGAGAGGGAACCTCATCGTTGTTCCTCGGCCGCGCGGGAGTCTCTCATCGTTCTTCCTCGGCCGCGCGGGAGTCTCACCGTTCTTCCTCGGGCGCGCGGGAATCTCATCGTTCTTCCACTGTTCAACATATTTTCAAACACGAATCAATTGTTTTTTCTCTGTGCCGTTTGGTGTGTTGTTAGTTCCTGTCACTAGCCAACAGATGCCGTTGAAATCTCAATTCCGACAAAAATGGAATCTCATCGTTTTTCCATTGGACCCTTCAATTGTTAGTAATTTCAGGCAGAAGAGCTGGTTGTTAAATGTTGTACGTTTTCCTAAATCTCAATCAAATAGAATTTATCTAAGCGGATTTCATAGTTACATTCTATGTCTATGTCTGGGAGTACTAACTCTAAGTTCATGCCACATTAAGAAAATGCATTTTAACTATGAGGCGTGACATTGTTTTAAGAACAGTTAATTATGGCAAACATTATAGACTGTGGAAATTAGTTGCAACTGTGTTTAAAAGTCACTTTCACATTCACAATTTCAACAGATTGCACAGCCATGGAGTGTTGCATCAATATACCTGCAGTAGGGATGCCACTGTTATTTTCGTAACAGGTATTTTGTAACAGTTATATATCTGTCACTATAACAGTGTATGTTCCTGTCTAATGAAAATACTAGCTATTTCAAAATTTTATATAAACATTGAAATTCGTACCATATTGACATCGAGCTGGACTTTTCCAGAAGGGGACGATTCACATTAACACTAACAATATGAAATTTCATATCGATACATTCATTATTTTATCACATTTTATTGTCTACTTCTTACAATGCATTCTACCTCCAACTTCTCATTCTCCTCCACCTGGGTTTATCTTCTCATCAGTTCTCTATTTTTGTTCACATTCGTTTTTTACTTCTCTTCCTGTTTTCTTCGTTATTTATTTATATCATCGTGTTCATAGGGCTTTGAATTTATATATGAAATTTTGTGTCAATACATTCATTTCAACGGCAGTTATTAGAGTTTTTGAGTTAAGCCTCTCCCTACTACCCCTTTACTTTGACTGTTTTGGCTGAAAATGGATAAATGTAGTATAAAAGTTAATAAGTCCTTATGAGTTTGAAGACACGAAATTGACGCCAACATATACAGCGAAACTTCTGTTAATGGACTATTTAGTCTTGGACCAAAAGCATAGTTGACCTACTTTAACACGATTATTGGGGAACTCCTGCCGGACATGGATACGGAACTTGGATCCCGGGAGATTGCTTAAGACTCCCGGACAGACAAGCTGATCAAAGATGTGACTCAGAATGAGCAATCCCCTCGGAAACTGCGCAAGTCCGTCAAGAGCTGCAACACTCAACATTTTAAGAAAAAAAAAACTCATTTTACTTCCCCAGCTAAACGAACTATAGGGTCCTGCTATAATGTTATCGGTCCGAAATTCGATGCCAAGTTTTCAATGAAATTTGATGTTTTTCGACCTCCTACTTCCAAAAAAATTGCTGTGAACATGATAACTCCCGACTAAATGAATGTATAGAGACGAAATTTTATATGTGTATCCAAAAGTCTTGAAGGGACGACACATATTTATTTTCAGCCAAATCGACCGAAGAAAAAAGGTAGATTAGGGGGTGGCTTAACACAAAAACTCTAATAACTGCCGCTGTACTGAATATATTGACATGAAATTTTATATGTAAATTCAAAGCTCTATAAGGACGACTCCTATTAATTTTCAGAGGAAACAGGAAGGAGAGGTGGGAGCTCAACTCAACAATCTCCCTCCCCCACGAACACCGGATACTAATTTCGTTCTTTACAGAGAGGTTTCACTGTACACCACTTTCTTATCTCTGATTTACTTTTAAGAGATATTGTGCCTTCATAATTTTTCTTTTTTATAAACAGGTTATTCCAGAAAATGTTTATTTGGACTCGGGGAGTATTACCAAATTCATCTTTTTCGATGTCTCGGCGGATAACAATACTTGAAGTTATGAAGAAAGTAAAAATAATAATAAAGAAGAATTACTGGTATGGGAAATGAGATAAGGAAGCTAATTGTAAGATTCTTCGAATATTTTTGTTTGTGTAATTTTCTAGTACATCATTCACGTAATACCATTGTATATTTCCTTATTTTTATAAGAAAAAAAAAAACTATAATGGATATAATAACTTACGAAATAGATAAGTTGAAAGGAAATAAATAGTATGATGAGAAACATGGCAAAACAAAGAAAAAAAAGTTATAAAACTAAGATGTTACGAATGAAGAACTAATAACAATTGCAGACAGTGTTGCACATTTTGAAACGACAATTTCACCTATAGATGCAATCAACATATTTATCAATAATTACTATCCACTTATCAGACGCTGTCCCCTGCCTAGAAAAAAATAATAGATTTTAGATTTAATTAAAACTTATTTTCAAAATCATTACTGTTTCGCCAATAGGCCCTATTAAATTAAATCAAATGATGGGTGAAGGGGGGAGACCAATTACATAAGGCGCTAAATTTTGGGAAATTTAATCCCATCCCCCGTTATGTAACATAATTTTTTTTTTCAAAAAAAAAAGAGAAAAATGAGGTTGACAAATTAAACTTTCTTGACCTCAATGTTTCCCAAATATATATTTTTAAACCCCAGTTAACTTTTCACCCATTCGGGCATATTTATTATTTCGTCTAATCGTAATAATATTTCTGGCTAAAAAGTATTCACAATGTATATTTATTAATTAAATTGCATTTCGCCACATTGCCAATGCGCCATTTTACGTTTCCAACCTCACATTACATAATGACCTCAACATCCCATTTGTACCTTCTGTTATCAAGACACGATATCAAAATTTACACGACAAACTCCATCATCACACCAATCCATTTATTCTGCAATTATCCACGAACACTCTCCTCACAAATCCGCCACGACGTCTCAAGCCGGCATGGCAGAGGGACCTGCTCCAGGACTAGCCTGGACTACTCTTCGGTCACGTACCTCAACAGTACAGCGACACACTTGCCACGGCACATCATCACAATCACTAGTGACAAATGTTGTCGTTGTGAATAGGTAAATAAATAAATAAATTGCATTTTACTTGAATTTGAGAACATTTTTTTTCAAAAATTAATGAAACATTAACTGTGCCTAGTTAATAAAATAAATATATTTAGGAGATCTTTATTACCATCTCTGTCTATTGTATTGGACATCCTTCTTGCATCATAAAAATAGAGCGATATAATAAACATATGTATTTTTTACTTCCCCAGTTATATGAAGTATAGGAGAAGTTATAAATTCGGTCAGAAATTTGATGCCGAGTTTTCAACGGAATTTCACGTTTTCCGAACTCCTGACTCCAAAAATTTTAAAAAATGCTGTTTGTTTATGTGTCTATGAACACGGTAACTCCCGAAAGACACCAAACTATAAATTAATCCAGATCTCTCTAACGACGACGTCTATTGATTTTCAGCTAAATCGTCCAAAGGGAAAGAATTATTAAGGGGGAGACTTAACACCAAAAACTCTAATAACTACCGTTGTAATGGATGTATTGATACAAAATTTCATATGTAAATTCGAAGCTCTTTAAAGATGACACATATCAATTTTCACCAGAATCAGAAGAAATGGAGGTGAGGATTAGAGGGGAAACACCTATAAGGATGGCACCTATTATTTTGTCGCAAAATCGGTTGAAGGGAATGGGGGATCAAATACCCTAATAACTAAAAAATATAAAGAAAAACGTAGGTATGTTTTTAGAAATATTGTCTACCATCTTCAGGCAAGACATAACAAGTACTTCCAGGGGCGTAGCCAGGATTTTGAGCAAGAGGGGGCAAAGCTAGGTTCTGAGGGTGGGGTGTATAGACTCCCGGGGACACAGCCCCCAGTTTCCGTGGTTAGCGTTGTAGACTTTTTGTTATTAATTTGGGAGACTCGGACACCTAGAAGCTCCTCGTGAGGTAACCACTGACTGTAATACTTAAACTGACATTACATGAGCAGCAAAAATGTAAAGCGCAGCAGCAGCAAATGCACGCTGTGGTTTCTGTGCTTTTAGAATTAAATTACTCACAGCCAATAGCATTTGCTGCTGCTACGCTTTGAATTTTTACTGTGCTTGTAAAATCAGCTTTAAGAGTATAAAGTATAACATAAATGATGATTTTGAGCGAGAAAATGAAATGATCGAATTCATGTATATTTAAATAAATGTAATATGACTTGTTTTGTACATGTACATTTAGGTAAAGCACAATTTTCGTTTATTCTCCGAAAATCGTGAAAGAACTTTCTCTTTGAAGTGTTCTCGATCGTTTTCCTGCAACTCTCTGTGCATGCTTAGCATGCAGAGACCATTGAGACGGAATTTTTAATCTAAAATGTTTTTTAGTTTATTTAACTGTTCTTGGTTTTTTGCTACCCCCCTGCCTACGCCCCTGAGTTCTCCCATATATTTTGTGAAATGGACTATATTTCTAGAAAACATACGTTTTTCTTTATATTTCTGAGCTGAGTTTACGAAGCTCTTTCTTAGGCAACTCATGTATTTCGTTGTTCTCGTACTCCTCCTAAACCCCTTTACCGATCACATTGAAATTTGCCACGATGGTAGTGGACACCGTGACGATGGTTTACTACTAAAAAAATCTGAAATCGAACATACCACGGAGGAATAATCACCGAAAGACGAAATCCCCATTGAAATCAATTGAAAGACAAAATTCTAGCTCAAAATAGAATTTTTTAATTTCAAACGTAAAAATCCGGGCGAAGCCCTTTTCGGTTTACCATCGGACACCACTTTTTTTGAGCCGTTTTTTTTCAGTGTTCTAGACTTTTTTTTCGATAAACATATTCACAGCTATTGGGCTAGAAAAAATCCATTGAATTCAATTGAAGTCTATTTAAAGTATTAATATATTCATAAAGAACATACAAGGTGAGAAGTTACTGATAATTATTAAAAAAATTAACTGAGTTTTTTATACAGATATGCCTGACTCAGCTCAGTTTTTGCAAACAGCAGAATGTATTGCACACCTAGTTTACTAAGTGTTTCACAATATCTCTGCAAAAATGTTGTCTAGCCCTAATAACTGCCGATGTATAGACCAAAAATTTCAAAAAAACCTAACGGTCAATTGACTTTGGAGGGAGAGCGAAAACGTAATTAATAATTTCGTATAATTTTTGTGACATAACATTTTCCGAGACCCCTCCCCCCCCCCCCCTCCCCCTGTCCCAAACTGCCCTAAAGTTCAAATCATCCCGATAGAAGAATTACGTAATTTTTGTACGGCCTCTAGGTACATTCTAGAGCTATAACTCAGACAGACCTAGTACATATAGAAGTACAAATTTATTACTAAGGATAGAAGCTGAAGATGAAGAAGAGAAACATTTCGTTACATAAAGTTGGTAGGACATAAGGTAATATTACAGCTACTATTACTATTCCTACTAATGATTCCTTCGCAACAAAACTAATTATTATTTCCTCCTCCATCTTTGTACTCATTATGACTTCAGACGATGAGTTGACTTAATAGTTTATACACAAGTCTAGTGTATAGCACCCATCATTACCAGACCTTTACTGATCCTATATACAGGACTGAATTCTTCAATGAGTTCTATACATAGAACTCATTGAAGAATTCAGTCCTTTTACATTCTCAGCTTTACGATGTATAAGGAAAGTTATGTAATCGGTCAAAAATGCAATGCGGAGTATACTAACCGTTTTCGGGTAAACTAAGGAAACGTCTAAAAATATGTGTTTTAATACTACAATTCAGGAAGGTTTTGGCATGTATTTCGAAAACCGGACGACCTGCAAAAAAATCGTATTCAAATGAAATATGCGTTATTTAATATGGATTATAATATCACTGTCTGATAACTCACAAAATTCAAACATAAAAGGCTTGTTGGAATAAAACATATCTATTAATCATCATAATCATCAGCAGATAAAGTGGCAAAGGTAGCTGCAACGTTGCCTGGGGAAGAAAAGGTAGAGACGACAATACCAGACCTGAAGAACTGCCTGCGTCGCCAAATAAAAGAGAGCTGGGCCTCCGTGTGGATTAACATGGACCTAACAAATAAACTTAGGTCCATCAAAGCAAATGTAGATAAATGGCAAAGCTCCGAAAGACAGAATAGGCAGGAGGAGGTATGTCTGATGCGGCTCCGTGTAGGCCACACTCGTCTAACCCATGGCCACCTCATCAACAGGGCGACGGCACCGGACTGTGACAGGTGTGGGGCCTAGCCACAGTAAGCCACATCCTGGATATGAGGAAATACTAAAAGCCATGGGCTTGCGAACAAGAAACCTACATGAGGTGCTCGAAGACGACAACTCGTCTATCGAAGCTGTCCTATCCTCAATGAAGACAAGTCACCTCATCGAATTAATCTAATCACGTGTACGGCGTCAAAAATCTAGGACATTGAACGCCGACAAATAAAACTATTCTATTCTTCTATTCTCATAATCATCCAGGTTCGAATTCCAATAGCTTCAATTAAGACATACATATACCCACCTGACAGTGCAGTGAAGTATCTGCGACTTACCTGGAACCTGCATATAAACAAGAAACTGACGGAGGTGCATGCTAGATTGGCCATCCTGTTTCCTCTCATCAACAGAAAATCTAAACTAAAGCCTGAATGTACCCTCCTTCTGTACAGGGTTATTTTACGATGGACGCCCCCTGGTTCGTTCGAAACTCCCAGTTACACAGGGAGCTACAACTTGAGACCATAGACGACTTCATTAGGAGGAAATTCAGGAAATATCACGATAACTTACCATCAGTTAAAGGTGCTAGAAGGTTTAAGTTAGGGGTTCGTTCCGAAACACTTCGTTTAAAACCGCGTACCATTCAGGACATTATATTATGAACTTGTACTATCAGTTTTCCCCCCTTAAATTTTTCATTATGTTACTGCTACTCCAGTCAACTGTATGTTCTAAATACTGCACATTTTCTACTTTTTCTGTTCTGTTGATTAATTGCTTAAACACACTTTAAGGGGTAAATGTATCCCAAAAATTATTTTTCATTTGCCAAATGTTACTAAGGCATAGATTTTCAATTATATGATATAATATATCATATAATATGAATATATATATAATTATTATGTAATTATACCATGCAAAACAAATTCATGTTGATCTCGTAAATTGTTGTTAAATAAAGAATTTTAGAAAAAAAAAAGACATACAATAGATACATATAGGACCATTATGTAAATAAAACTGATTATTGGAAAAATACTACAGGTTACTTTAATCGATCTAGCTGTTCTGGAGTTCCCAGAAGTCGGATTATGGTAGTAGCTCCAGGAATGCTGGAAGTGCTGGTCATCTTGGTAGTTCTGGAGCTGCTGAGGTAGAGCTAGACTCACCAGAAGTCGTTTTATTATGGTAATAGTTCCAGAGATGCTGGAGTCACGATAAGGCGGATTATCTTGATAGCTCCATGGGTACTGGAGAGTCGTTTTATTATGGTAATAGTTCCAGAGATGCTGGAGTCACGATAAGTCGGATTATCTTGATAGCTCCATGGGTACTGGAGAGTCGTTTTATTATGGTAATAGTTCCAGAGATGCTGGAGTCACGATAAGTCGGATTATCATGATAGCTCCATGGGTACTGGAGTCGTTTTATTATGGTAATAGATCCAGGGATGCTGAAAGTACTCGAGTCATATCATTTTGATAGTTTCAGGAGTTTTACAGTAACCAAAATTCGAGCTATTTAATAAGAATCTACTGCGTTATGTTTTTATTTGGCGATTTCATGTGACGATTTTTTTAGAATAAACTCAATGGACGAATGTCACGTCGAAACACTCCATATCCAAACTCCCAACCCCTGTTTTCTGTACAAGAATTAATGTATTATAACTTAAAAGTATTTGATATGACTATTTTTAAAATAGCAGTTCTGCAATAAGTATCAAACTGCACAACTGCCCCTCCACAGTTGGCTATGGTTATGGTGCCAAGTAGGGTAATGTTGGTGACCCCATTAGGAGAGGGTTACATAAAGGCTGGGTAGTGGGCTCAGAACGGCACCTCCGTCACTTTCTCCAGGAGCCCCCAGGTTCCCGGTGACAGAGGAACATCTCCCAGTCGGACCGACAAAGCCGTACCTTCCACCCCAATGAGAGTGTGGTGAATCGTCAGCCTCTCCACAATACCAACATCCAACATTTCTTTAATCCTATCTTCTTTTTTCTCTCCTGTGGCCATACTTCCTATATATGGATGGGAGAAATGTTTAAATACATTGAAGGAAGGAAGTTGTCAATGAGGAATACATAAGCTAACCGTGACATTTTTTTTTGAACGATTTTTTTTATCTCGATTTCAAGAACTTGTGAAAAGCACTAGTTCAAGGATTTATTGCTTGATTTTGCACAATCCAGAAAAAATCAGTTTTCTGTTTAGCTCCTTCGGCAAATATTAAACATAACGTTTCATATCTACTTCAACATTGAAATTACAACCCCCGAAGATACCAAAAAACAATTTTTTTCACAAGAAATTGTGTATCTCTGGTGACAACGATTATAGTGATTATAAATTAAATGAAGAAATTATTTTTTTTTTAAATAGTTCAAACCCAGGAATACCTATTTGTTCAAAAAAAACAAAAAAATGGAGTCTCGAGGCCCCTTTTTGATTCATTTTGCCGGAGGCCCGTGACTTTAGCCGCCCACCCGTCGCTACGCCACTGATCGTGAAGATACTTGTATCATGAGTAAGAACTATCATTTATGAACAGGTATTAAGGCGACTTTGAACTAAACAAAAAAACACACAAAAAAATGAGTCGTGAGGAATATTTAAATAGTGAAACAGAAATTGAAGATGATAATAAAAATAAAGAGAAAGCCCAGAGTCATCTTTGTCACAAATATAATAACTGGTATAAAATATTATCAAACTATAGATGGAAAAGAGAAGGTAGATGGTTTTGTATCACTTTCGCTTCTTTCTTTATTGTTCAGTTCACATAAATACATAGTTTCTAATAAAGAGTGGCGCAGTTTATGGTAGGCAGACATGTTAATATTTTCTGACATTTATTTTTGAGGAAAAATGTTTCTATAAACATAGGTCTATGAAAGGGTTCTTAAAAAAAAAAAAAAAAAGTACATTCAACAATGAAGTTGTTAATGCTTTATACCTAGATCTTAGAAGGGGTCACATATTTGAAATATGGGGACCGCCTTGTCATAAAATATCTCACAGCTTGACAATTTAGCTTAGTAAGGAATGTCTGACGTCATGGGGAACACCAGGGGGGAGGGTAAGGGGTTCCTCGAGAGGCTGACATTCTGTAATATTAACTTAGTCTTATGCTTTTGGCTGAGGATGGTAGAAATACCGAAAGTACTCCCATGTAAATATAGTTGGTGAAATTAGACAATATCATAAATAAACAAATTTTATTTCTTTCAAGTTCAAATGAAGTTTTCTTTAGATTTTTTCTAAACAACTCAACTAAAAATTCCTTAAATCAAAAGTATACACTTTAACAAAAAAATGTAGAACCTTAAATTTCTGGAAGAAGTTAGTTGTTATGACTCATGCCCGGGCTTTAACTACGAGGTCATATCGCCAACTACCAGAGCGCTCATTCGTCATTCTGGTGGACATGAGCCCGACTTTACTGTAAGAGTCCTAAATTTTGACTAACCTAAATTTTTATTCAGCTAGGGCGGGGGTCTTGAACAAGTATAATATATATAAGGACGACGTGCTTAAGTTTATTTTACCTCCCAGATAAAATAAACTAGTGGCCTCAGCCGATCTTGAGCTCAGAAGGTAAGCACGCATACCAATGAGATACCGACGCCCTCTTTCTGGAAGAATATAAACATTTTGATAGTATTTTTTCAGGCCACGGTAAGGCGTGAAATTTACTTCTTATTTAATTTTCTGACGTCTCAAAGTTTTTCTACCACAAATAGCGCCATTCCATATGAGTGTGTGTAGGCAGAGCCTCGAGATTTCCAGTTGTGTAATGTTGAGAAGAGCTTCCAGTCTCTCGCCCACAACCAATATCCTGTAGTAAAGTAAGCATTCAACAATTTAAAACTATTACAAACCTGAAAAACACATTGAAGATTCATCAATTTTTTTTTTCTTGATTTTCTGTGGAAAACCTGTTGGAATTTACTCAAAATGATCATTTTCAGGAAGTGTGGCCACACTCAGGAAGCTGGGTTTGGTGCGAATGTGAAAATTGGCCAGAGTAATAACGTATTCAACTCTGCACCCCCTCCAGGTGAAAGGAACACAACTTGTCCAGGAACTGTTTCGTGGTGGGGTTTGGGCATTTCAGCTGATGACTAGTCGGCCAATAGTGCTGCGGTGTAGTTTCGATTCAAGGATGAGGAGAAACTTCATAGTTAGATCAGACTGCTTCTTCCCAATCACAATTTGATATAGAAGACAGAGATGTACCAATATCACTGGTTCAACGAAATTAAATTTATTTTTTGTACAGGATCTAGGTTTTCGCTCAGGGGGGGTAGCACTTTTTATGAGAGTTACCAATCTAATCTACCAAGTAATTCGTTCTGATTTTGTGATACCAAAAACTGGAAAAACATTTAGTTGAATATCCATCATACTCTACTTGCATTTAAATAACGCTCTGTCTCTCTACCTTATAAAATAATATAATAAAAAATACAGGTCATAATATATTTTCTTTATTTCTTATAGAGAGTACAACAATCTAAAACATACATACGAAGTGTATATACTTTAACGGTAAAAAGTACGGGTTGATTCCTCTCAATAAGTCCATATTTGACTCTCCCCCATCGCTCCGGTGCAGTTCATAATTTTTACAGTGATTTTCGGAGTAGTTTTTCCTATAGCATGTATTCGGTTTAATTAGGGATACGTTTATAACGATTCTTGAAAACAGTAACAAGTTCGGTCGAGGCTCGGGGGGGGGGGGGGGGGGGAATTGTACCCATTGCCCGTATATATGTATATATATATACCAGAGGGCGCCGGTATCTCGGTGGTATGCGTGCTTGTCTTCTGAGTTCAAGATCGTGGATTAGAAATCCGACCGAGGCCCTTAGTTTATTTTATCTGGGAGGTCAAATAAATGTAAGTACGCCGTCCTTCGGATGGGACGTTAAGCGATGGTCCCGAGCCTGTACAATGTCAGATATTCGTTAAAGACCCCTACCCCAGGTGAATAAAAATTTAGGACTCCCATAGTAGAGTCGGGCTCATGCCCACCAGTGACGAAAGAGCGCTCTGGTAGTAGGCGATATGACCTCGTAGTTAAAGCCCGGGCATGAGTCATAAAACCTAACCGAACCTATATATATATATCTGTATAAAACTTAACGAGTGGTCAACTAGAACAAGTAATAAATGTATGAAAGAAAGTTATACTCATTTGTGCAGACTGGTAATTTAAGTAAATGGTTTTACTTGATTTTATTTAATGTAAAGCAATTTAAAGTTAAGTGAAAGTTAATTTATTTTAATAGCGTAGGAGGTTTTAAATGTAATAGAGAAATAGATACCTGAACAATTATTATAAATATAAAGTATATTGCGAGTTAGTATCTGGACGAAATAGGCTATAAAATATCTATCAAAGAAAATTAGTGAGCATTATTATAAATACTCTGTAATTTGTTTATAATGTAAAATTCAATATAATTAGTTTAATTAAGTGTGGGAAGGAAGAGTAATAGAACTAGAAGGTGCACGAATAAGAGACTGTAGCGCCACTCACTGCAAACTAGAAGGCAAACATGAATAATCAAGATGGCAGAGTATTAATTCGTGGCAGGATTTACCAAGAGATCAGGTTTCTGGTCAAAAAAAACGAACTCCAAGAATTTCTAACAAGCTTTCCGCGATGAATGCCTTCTTCAGGGTCTGTATTAACATATATATGTTATGGTCAAAGTAATAAATCCGGTCACTATTAATAACTATATGTAATTATTGTTAATTCCCTGTTGGACCTGGTAATATAGTTTTAAAAAATAATTTAGAACAAATATCATTTGTATATGTCAAATCATACAATTTATTTATCCTTTAAGTTTTTTAAAATATACTTTCAATTAACTGATTATTGTTGATTTGTATTTAGTGTATAAGGGTAATAGTTAAGGAACCTTATTGTATAATTGTACCTCTGTAAATGCGACTGTTATTATAAACTATTCTTCTTCATACAATTTATCCGAAAGAAAGTAGGTCCTTGTAGTGAAGTACAGGTTCTAGAATTTTCCCATTTATTTTATTTTTTTACTTCCCAACGTATATGAAGTATAGGGGAATTTATATAATCGATCAAAAAATCGAAGCGGAGTTTTCAACGAAATTTCATGTTTCCGACCTCTAGATTCCACCCGATAGAATGAATGTATCGACACGAAAATTTATATGTGAATCCAAAACGCTATAACATTTGTTTTTCAGCCAAATCGACCAAAGGGAAGGATATCAGAGGTGTAGCGAAAAGTTAATTGATTCATACTTCCTGCGAAAGTAAATTGCTGGTGATTCACCGACTTTTTTTTTTTTTTTCGGAAAATCTGTACTGCTTCAATAAAATTTCTTACAGGAGAGTCAGAATTATATTCCTTCGAATACATGATATGAAAAGGACAAATCATATCATGTCTTTTTCAGAAATATATCAAGACTATGGCTGCGGACACATACGACCTATCTAACGTCAAACTTTTTTTGTTAAACTGTTCAAAATTTATAAAGCTGACGGATGGACAGACACCGTGAGCTTTCCATAAGGGTTCCGTTTTTCACAATTTTTGGTATTTTACCCTTAAAATACATTAATAATATATTTGTAGAAACTGCAACTAAGGATTATTATACGTCTCGTGCCTGTATTTCGGCGAGATGTAGGGGATGTTGAAAAAAAAAATCCTGTGTTAAAATATGTAAAATTATGTATTTTTTTTCTCCAATCTTAAAATTCAAAACGCTTAAAATTTAAATACATACCTACATATGTAGACGAACACAGAATAATATACAAAATAGAATATTGTAATATCAATATAACATCATCTTCGAATATATCTTTTGTAAGTGTACAAAAGTGTTATCAATTTTATTAATGATTAATATTGGCACATTATTCTTAATAATAACTTACATAAAATATAATGTTCTAGAACGAGTATTTTCAGATATAAATAAAAGATAAAAACAAAATTATGTTTTTTTTTTATTATTTTTATTTTTTGTGTCCAATGTACACACTCATACATTATGAAATAAATCACAGATAAAAAAAATTAAACAATCATACTTTTTTTTTAAATTACTTTTTTATTTAAATACAAATATCAATATAATGTAATTACTAAAAGAATATTTAGTAATTCAAGAATAATAGGGAAACCATTTATTATGTTATTAAAATATGTTTCATCTTATTTTAATAAGACAAAACGAAATAAAATGAATAGAAGTTTCGTAAAGTAAAACTTATCATTAAGTTAAATATAAATGTTTTTTATTGTGCATTTTAAAAATGACGATACAGCGGTTTCTGGTATTGTCAACTTCAGGCATTCTTCTCCCAATTTTTAATGATTATTTGACCAAATTTAATTCATTTCCACAAATATGATTCGGACCATTCATCGAAAAAATGAGTTTCTCTTTAAGAAACAAAAAAAAAGACGATACAATAGTGGTACACAAGGAAGATTCTTCGACAGGTCTAAGCCGAGAACACAAACTCATAACAACTCAGTCTTATTTTGTAAAGCAGTTACAAATAGTCTATTGGAAACTAAAATGGACGACAGCGTTGAAACAATACATCAGAAAAACGTAGATCCATGTATGCTCCCGAATACGGTCTTATCCCCCAGGGATCCCAGAACTACCAATCACAACCCCTAACACAATCTTCCAGACAAGAAGAGAAGTGTACAAACAGGTTTACGGAGAACTTAATCTCGCGCCAGTGACCACATTCATTCACGTTTACAGATACTCATTGTCTAGTTTAGGCAATGGTCACCAGGATTCATCCAATTTTACGGGAATCCTATTAATCCTACTAGAGATCATATATACACAATCATTCAGGTTTACGGAGAACTCAATCCCGCGCCAGTGACCTCCATATGCACGCATAACGGTACGCAAGAGATGGTATACACGAACATTCAAGTTTACGAAGAACTCAATCCCGCGCCAGTGACCACGTTCATTCTGGTTCTCAGAAATCCATTGTCTAGTTTAACCGACGACCGACAAGCATCCAACAGATCCTAACCCCCGGGGCTCCAACAAACCTACTCCAATACATATTCAAAAATCGATATTACGTAGTAGATACAAAATAATAATTTACAATACAATATTATATTTATCTAAGCTAGAGTTGTAAGATTGTATTTATTTTTCCGTTCAACACTAGAATTCGATTTCTCAATTTCGGTCAATCAGCATATACGGAGTACATTTCAAAATAGGGGGCACACTTCACCCTCATATTTGAAAGATCTGAGCTCATTTAAATTAAAATGTTCTCATCCTTTTAAAAACCCACTTAAAATAGTATTATCAAGCCTTAAGCAATAATTGTACATAGTAGAATGCAATGGCCTTCCTCTGTGGGAGTTAAGACGCCGAATGAGCTGTTTCGGAACACATCTTGAGACTGCACTACGAAAGTTCAACAGAGGCTGTGTCAGTGTTTTCAAACCGTTAGCTCATTTTATAGATGTAGATAGCAGAGATTACTGTAATTTATGGATATTTATAATGTAAAAAAAAAACGAAGATTTTGTAATAGTTCCAGTGCACAATGATCCGGAACCCCGAAGTGAAATTTCATATTTTTAGAACCATTAATACAAAAATGACAACAAACAAAATATGTGTGTGTCTATGGTCACGATTGAATGTAAACAAAAATAAAATATTTCATATGTGGGGGGTCCACAAGCAGAATTGTATATTTTCAGCTGTCGGCCAAAAGAGTAGGAGAGAGTCACAAGCAGAATTGTATATTTTCAGCTGTCGGCCAAAAGAGTAGGAGAGAGTGACTCAAACTTGTTGATTTTCTGTCAAATCAGGCAAAGAAGGCGGAGAGTTTATAAGGAGAATTTCGTTTTTGCCCACTCCAATCGGAAGGTAACCATTAAAATTTAAGGAAGATTTATGAATTGGGGACGTACATTGGCAGTGATTTACGGATTTTGTACGATACCTGCTTCTTATACTTCATCCATTGAACTCATTACATTTAAAATTGTTTTTTTTTATTGTTTCTTTCTGTGTTTCAATATTGTTGCCCAGTCCATCCATTAAAGAATTTCAATGGCAATTATATTATTATAAGTATTTATAATGGCAGATTTTTATACCTTGTCCAGTCCAACAGAGGATGACCAAGGTAGGATTTACTTCTCTAATAGTACTACTGAATAAAACAATTAGAACAAGTCAAAAATTCCACTATATTTATATAAAATACACAATATAATTCCCTGGTTAGAGCAGACATAAGTATGTATCCTGTACACTTGACAATGCTCAAATCAGCAAAATATATTGTGTATTTTATATGAATATAATGGAATTTTTGACTTGTTCAAAGTGTTTTATTCAGTAGTATTTACAATGAACTTCCACAAGATCTCTGGCGAAAACATCTCTAAAAGTATTTTTATAATACCAAGTAACCACAGTTTTAGCATATGTATTGAGCATTCTAGAATACTAGTTTATTAGTCATATTTATGAAATGGCAATCTACATTACATTGGCATAGAGAGTCAGCAATAACGTTTTATTACTTTTCAACAAAATAATATTAATACTGTTAAAATTCTACAAATATTGGTCCAATGTTGTGAGGTTAAGAGGACGGGCGTCCACCTACGACTGTGTCTTATCCTCTAGGTTGAGCCGTGCCCTCTGGAGAATGTCGTTAGTCTTGTGCAGCTGTCGACAGATGGCCCGCTCAACTTGTCTCTTCTTTTGGTTGGCCGTGCTCAACTGAGCCAGGGTTTCCTCCAGAGCCTGCCTCGTCCTAACCAGCTGAGCCCGCAACTCCACGTTCTCCACCTCCAGACCTCCCCGGACTGGCCGAACCATCCCCTTCTCTGAGGGGCAGACACCGCTCAAACATGAGGTCACCACAGCCACAGTCTCACCTGCACAGCCGAAACACTAATCCACATTAATAACATACACTCTACAGTATAACACAGGTATTATTGGGATAGAAATTCAAAAAATCATTTGTTCAGCCCTGAATGTTACTTTTACTGTGTAAAAACAACTGCCAAAACTGGCAACTCGAAAATTTTAAAAATAAATCCACATAGGTCCACACTTAATCATTTTAAAAGCAGTATTTTGTTTCTAAAACTTTTCTCGCCAATATTTAGAGTGCTTTACTTAGGAGTGGTCTGAGTAACAAGATGGACTACTCACCGTTCTGCTTCGGAGAATGAAGTGGCTCCATACTAGATAGTCTGTTGTCACTCTCGATGCCCAGGTCTGGGGAGCTGCTATTGTTGTGGCGGCCACACATAGGAAACCACCCGTTATTCTGTTCAAAACAATAGTATGTATCAATTAATACGTAAATTTCAACAAACAACTATTTTTTCGTTACTAGGAGTTTGTGATAACTAAAGTGCGATATAAATTTCTTTTATTAACTTTGTGGAGATATCTTGTAATAAAATTTAATCAATAAGAAAACAATAGTTTTAATGAATTTGAATAATATAAATGGAGCTTAATTATTAAAAATACAAACTGTCGAAACACAGGAATACTTACGTGATTATCATGATCGGAGGTATAGTCCGAAGTGGGGTTGCTCCTCTGTCTGAGGTAGGTGGGGATCCCTCTGGGACTGGACGGCTCAGAGTCGGACTTGGTCAGCTGGGCCAGACGCCCCTCCAGCTCAGTGTTGGCGGACTCCAGCTCGTGGACCCGCCGTTCCAGGTCCGCCTTAACCTGCTGTTCACAAATACAGACATGAGCTAAGAACATCAGTTACAGCAAGTTTATGGTTGTTTACATGCAGATCTTCATATGCTACGCTCTCCTCGATCATATTTCAGCCAGAGCCGCGCCAATAAAAACCTTATATCAGTAATATCATTTAAAATATAAATATAAACACAGGTCTTCCTAGAGTGAGTTAATTACATATTTTTAATTGTTATTCGTTTGAAACCTGCACATAACGTTTGTCACTGGAAATAAAAGATAACCAATTTTGCCGGGGGCTTATATTACAGCGCTAGTGTTATTTATTTTTTTCAACGTCCTCGAGGACTCCCAACTCGGGCAGAAAGGACAAGTTCTCAACAAGTTGCTGCCCTTGTATATCTCTAAAATCCATTCAATTGCGTCAGCAGTTTTCCATTAATTTATTCAACTCATTATTAATGAAACAAATTAAAGAAAAATTCAGAAGCTTATACATCAAGAGGCAGCCACTACGCCATAAGGCTTCGAAAAATATTCCAACTGATTCAAACCGGCACACAATTGTCAAAAAGTCCGATCTAGCTTGGCCTAAAGATAATTTTTTCCAATTAACACATTGAATCCATTCTTTGAAAATTTTGAAATCAAATTTTTTTTCAATGACCTAGAAAACCTCATTTAATAGAGCAAAATTAGTTTTGTCTAGCTATTTATTTATTTTATTAGGTCATTGTATGGTAACGCCTAGGTCATGAGTCAAAGTCGCAAAATATTTACATAGTAAATAACTTTTTTTCCCTTACATACTTCACCCAAAATGATGTTCGCGATAAAAGGTAGACAAGTAGAAGTAAATGTACAAATTTCTCGTTTTTATTGCATTTTTCGTTTCTTCTTTAAACTAAATGATAAACACACTAAGTACACAGCATACAAAAAGTCATGCGAAAATAAGAAAGTGCAAACAAGGGGAAAGTGCAAAACAAGATAAGGAAATGCAAACATTCATTTAGAAAACAAATGCACAACTCACATTAATAAAAAGCCATACAGAGATTTAAATTTTACTTTATATAAATAAAATCTTCTTGGATATTTATAAAACTAATGACCTAATATATCTCTCGATGAGACAACTAAATGACTTCGCCCTTTTTAGGGGGCGGGAAGGCGTTAAATAAAATATATACACAAGATTAAGCCATATCATTCCAAATGTCTCAGGCTAGGCCACATTAGGTTCGAAAATTTTATTTAGGAGGTTCCCCAGAGGTGAAGGGGACGAAAATCATTTTTATAACAACATTATTGAGAGGCATATCATATTGAAGGTCTTCCCGGGGCGATTCTATACATTTAACATTCTAAACTTTTTGGGGAAGTGGGAGGATTAAATGGGGCGGAATTTATAAAATAAAGAAATGTATGCACAAGATTGGGTTACATCATTTTAAACGTTTAATAATGATTACAATTTGAAGATTGTCTCTATGAACTTTTAATAAAAGGGGATAGGGTCAAAATTATTCTTTGAACAGTGAATAGGACGACATCATATTAAGTGTCCAGACGAGGCGATTAAATTTTTTTTTTACTTTTTTAGGGATGGGCGAAACTGAGAAGGGGTGAGAGATATTATTCTGAGGACACTCCGTAGCTGTGTGGTTAGTGCTACTATTCTGAGGGCACTCCGTAGCTGTGTGGTTAGTGCTACTATTCTGAGACTAATAGTTAAAGAGTAACATCCTGAAAAGAGCCTTAAAATGATTGTGTAGTTAACCTCAGAGGGGCTTTAATTGTTGAATGATTACTCTCATTGGCCATTATGGTGAGAGGAGTCCTTTGTGGTCAAGTGATTAGTATGTCTGGAGCCTGAGAGGGGGCTTAAATAGATGAATTTTGAGTTCAGGAACGGTTCTCGATGGCTCAATGTTTCGGTATACGGATTTTAAGTAATGATCAATTTGGTATTAAGGTTTTCCTGGGCAACGCCGGGTACATTTGTAGTAATATTTGTATCTTAATGTGTTACAAACCAAGCATAATGAACGGTTTCAGAAAAAAATATGTAGCGTTCAGCGTCAAAAAAAACGACATTCGGTTAAATCCAGAACTGTTTTCTTGAGTAGTGAGTGATACTTAAACATTTTACAGGGATATTGTGAAACTCCTCATAAAAATTAAGAAAAAAAACTATTTTTTCTGAAAATAATACTCCATTCTCTGGGTATAGGTACGTACTTATTACCTCAAAATTTTATGTACATATAACATATATATTATATTTTATTTGTAATAATCTCTGGGATTATTTCAATATTTCTTTTATTATTCAAATTTTCGTTTATAGACAAAATTTTGTTTTCAATGGGTTCTGAAGAATGGATTACCAAATGGGTAACAGGCAAGAATGTAATTTACATTAGTGCCGATGTTGGGATTTGAATCCTGGACCCTTGCTTTGAAGATAAGATTGTTATCCACTCGGCCATCGGGATCTCCCTTTTTATTTATTAAATAATCATTATTATCAACAAAACAGCTGCGGTGTCAGTAACGAAGACCGACCTGGCGACATCCACCACTTCTTTATGGAGTGTCCAGACTTCGGCTAACTTATAAAAAGTAGCTGGGAGAAGCACTGACCAGCCCACAACCTCACAAGGCCCTCTTCAACATTGATAGGTATTAATAATAACCTCAATAGTGTCATATTCTATGTTTCATTTCCTTGTATTTTATTATTATTATTTTCTGTTATTATTCTATGTTTTCCTTCTTTTTTATGTTCAATAATGTATATATAAGGCAGAACACCTTGTCTAAAATCTGTATTTCCTAAGGATTGTTAAAGAAATTGAATTATCAACTACAGGGTTTGGGTCAGACAGAAAAGTTCCGTTTTTGATTTTTCGGTCATTGTCAAAATTGAGATATCGTATATCATCATGAAAATAGGTCCTTCCATCTTTTTTTTCGACAGATTCTCATTTCTCTGATCATAAGGATGATATTTTAAGGTTTTAAGCTAACAACATAAGCATGGAAATGAGAACATTATGACTTATTATTTGAAATAAGGTTGCACTGTAATTTTAGTTTCAAATCATTCGTTTCTTCGCCTTCAGGGCAATAACTAAAAAAAATTACAAAACCTTATTTTTTAGCATTGCATTACGGTAGAAGAGGAAATTACAGGAACAAAACTTATCTACACAAAACATGACACTGAAGCTACATAGTTATAACCCCTGAATGCTTTCTGTAGTAAGTTTTTCATAATTGAGGGTATAGCTGTCGAACGAAAACTGGAAGATGATAAGTAACCATGCATCTATGTTCACATAAAATACTGTTCAACTATCAAAATTTAATAACAAGCACATAAAACAACACAACTCTGAAAAAAAAAAATATAATTATTATTATCATCACGGTTCCAGTACAATAATCGATGAAGAGTTGGTCTGGGTCTGGGTAAGGCATGCTCTGAGTTTATATTCAAAATTGGTATGTACAGCATGTTGCCGATGGACGACGAGACGTTCGTTAGCGAGTCGAGTCCTTTCGAGAACCACCTCCGAGTTGGAAAGGGTGAGTTGATCGAGTTTCCGTCGAAGTCGTGCCTCTGTCTGAGCGGCTGAGCTCTCCACCTCGGCCACGCGTCGTCGCCAACCACGATCCGTCAGCTGTCGGCCCACACACACCAATACACATCACATCCTCAGAGCATCAACATCAACACAAATTACAGTAATTGTGGATATTAACTAGTTACCGAGACTTTAGGATTAACTTGACAATACATTTGAGAAAGGGCACATAAGATGTAAAATGTGAATTGGTTTCTATTTTTTCATCTATATTTTTCTATTTAAACAAAAAATTAAATTACACAAACTTGAAATAGAAAAAAAAGCACTTTCTCAAAAGAGCCTTTATACTCGAGATACAAGTAAAATTGAAAATGAAATTAACCAGGCTTAGATTTTATCAAGATTTCTATGTGCTATATTAATTTAAGAAACACAAAACCAAAAACATTTTCCAGAACTATATACCACTTTTAAATTATTGTTATTTGTGCCCGAGCTTTGACTACGAAGTCATGTCGCCTGCTATGTGCTCAACTCCATTGTAGGAGTCCTAAATTTTGCCTGGGCAGGTTTAACTAGGATAGGGGTCTTTAACGAATACCTGACCGTAATTATTATACAATAAGAATGTTTTTTATTATAAGTAGCAACTGTAAATATAAATAAGAAGGGGTAGAGATGAGGCTTGTGGTCGATAAAAACAAACTTGTAGAATTTCTGCCAACCTTTCGGCACTAATTTTGCCTTCTTCGGGGCCTGTAATGACATAAATTATCGCTGAGGTTATATAAGCCAGAATTAAGTGTCTTTACTAAATTGTAGCTTATATAACCTCACTCATAATGAATATAATATGTATATACATATTATGTCAATAAAGGCCCCGAAGAAGGCACAATCAGTGTCGAAAGCTTGACAGAAATTCTAGAAGTCGGTTTTTATCGACCGCAAGCTTCATCTCTCCCCCTTCCTTTTAAATAGTTGGAAGGATTTTGCCTAATTGGTAAATAATAATAGTATATATAGTATTGCTATTTATGTACATGTTTATACTCAGCAATCTATGGGGAATTAATCAGAAAGTCTTTTCATATCAAATATACGTATATATTATATATATTTTTTTTAGAAAAAGAGAAGGCGAATATAATTACCCATATTAGAAAGAATAAGCGCTTGAATGTAAAAATGTCTAATAAGGACCGGATGGTGGTCCTAGGAAAATTATAGAACTCACCAAAGATGATAATTGCTTGGACACCCAATCAGTTAATAATAGTAATGAGGACATAAGTGCAAAGTGTGGTGCAGTAGACGGACTTGTTCATAAGTTTAATTTTTTTTTTCTTCTTCTTTTATTTAGTGACTTCACATGCTGTGCATAATATCTGATTGTGAGTAAAGTAAAGAATGATTCCCTTTTAGTGAACGTACGTTTTGTACTAAACTTAACATTATTTACCACCCTACAAGATGTAGTAGTTACAAATCTTGCAAGGTAGATCATACAACTTGTTTATCTATGTGAATACCAAACTTTCTTACCTTCTGTCCTATCTCCAGTTGGGAGACTTTCCCCTTCTCCTCTTCCAGCCGTATCCTTAGCTCCTCCTGGGACCTCAAGGCCATCTCCAGACGGTCCTCCAACTCATGTCTTCTTCGACCCTCCTTGTCAACGTATTCTGTTTTCTCCGTTTCAAATGCATCCAAGCGTGCTTTCAATTCACCCTCTATAAAATCTTTTTCTTCTTTTGTTTTATCCAATTTTTCATTCGAGTGAGCCAATTCAATTTTCAAATGTTTCAACTGAAGTTTTAAATTTGCAATCTCTGCTTCGTATTTATTGATGAGTTCCTGAAAACAGCCAAAAACCCCACAATTATAATGATGTGCAATAGAAATATAATAAAGCTTATGGAATTAATGGCATAGCAGCCATAATTTCCTCTGGAAATACATGAGAATGGGGAACAACTGAAATTATGATTACATTTACATAACGTATTACTTCCCTGTAGAGACCATTATATGATGTGCCACTCATTACCTTTAAAAAACATTTCGCCCTTATTTTTTTGTGGCGGCTGCCTAAATTCACATTTTTGAACGCAAAATACACAATAATATTTCAAAACGGGTGGTTTAAAGATATCCTAAAAATTTCATGAATATCGATTGAAACGTTTGGATTTTACATATTATAACACGTTCTTCCTATAGTGCTCCTCTAATGAGTTTTCTTCCGTTCATACCCAAGGCTTTTTGCCAAGGAAATAAGTTTCAAACATTTGTTGGGTGATAATGGAACAAGAACCATGAACAATAAATAAAACAAACGTATTTTTGAAATATCGTATAGCCCACAAAAATCGTCTTCGGCATTACACCATCGTCAGGTTTAGTTAACAACTAAGGCTGCTGTTTAACACAAATTTGAACCATATTAACCTTAAAAAGTCGACTGTATAGAATAGAGCTAGGATCAGGAGCCAGCTGATTGTGCCAAGTTAAATGGGGATGAAACTCATATATACTTCTTACAATAATTGTAAGAGAAGACACAGGGCGGGACTGCTGGTAATACTGTCTATGCAAACAAAATGAAAAGCTATTGACGGACATTTTCCCACAAATTTAAATATAAGGAGGACCACAAGTGGGATAGCTAAGGAACAGAACAGGCGAATGATACTTGTAACGGTACAAGGGAGGGATAAAATCACGGGACAGGTATCACAGTGATCCAACACTGCAACAAAATAGCAATTAAGCCCAACAGTTTGCAAAAGTTTACTGAGTGCGAGAGAGGTTTATAACTAAACGTGACGATGAAGTAATATCGAAACCGCTAGTGTATGTATATATTTTGGTGGAATAGAAAATATTTCAAAAATAAGTTTCGCAAGATGAAGGTGGTTTGAAACAAACAACAGATTGGCCTTCCGGTCCAAATTATATTTATATTATTTTTGTTAACGTTTCGCCATACAAAATAAAACAATTTGTAACCATTAAATTATATATGGTTGTCAATTTTAATATCTAATCAACTAAACACCAAATTGCTAACCGAAGCCTACGCTCGACTCTACATGTTTACCCTATGATGAACAGGAAATCTAATCTAAAGCTCGAAAACTGCCTCTTACTCTACACATCCATTCTCTTAACTTCAAGCAGTGAAGTTTGGGGATCTGCTTCCGCAACTAAAATAAAAATAATTCAAGTTTTCCAGGAAAAATCCTTAGAATGGCTGTGAACTCTCATTGGTTTGTTCGAAACTCCCAATTACAATGCGACCTCGAATTCCCCTCAAAAGAAGAATTCATCCACACCAAATTCCGTACATACAACGACAGCCTATCCACTGTTCCAGGATCTACCACATACAACATCGGACAACCCACCGCTACACGACTTCTCAAATCTAGACTTCTCCAGGACATGTTAATTTGAGGAATTTTACCGAATGTTTTCAATATAATATTGATGAAAATAGTTAAGGGTATCACTACTTAGAGACATTCCCTAATCTAATTTCCCATGTTACCCCCACTATGTATAACATACATTTTGTTGAACTGGTGGAATAAAGAAATAAAGAATATAAGAAATTGTTTAAAAAAATTATATAAGTATAATTTGGGGAGAACGATGTTTGTTTCAAACCACCTTCATCCAGCGAACATTATACTGGTCTCAGAATAAGAATGTTCTTTCCAACTTCAAAAAATAAGTTTGTTACATCTATCTAATAACTCAATTAAACAAAACCTTGAAGTCATATAATTTTCTAAGATTACTACCTATTTTTTTTAAGGTTAAAGTGCTCTGAGGTATTTCACATAATAAAATTCAGACACATAAGGTATCAGAAAATAATCTCATATACACTAATTGGCACATATGCCCCTTATAGAGTATCTACTTACGATCCTCTCGTTGTCCCACTGGTCAGAGAGGTCCTTCCATCTGTTGTCCGCCTCCTTGGACATGGCCTCCACCAACCGTGTCTTGGCTCGCACCTCCTCCTCCGTCAGTCGTACCCGACTCTCCAAGATGATGGTTGAATTCTTGATCTCCAAAAGGGCGCACTGTTTCTCCAGTAGCTCGTTGTCTTTTTCTTTCAGAACACAACGAAGCGCTGCAACAATTAAATACAAATTGATTCATTAATATAATACTTCCTATAGTAGATAGTAGCAGAGATCTGCTTCCTAATGCTTCTCAGTTGGGGGCAGGAAGGCCTCCTAGCTCTGCTTCTTAAACTGGGGTGTCCGAAGCGGGAAACATGTTTGCTTCCATCGGCAGCGATTATCTTTGGTAACACTTGAATCGGGATTTATTAGCTAAGAATAAAACAGACATCTCAAAATTTACTAACATTCTACTTCGAAAGACATAAACAAAATTATAGGCTACTTTATCGACTAATTTGCCCTATTAATCTAGATACCCCCAATCACTTTTCGTTGTCCTATTGCCACACTCAATACTATACACCGAAAATCCCCAGAAATTAAACTGCCTGTTTTTATTCTTAAGTCGACATTCGAGGTTAAATCTTGGTTTGTCTTCTAAATAAGGTAATTTGTATTTTGGAATTAATGTAGAAAGAAGTGTTAGCATGTTTTTTTTTTTTTTTTCAATTCTTAAAGGCATAAGTGAATTAATTGTTTTTACATTACAATTATATATAGATTTAAGAAGACTTATAGATTTAAATAGTCCAGTGCCATTTGTAAAAACTTAGGTTTCAACAAATAAAATGTCATTCATTCATTCAATATTTTCTTATAGTATCACAATAGATTATTTTAATGTAATGCGCATAAACCTCCATAAATTGCGGTTCTCCAAGTAAACGTAACAGGTCGCGGGTATCTGTGAGATAAATGTTACACATTTTTGACATAATGTCATGGAGAAAAATGAAATTTCGAGGGAAACATAAAATATTAATTATTAAATATGTTCATCTTAAGGTGCCTAGCCACCAAGCGTGAAAAACGTTTGTGAATGTTTACTATTTGCAAACTCGTAAACTTGTTTGGTGGAGACACGAACCACGCGCAAACATTTTTCAACTTACCATTAACTTCCGTTACCAAATCCTTGGCTCTAGTTTCAGATCCGGCCAGTGTCTCCAACAAGGAAATTTTCTCCTTTTCCATCTCCATACATTTGGTTTCCAAGTCAAGACATAGATCGCAACTTTCTTCAAGCCGCTCTGTCATCCGGATTACTTGTGCAAGCAAATTGCGGTCAAATATGCTGCTATCATCACCGCACTCCATCATACTGCTAGTCTAAACCAAACAAATGGAGTGTCAAGTCATTATTTGAATATTAATTCAGTCAGGATATTTAGCATCAAGAATAATAAATAATGTTAATCAAATAACAAGCTGCAGAGATATTTAAAAACTTAGAATATTACCATTATTTGTGTTTATATTAGAAACATTAATGGTCATTAGTATATACATCAACTTTTTTTAAGTATTAATATTATCCCTCTTAACAATACTAGCCAAGATTATGATATCAAGTTCTCTTCTTAACTTAATAACAAACTTTTTGAAAACATTTATAAATCATAAAGGAAACAACTTCTTTATGACCTTTCCCACTTCAAAACAGTAGATAATAAAACATTTAAAATTAATTTTAAAAAAATTTAAATTTAAAATTAATTTATCTAAGAATAGATAATTAAAATACACAATTTCTTTGTCAAACTTCACTATATATTCTTAAATACTCGACTAGTTTCGCCGTGTTAAGGCATTATCGAGTCACTTACACTCTTGACAATGCCTTAACTCGGCGAAACTAGTCGAGTATTTAAGAATATAGTGAAGTTTGACGAGCAAATTGTGTATTTTTATTATCTATTCCTAAATTAAAAATGTTCATGTTAGAGGAAACCCTTTATTCGGAAACGGGAATTGTTTTAAAAAAATAAATAAAATAACCTTTATATAAAGGTCGTATTAACCTTTATATAAAGGTCGTATTAAAAGTTCTGATTCATACATAACATTATGGTTTAAAGGAAATAAATATTATTATTATTATTATTATTATTACACGTAGTGTTAATACTGTTTATCAAAGATGGAGACAAATTTAGAAAAAAAAAATTACTTTATTTGGCGAGGCTGGAACTCCCGTCAAAACATCTTCCAGTTTTTGTTTAATAGCTTCATTATTCGACAAGGAAGAAATAAGAATCTCTCGCTGTTGGCGAATTTCTGAGAGTATGTTTTGAGTTAGTGAACCTTCTCCAATCTGAAAAAGTCATAACAAAAAAAGGTAGTTATACGAAAAAAGTAACCATTAAATATATGTATTGTTAATGGAAAATCTACCTGAAATAAATGTTCATTTTATCTTGGAAGTAAAAAAAAACTTAAGCACGCCGTCCTTTGTATGGGACATTAAGCGATGGTTTCGAACCTGTACTCGTTAAAGACTACCCTACTCTAGGTGAATAAAAATGTAGGACTCCCATAGTAGAGTCGGGCTCATGTTCGCTCTAGTGAAGAAAGACCACTCTGGTAGTAGGCGATATGACCTTGTCATAACTATTTACCTGGCAAGTGATGCCGACATCAGTAAATCTATCATTCTGGTTATCCTCCTTTTTCTCGCTCTTCAATTGTCCAATGACCAACTCCAGACTTCGGATTTTCGCATGAAGGGACCGAATCTCACTGTCCCGTCTTTTCTTACCTATAAACAAGTAGAAAAACAACATTAAAATTATTATAATGAGTGAAATTAAAATTAATAATGCATTTATAACTTTACCATGATAAAAATAAGATATATAATAATTGTTCAAGTGATTGTACAATATTAATAAACAAGTTCAAAACATGCTTCATTATAATATAACTCAGTCGATTAACATACATCATTGCTAAGTGAAACTGTTCACGATCCTTTTTCTTATATGGTTATTTATTTGTTTATATTTATATGATTAAAAGGTACAAGGGAGGTAAAAGAACAATTTTTAAGTAATATAAACAAAGAACTCAGTTTGATAAGGTTTAATTGTATGTTATAACTTAAATTTTTAGCAATGAGATCATTTCTTCCCAAAACATAACTTTTTTTTTTTTTTGAGATTATTTTCAACTTCATAGTTCAACAAATGGCAACTCGTAATTATTTAGGAGAATGACGTAGATCTCCATTTCATTCAAGACAATGGAGATATTTTGTTGTTCATAATATAGGCTTATGATATAGTGGAGTATTATAACCTACAGATTCGATTGAAGGTATGCCCACAAAAAAATATATTCCATCTAATGACAGTGAAAAACAGTGTATTTTTTGATGCTATTCGTTCTTGTTGAGTTTATCTCTAATATGAGAATGTTCTTCTACCATAAACTTCTAGAACATTATTGAATGGAGATCAATTCTAAGCAAGATTTCGGTAGGAATGAAGGAAATCGTTCGGATTCGAGTATATACATACATCTACTTCGATACGCTAGAACATTACCTATCTATGGTAGGGCCAATCAAAAAAACCAGAAGAAAGAGGTTTAGAAATAAATTGGACTGTTGTTAAAAGTTGCCAATTTTTCGTAAGATTTTGACAAATCATCCAATATTGTTGTACATCTTTATACATCTAGGCCTCCATATCGTTGTCTGTTGTAAATACTTACGAACAGATCGTGTGCACGTTATCAGCTGTCGAAGGTGGAGCATGCCAAATATTCGCTTAATTAGCTAAAAAACGGTCAAGCCGTTCATTTCGTTACTAACTACAATTTGACTGCCTATTGCTACAACTATTTATGTGGAAATTTCTACACCCATAGAGAATGTAGCAAACCCAGTTTTCAATACATACAATATTTACATTAGAAATGAATTCACTCTAATAATTTGTAAGTTTCCTAAAAATTGTTCAACTTCTTAGCATAGTAATTTCCAGATATTTCTTTAACTTCACCAGCAGACATGCTCTTCTATATTCTTTTCCACCTTACTTTAAAATCACTATAAGGTTACTGTTGATCATCATCCAGACTTTTTCACTTTTCCCAACTGTGTTTCTGCATAAACCAACTAAGAATTTTCGAAAAAAATATGAATTTATATAATATTATGGAAACATTTCTAAAATCAGGTTGTGAATATATAAAAACTTTAATACAATATTTGACTTCATACTTCCAACTTTATATTTTTTTTTCTTCTCCAGGATATAAATTGCTACATTAATTTCTTTCGAATTAAACAAATTACAGTAAGTAATTGAAAAAAAAATTAAACAATATACATGCATATCAAGACAATAGATCACAAATGCATATTAGAATAACTGAAGCGCAAAAATGTTGTCCATGATTCTTCATACCCCCCCTCCCCTCTATGCCACTACCGAAACAAGTCTAGAAAATAAATACATATATCAGTTTATAATTGGCACAGAAATTGAACATATCAGTATCAAACTCCAATCCACCAACCGACAGACTACTGAATACATTTGTAAGACGTTTTAGGTTTTTGTAGCACTGAGGGTGAAACACTCCAATACAAACCTTAAGGGTTTCTGATAACCTTGATTCAGCACGGATTACTTATGATTTAAAAAGCAATAAGTTTTGTTAAGTATAGAAAAAGGAAGGAGGAAATAAATAAAAAAAATCATGTAATGATAGATTTACTGAAAATACAATAAATAAACAATGTATGGATAAATATCAAAATTGTTATGGCATAAATATACTAAAAAAATGTAAATAATTAATAATGAAATTAAAATCAAGTAAAAATAGATAATACAGCAGGCAAAAGAATTATGTTAAAAAAATACATAAATATATATATATCAAGTAGGAAATACATACACCAAAGCTGAAACATAAAAATATAATATAGAAAAAGAATGAAAAAACCAGAAGAAATGTAGATAAAGTATACAAAGAGGCAGGATGTTGTATGACAAAGAGCATGCATTCCCTAAGCGAGTTTATAAAAATATTGCATTATACTTACACCTAATTGGAATTCTCAATTTCCTGATTTTTGTTTTTTGGGAATTTTAGAAATCAGAAGGCTTAGACAGTGTATCAGAATATTTACTTATTAATAAAGCCCGGATTCCCGTGCAATTACATTTTTTTTCGCTTGCTTGAAATAATTAAATAACAATTTATTTTTACGAATTAAGGCTCCTGATTAATATACATAAATTTATTTTGCCCGAAATTGCACTGTTGTGCAATTGTTTTTAACTTTTTTGACAAAATTGCACGTTTCAGGTTTTTACTACACGAAATCCATGAGAGGAGAATATCACTCATATCCTCAAAATGAAATTAAATCTCTCCATCCGGAGAATATATGGCTTAGTATATGGTGCACATCATTTATATTTAACTATACGACCGAATTGGCGCAATTCTGGCTCTAAAAAGAAGAGTGAAATGTTGCTTTCGGCTCCTTTCTACTTCCCCAGCTACACCAAATGAGCAAGTTATGTAATCGGTCAACAATTCGATGCGGAGTTTTCAATAGAATTTCATGTTTTCCGATTTCCAAAAATTAAAAAAAAAATGCTGTCTGTGAACACGATTGTATATGTGTATCCAGATCCCTCTAGGATGACACCTATTAATTTTTAGCCAAATCGGCCAAAGGGAAGGGGGGAATAGGGGGGAGGCTTAACACAAAAACTCTAATAATTGCAGTTGTAATATATATTTTGACGTGAAATTTCATATGCAAATTTCAAAACCCTATAAGGACAACACCTATTAATTTTCAGCGGAATCAGCCAAAGGGGAGGGGGGATCCAAATAACTGCAGTAGTAATGAATGTATCGACACAAAATTTAGTATGATGATTAAGAACCACTACGTAAGTCAAATATTGAATTTTGATCCAAACGGTCGTTTGGCTTTGGAGGGAGAACGAAAACGTAATTGATTAACTCGTGCTGGGGAAGTACATAACCGGTGATTTCCGGACTTTTTTATTTCTCATGGGTTAACCCATAAACTGACACTTTAGCCTATGTAGGCTGAATATAAGGCTGTAAGGTCGTACTTAAATATCTCCTCTTGGAAGTGGGCCCTTCTAACCTGTTGGCCCAGCTATCAGAAGGGATTGTGATTGTATTCAATCACTCAATATTATCATAAGGAGGAACACGAGAAGTTTATTACTCATGCCTAGTTATATTCATCTCATGACAGGAATCTCATTGTCTATGAAGTTTAGATAAGAATTTTTAAACCCATTCTGCCAATATATTGATTAGTTATTGTAGTTCATGCCCGGGATTTAAAGCGAATTTAACTTCCACGTCTTATCGCCTCTACAATGGGAGTCCTAAACTAAATTTTTATTCACATAGGGCAGGGCGAAACGAGTACCTGACATCGTACAGACGGCGAAGGTCGGCGTGCTCAAGGTGTTTCCGTCTTCCACATAAGAAAACCAAAGGGACTCTTTTTGAACCCGCAATCTTGAGCTCAGTAAGCAAGCACGCTACCCATTGGGCTACCGGCGCCCATACTGGTGCTGTATCATAATTGGAACATCCGATGACTGAACTATAAACTGATTGTAAACCGATACTTGTATCTCTCATGCTAATCGGGTGAACTACCAGAGAAGTAACTCTGGTAATCGTCTAACTATTCCATTCTTTTTGTTATTCGATGGAAAATATACATTATTTTCGGTTCCCCGAATATTTTAGTAAGTGAGAAGGTGCTTTCTATAATAAATTATCCTAAGACCGCATTTATATGTGATGCGTCTGGTTTTTCAAGTCGTGCCAAATAGGAAACCTATTTCTTACTAATACGAATTTAATACAATAAAGTTTCTTTAATTATTTTAGCGAATGTGATATCTTCCGTTCCTATTAATTGTAACCCCATCTCCGATCCATAAACAATCTTAAAACTAATTTTCTATAAGTATCTTTCAGAAAAATACATTCAATAAAACCGAGACTAGGCCATCTACAAATACTGGTAATGACAGGGATGCTTCATGCTGACTGAAGGCAGGCTACTAGAGCTAGCTAGGAGAGGTGGATGACGTACCGACAGAGTTGAGAAGTTGAAGTGCATCCTTCCGAGGCTCCTCGTCACTCTCCGACAGAGGGACAGACTTAGGCGGTGTCTTCAGGTCCTCCTTGAATCCGATCCTGGCCAAAGACACGGTCCGGTCCGGCTCTGACCAGCCCTCCGACTCGGAACCTCCGCACCCGGACACTCGGTGGTGACGTCGTTTGGTTCCGCCCTCCTCATCCTCCACCTGCCCCTCTTTGTCTTTTTTCTCTCCTGTAATAAAACAAGGGTACAATATTAGCTAGTATGGACTTAAGGAAAGGTCTTATTATGAAATTAAGGGGAAATCTAGTGGTCAAGACCAACCCATATGAAAAGGAAGCCACAAACACAGTCCATAGAGTCCCCTTTTTCACATAGACCACTTTTTGCATTCGACCCTGACCAAAATTGAGAGCTGAAATATATTTTTTCGAAATAACTCAAGTTTTTCAAAATACATCGAAGTTCTGAAGAAATGTTAACTGTTATTTTACCACGGCGTAGCGGATTATAAACCTCTAAATTGCGCAGTTCATAGAAATATATAAAAATGTCAACTACAACCGAAGAGTACAACCAAACAAAGGGGGAAAAAAAAAGTTTTGGCCATAAAAGTACGATCTTATACCAACCACTGTTGTACAGATAACTCCCTCCCCTCTCAATTCATTTCATGCTGGAATTACTGGGTACATAAAAGTAATGTGTTGGCATCAGCAGTTTTCAGTTTAACATTTGTTGCTATGCGTTACAATTTAAACAACATTCCTTCAAGCTATTTTCTAGAGAAATTTACGATATATTATTATGTAGTTTATAGTACCTCTGGGCCCCCATAACTTTCGTACTGATCCGATCTCAAATCTGAGGACACATGGGCGGCCACTAAAAATTTAATAACGAACATTTTCGGTAAAAAAACATTTTTTCGATAAGATCAACCGTTTTCGGCAAGCAAACGTCTATACAAATTGTTTTCAAAATGTTATTGTAGGACGTTTTTGGCATGTATCTCGCAATTTGGGGGACCTTCAAAAAAACCTACTTTATATAAAATGTACCTTTCAATTTTCTCTACAACTTTTATTTAGTGAGAATTTTGGTTAGGTCATTTATATATCAATGTTAACTTGTAAAATGTATCTTAGGTCATGAAGTAAAGTGGGCTTCATTTTCGTCGGATTTCAGCCAAAACCTATCTATCAGATCAATGTTAGAATATGTGATATCTACATATCAAACAAGTTCAATGCTACAATAGCACCCGGAGTTAGAGCCCTCACAAAGTCCAGTCACATACACAGTCAGACATCAAAGCGAAAATCGTCAAAATGTGTTCGGGGAATCTTGAAACGTAACATTCCGTTGAAAACTCGCATGATTACAATTAATTTTACACTAACTGCAAAACAAGCCTCGACAACAACTTCCTACTATTTGAAACACTTAATTCAGTGTCCAGTAAACTTAAATGAGAGAATTCCGCACTCCGCAAGTTTAAGTAGTGGGAGCAACCGTTGAGAGTTATTTGGAAGTGTGAAGAGATGTTGTCGGACAGAGGGTAACTGACCCTTATTTCCTTACACTACTAAAAGGGACAATGAGGACCCTTACTTACCCTTCTCTTCAGTCTCAGTAGTTTCAAAGGTCTCGATCCCAGTGCCCTCCGTCACATCCTCCAGGGCTGGTCCGTCCCCTTCAGACATGGTGTTCAGACAGTCAGACATGTTCAGATCCCTCTTCTCCTGGAGTCTCGGTGACAGGGACCACACACTCAACGGCTTGTTAGGTCTCGTCTCAGGGCTTGTCTCTTTCAGCTTCTTCACTAGTATATCCATCTGAGATCGCAACTGAAGCACCTGTAAACAAATTTGAAAACCTTACTAAACCTCAATATAAATCCTATTGTGTTTCTATAATTTTCAAACAACATAATTGAAAATATGAAATAATTCACTGTTTACACCCCACATTTTTCTAATTATTATGGATTGTATGGATATTAATGACGGATATATAGAAACATATCACCAACAGACAAATTTAGCACAGAGATAGAGTGCGGTGGCCCAATTATAGACGTGAAGTATAAAAGGTTGAATTTCGAATCTGGGGATTAATTTTAGAGGGTAAATTGAGAAAAGAAAAAAAAAAATTCAAGGGCATCATGAAAGCTTATTGAAGCACGAATTCAACCATATACATGATGTATTTTTTTAATGCATTTTTTCAAACATTAATCGGGAAAAACGCTTAAAAATTGCCGTCCCCCACTCTTATCACCAAGAGGATCGCTCAGAAAAATCTGAAGAAAATCATGAACATTGAGAATTAGTTGTAGATTGAGCCAAGATTATCAGGATTGGAAAATTCTAGCGCGATCAATTGTTATAAACAATTTAATTGTTTATTTCCTTATAACATAGGGGCTGATGGTACGGAACACTAATTGTGCAAGTATAATTTGCACTTGACCGATTTTTTTTATTTAGGGGTACCCTCTACATCTAAAATGGAACAACAGTAGGATTGTAGGAAAACCGCTTGGTATATTTACCTCCTGACTCTGACTCTGAACGGACTCTGAAGGGGGTTGCACCAAGGTATCGTCCAGATCTTCTTCACTATTAAAGTCCACCTGGGAGACGTCGGGGAGGAGTGGCTCGATGGAAGGAGGAGATGAGATAGAATGGAGAAGACTAAGACTGGAGTCGTCCAGACAGGAGAGGGAGAGAGAGCGGGACACCTCCCTCGAGATGTCAATAGCCTCCTCCACCAGCCGCCTCTTGCGGCCACACAGGGAAGGGAGCAGTGACTCGAGGAAGGAGCATAGCTCTTCCAGCCTGGTTGTCATGATGACACATGTGTTCTGTAGCTCCTTCCGGCCTTTCTCTGAGACCTACAGAAGACATCATCAGTATGAGGAACAATAAGAATAAATGAACAGACCCAAAAACTATACATCGCCGTAACCACGCTCAATAGTTTTCAGGAGAGCGAAAACAGTTTCCAAGTTAAATTTAAAATTATTTTCCTTCAAAGTTCATGTAATTTGGTTACGCATTTAATTTATGTTGTTTGGCAATTGTTTAAATATTTATTATTAAGAAACGTTTCTTCACATACATGAATATTATTAATATCCGAAGTTTTCACTGGCGAATATGCCATGTTCGTAAACAAAATCTTGAGCACGCCTTCCTTCAGATGGGCCGTTAGGCGATGATCATGCACAGGCCTGTGTGAAGTCAGGAACTCTTTGAAAAATACATTTACTCTAAATAATTGTCTCCCACAGTAGAGTTGGGCTCAAGTTCACGATGAAAGAGCACTCTGGTAGTATACGATATGACCTCGAGTCACAAAAACAACAAGAGACACAATTCAAGTAAACATACACAATTGAGAACCAGCGAAATTATTGAGCTCTTTAGAAAGGAAAAATGTGTTATATCATTAGTTTAGCGTGGTGTTGATGAGACACCTACCTCGGCCTCCTCTCTCAGCTGTTGACATCGGCAGGTAAGTTCATAATTTTCTTCTATTTCCTTTTCAAGACGGCATTTTAACTCCCTTATTTCTCCTTTCAACTTTTCATTTTCTTCATTGTCTCCTGACCTGTGGAAACACAAAAAACTATAAACATATATTTAAAGTATTTTTCACCTCTTCTCAAAATTTATTTCATTTCAATAGGCGATTCTCTGCCTCCCCTACCCTTTGCATACAGATTTAATTCTTAAAATCCTAAAACTAGTTACAAACTACACTAAATTCTACAGTTCAAATTACACTAAATTTAACAACTGGCTAATAGATAATACCCTAAAATTAAGTCACAATTATACTACGTTTGGGTCCACAAAGTCTGGTCCTTACAATACGCTCTAAAATACTAAATGTTGAAGTTTGACAACTATATCAACATTTTCTAATCCGTACTTCATTTAAGTAGTTACCGTACCACTCTGATATCAATATCGAATATCTCCACGAGCTTAATGCAAATGACATTAATCTGTTTGTGAAAAAAATTGGCCCTAGTTTGCTTTTTGAAAAACAAAGTGATTTTTTTTTAAAGATCCAACTATAAAACTCTGTGAAAAGACGAACCGTTTATTATTTCAATTCTTCAGTATAACCAAAAAACTATATTTAATAAAAAAGCTGGAAAAAGAGGAGACGGTAGAAGCGGATAACATTTAATACCTTAACGAGTATGAAAGAGATTGCTCTCGTTTTTTTTTTTTAAATATAGTTTGAGAATTCATCAAGGAAAATATCTAATGACATTCGAAATAACAAAGTTTTGATCAAGATCCCATACCCCTCATGCTAAAAAAAATGTTGCCGGTAAATTAAGATCTTTCGGATGGGACGTTTAGCCAATGCTACCACTACCCTAACCTAACTAAACCTGAATAAAAAGTTCATGTTTAACATTTATATTGTCAAATTCCACAAAAATATATACCATATTGTGTACACTATATGTATCTGTTCATGTTGAATAGGTTCTTTGTTTTTTATTAATTTCCCACTGCATCGACACAGATTGCAAAAATGTATTCGGACATAAACCTGGATAGGTTAAGGTTAAATTACTTACAGTCGAGTCACCTTGAAAGGGCAGTGAGCCAATGAGTTTCCGCTATGTCTCTAAGAAGACGGTCCTCACATAAAATATCGGCGATATTATATGTTAAATCTTATTTTTTTAAATAATTAAATTCTTGATCTATGACCCACGACGTTAAAGCATAAACAATGCTTACTTTTGACGGCCAAAAATTACACAACTGAGTTAACTAAGAAAATATATGATCACATAAGATTTAGGAAAATTGTTTATTTCAGTAAATTCTTGGCGGTCTTTCATTTGCTGATGATTATTCGTCTACTCAATTTTTTTCTAAATTCAGTGCTTCTTCTTCATTGTTTCTTTGGAAATTCAAAGGAATTGTTTTAAATTGACTATTTTTATTCTCTAGAATCGCCTCTGCTTAAAATTTTGCACGGATTTTGCACTAAGTAAATCAAAGTAAGAATACCTCAGATTAGAAGAGTTCAAGTGAGGTGACGCTGCCTCCTTGTAATGCTTCCTATTGGACAATTCCCGTCTCAGATCTTCTATTTCTTCTGTAAGAGTTTTAATTTCGCTCTCTTGACTTTTCAATTTGAGCCTTTGATCCGTCCAATCCCGAGTTTGTTGTTCAAAAAGACGATTTAATTTTTCTATTTCTTTATTTTTGGACCATAATTCCTTATTGACCAGCTCTTGAAGGTTTTGAGTTCGTTGACGTAATTTTTCATTTAACTGGTCCACCTGTAACATTAATTAAAGTAATAAATATACTAGGATCTCAATGTGAGCTGCAAAAAGAGAAACACCCGGGTCTTCGTGGGTTTTGTGATTCCTGACAAACCGGGGTGTTAAATGTTATAATGGCTCGAAGGGTGGTCAAGGCTTATTTATATGTCCTTACTGACGTATATGTTATATAGCAAAATTGTAATCAGGAAATAAAATGATGAAATACAAATAATAATCAGTCGATGAGTACTTGTACTCTGGTCGGTGGACTTCCATTTCGCGTAGTTTCGGGCGCATAACTCAAAAAACCGTATCAGATGGAAGAAAAATGTTTGCTATAAATCTTATTTAGAATTAAACTTTTTACAAAAAAGGTACTATATACTAACCTCATATTTGTGACGGTACAATTATTATGATTTTTCTGTAAAACTTTGAGCATCCGGCGGCACGTTTTAAAAAAGTTCGAAAGTGTCAAAAATTGTAAGTCTTTTTATGTGGTAGAACAAAATAGATGAGGCGGGGGAGGGGGTCGTGGTTAAAACAACCTAATGATTGTATCAACATGGAAATTTATATGTTGAACCAAAAACTTAGAAAGTCCATACATAGTGATTCCCAGCCGAATTGGCCAAAGAGAAGGGGGGATCACAATTGGGAGATTTTATAAGAGGAATGAAACTTCCCAGTAAGATACCTATTGAATTCAGCCAGAATTGGTCAAAGAGGAAAAACAGAGTGAGTGAAAACTAGTTGACTACAAATAATTCTAGCTGGGTAAGAACATTGACGGTGATTCACGTACGATGAGACATATACTGTACAAGTTTAGCCTGCTGGGTCTGCCTACCTGTTTTCTCTTCCTCTCCAGTGCTGCGTGTAGATCTTCCGCCTCTGAACCGTCCCCCTCCAGCCGAACCTGGACCGCCTCATCTATCGTACTTTTGATTTCTCCTCCCTTCACCTGGTCTCCGGACAGCTCACACCGCTCACACACGTCCTAGCAACAAAATCAACATACCCTTCAAAAAACATGTCTTTATAATGTATATTTAAATATAATAGACAAAAAATGAAAAAAAAAATATACGTACCATTATCATAACTAAGCTCGGATTTATAAAAACATTAAAATATGCATGCAGATTGACCCCATCTCATGTCTTCAGAATATTATATATATTTTCTGTTTTAGCAAATGTTTTTAATCTTTCTGTCGCTTTATTTCACTAGCTACTAACTTTTGATTTTAATGTTATTCCAAGATTAGCTGTAAGAGTTAGTTATTTTGACGCATGTCCGGGCTTTAACTACGAGGTCATATTGCCAACTAGAAGAGCGCTCTGTCGTCACTCTGGTGGACATGAGCCCGACTCTACTGTGGGAGTCCTAAATTTTGCCTACCCTACATTTTTATTCACCTAGGGCAGGGGTCTTTAACGAATACCTGACATCGCACAGGCTCGGGACTCAAGGGGATAGTACCACTTCTCACAATGAGGATCTGTGTCTATTTGGAATCATATCGACCAATTGATTAGATCCATTGAAGCCTTCTATAACGAATGAACTAGTTTAAATCACGAAATATATACGAGAGTTCATGGATCAATGGATCTACTAGTTATGCATATTTGTTCTAGGATTTTTCTAAGCTTCCTTGATCATTACACCTTCTTTTTCTTACGTATCGAAATGCAGAAATAGGTTCACTTTTCTTTTTTGGGATTAACGAAATTTGATGAAATTTAATTTAGGAAAGGTTCATGAAACCATTAGCGCAGCAAACAAGTTTCGTCGCAGCTGGCTTTGCGAATGGTGTGGGGAGTTCTTAATTTGGAGAAATGTTTCAGTTATACAAGTTCAATGGTTCAAATGTTCCAGACATTCAGGATCAATACGCGGGACTCACAGACGTCAAACATTCGTCGTTAATGGGATTACGTTCCAAGTCCTCGACCTCCGGAACCCAAAAAATATGTAAACATTTTCTATAAAGACAAATAGAAGTCACTGATCCAACATATAGGACTCCAATATTTACTCTCTGCAATTATATTTAAGTTTACACATTTGTTCTAACAAATTTTACAGAATAATCCTTATTCTCTCAAAACTCAAAATATCTTTTCTAGTCATAATAAAAAAATACTCACATCCATGAATATTTCGTGGCGCACCTGTCGAGGGGTACACTACGTATACAACAAACGGAATAAATTAACCAATGTAACAATCCCTAAACAATCTCATCTTTCTTTTCTACGTATATTATCATAAAACATTGTAAAAAGATAAGATAAACACTTACACCTCGGCAGATACAATATTCACGATGAAAAACGGTCTTCCAGTTACTCATTTAAATATAAGTTTTGTATATTTTCAATTTGGGAATATAAATTAAACAAAACAGAATAGAGGACTAAAGCTAACGAAATACAATTTCACATAGGAAGAAAGATAACCTAATATAGGAAGATAAAACAAACAACAATCAGCTGGTACTATATAAAATATTTACAAACAGAGAATACGAAATAAAGGTTAAATGCCAAAAAGATTTTTTTTTTCATCGATTAATGCTAGGTAATATACGTATAAATCACGATCTTGTAAGGAAAAAAAAAAAAAAAAGAGTACTTTGTTAAAGCGGTTGGTCAGCACCAAAGACGACACAATCGCCGAGTGTATAACGTACCGAAGAAATTTAAAAAAATTGTTTTGTCTATTACATGAATTCGTAAAAAATTCGTAGTTTCATCATCTACTTATTTCCCCAAAAGTAATTAACATATAGGCAGATTAATGTTATTGTCTTGTTCTATTTGCCACTAAATTCAATTTAATTCTTCAATATTTCGCCAGCCACCAATCTTTAATTCATTTTCAGCCATGTGAATATAATCCATTTTTTATTTATATAGACATTTAATTTTTTTTTTATATGCTATATGGGATATAATAGGGGAAGTTATGTAATCAGACAGAAATCAATGTATATATGTGTTAGTAATTTTACTTTTTATTACATAAATATTTTTTTCATAACAGAAACGATACTCCTTTCATATGGATATAATTTCCTTCTAGTTTTAAAAAATTTGAGGGGGCCATGGTGGCCGTGCGGGCTAGAGCGTAGGGCTTTGGTCGCATGGTCTCACCATGGTTTGCGGGTTCGAATCCCGTCCGGGAGTGAGTTTTATTTCGTAGATAGAACTCCCTCCCGGGGCCATGGATGTCTTAAATAATTATATATAACACATTGACATGGCTAATATGCACCGTACATAAAGCCAAAAAAAAAAAAAAAAAAAAAAATTGAGTAAGTAAAAAAGTTATTTTTCTAAACTATGTAGTTTTGTAGACATTTTGAATGAATTAAATGGGTTTTGTGTAATAATTCTCATAATTTTAGAAGATTGTCATAGGAATGTAATTAGATTCTTCGTATAAATGTGAACTGTAGGTCAAAGGTCAGTTTTAGCCGGTATAATAAATGATTTCTATATATGAAAGCTTGTATAGTGTGTTTGATACATTAGGATGTATTATATACACTATTTATTTCTTCTATGTTACACAATAATGGCTCCCATTTTGTCTAATATACATTACAATGTATTACATCATACTATAGTGAAACATTACGGCAAAATAAAACTATTTTCACGTATTAGAAACATGTGAATTAATTAATTATTCATCATGAAAAATTAATATCTCAGAGTTATCAATGAAAATAGAAAATCAATAGCCCAAACACTTCGCGTAAAGCTAGTTATTTGAATAAATGTTCACGTTTTCTTTTCAGATAAGATTTCGACGACAGTCAGATAGCGTATCATAAATTAAGAAGTATATATTTTGGATCAGAATTTATATCTACAAATTCTTGGAAGAATAATTCAATTTATTTTCAATAATTAAGAAAATGTTATATTGTAGAAAAATAAATAACTTAGTAAAAAAACAAAGTTTGCATAACAAAGCATTTATATTGATTAGAATTTTGCAAAATGGACGACCCAATTGAATGAAAGTGGTAATGGTATAGGTTCTGTAAAATTATAAAAATAATTAATAAAATCATCAGAGTAAAAGTTTTTCACACTCAAAAATATACCTTATCATTAAAATAAAAATGAGGCCTCGATAAAAGTTTAAGTTTATTTGAATAATCTATAATTTTATGTCTCATTTTCTATAAAATTTATTTATTATTTTTGTTATTAACGATGTGGAGAACACTGCCCACTTTTTATAAGGAGAAGAATGTCCTTCGACGGAAAGTACAAGTTGGACGGTTACTTAGAGGGAGTGGGATTATATTAACCCCGTTTGTAGCTGTTAGCTTTGTTCGGACATCGGTGTTCATGGGCTAAATGGCGGTTTAGGAAGACCGGGAACAGGGAGTTCCACCACTGCGAACAGATAAAACATCATTAAGTACATGAACACTAAAATTCTCTTATGAAAAAAGATTACCATTAATTTTTGCCTACAGCTTACATAATAAACCCTCCCTTTAAAACGATTTCGAAAAAAAGAAAAATTGTACGTTTTCTAGTTTCTATAAAGAAAAAAAGGTACGATCCCGACAATTTTGTCGCCATGAGTGGTTTCCGTAGGCAGTTTCAGCGAGAAATGCGTTAAATATAATATCAATTTGAATTTATTATACCTTACTTTTTATAATCTTACAATATGGTAATTTGAGGCGATTGAGGTATATTTATTTTGAAACAATAATTCGTTATTTCATTAGACGTTTCGACTTCTTGTCATTTTCAATTCTAAGTAGAATATATGATTGGAAGAGTGTATTATCGATCATGCTGTATTTAGGTGAGTCCTTATCGGTCTTTGAGTATTATTATTATAATGTTGTTATTATTTAAAAGAATTTGTATTTTTAGAATTGAAAATGACAAGAAGTCGAAACCTCTAATGAAATAAAGAATTATTGTTTTAAAATAAATATAATAACCTCAATTGTCTCAAATTACCATGTTAAATATAATTTAAAATTTTTTTTAAGATACGATAAAACACATATTGGAAATATTTTCTCTTTTGATTTAAGCACAATTCATTTTATTTTTTAAATTATTTGTGAGCCATGATCGTGAGATTATAAAAAGATAATCACCCAAAACCACTATTGAGCTCAAGATCGCGGTTCGACAACCGGCCGAGGCCCTTAAGTTTTTTTTTTTATCTGGGAGGTAAAAACCTTGAGCACACAGTCCTTCGGATGGAACGTTAAGTCGATGGTCCCGAGCTTGTGTGGTGTCAGTTACTCGTTAAAGATCCCTTATCTTGGGTAACTAGATCTGGATAGACAAAATTTAGGACTTCCACAGTACAGCTAGCAGGGAAAGGATAAAAATTTCCGATGCTTAGATCCCTGGTTGTAGACACCAGGCTGGTTAGGGCTTCCCAATATATCTAACTGTGAAAGAGGGAGCCGGTAGCTCAGTGGTATGCGTGCTTGCCATCTGAGCTCAAGATCGTGGGTTCGAAACCCGACCGAGGCCCTTAGTTCATTTTATCTGAGAGGTAAAATAAACTTAAGCACGCCGTCCTTCGGATGGGACGTTAAGCGATGGTCCCGAGCCTGTACGATGTCAGTTACTCGTTGAAGACTCCTGCCCTAGGTGAATAAAAATTTAGGGCAGGCAAAATTTAGGACTCCCACAGTAGAGTCGGACTCATGTCCCCCAGTGTGACGAAAGAGCGCTCTGGTAGTAGGCGATATGACCTCGGAGTTAAAGCCCGGGCATGAGTCATAAAACCTAAACCTCTAACTGTGAAGGTAGCAGTATGATGTTATGTTTCTGTTTGTATATAGGTTATACTCTCTGTAGACTAAGTATACTTCTTATACATTGTGTTTCATCAAGCGCAAGCTTCTTTTATTTACTAACTCATCAAAATCTTAGGCGGCTCTTATACCGGAGCAACTAGCAACAGGCGATATTGACCGTTTCTCGTCACAGCGGTTGTCTCGACTTTTTGAAAAAGAGGGTATTTTGAGTTGTTTTGAGTAGCAGGGTTTTTGAGTTGAGTCCTCCCCACCCCTAAAACTCTGAACTACCCATTTTTTTGGCCGATTTGGATGAAACGCAATAGTTCTTCTTGTTATGGGGTTATAGACCCATAAATATTGGTTTTGAACATGTAGGTCGAGTCGCCTCCAACTTTTTCCTATTTGTGATATCGAATTACTTTGGTGTGGGAGCCAATTAAATAAAAAATAAAAAGAAGCACTAGAACATGAGAGGCACATCTTCATTTTGACTGTAGAATGTTTTAAATATTTTTTCTATGTTTCTCGCTAAAACGAGACTATGTTTCGAAAACCACTCACAAAACCTGGTACCATAGTAATCAGAATCGTTCCAAAAAGAAATGCCGGAGAAATGTACACGGTTAGTATGAAGTTGTTGAAGAGAAAATAAATTAATGAAATAATTATTTGAGATGCTACCGAAAGATGCAAGCCCAGTAAAGATATTAGTTTAAAAAGCTGCGCTTCCCACTAAAAACTCTGCTCTACACGAGACAGATTTCATTCGAATCCGCACGTGTGACCGATATGCTCTATCGCTACAAGTGAGCTGTGTGGCTCAGAGACATGTTGATATATCTCATATAAGATTTAAAAACAATTCCAACAGCCCTTTGATGCAGCTCTGCCTAAAATGTTACGAATTGTATGAATAAAGTTTTCTTTTAAAAATTTTATTGTTGTAAAATAATATTCAACTGAGATATTAAATAATGAAATATGGACCAAACAGTTATTTAAAGTTATTATTTAGAAGCCTATAACTCCACTCAAAAAAATTTAGTTATGACACATTAGTCCATTATTTTACTCAGGAATCGAAAAAACAAAATGAATTAATTTGTTACAAATTACTTGCATTTAAACCAACGCAAATCACTTTTGAAATTTTAAATTAAGTTAACGGTTGCAAAATAATGTGAAGGAAAATTTGAAAACCAATCAGCTAAAAAAATAAATAACGTTCCTACCTAGATTGACTACGTCAGTAGTAATTTTCAATTTAAAATAATAAAGATGTGAAAAACTTATATCTGATGATTTTTTTGCGAAATTGTTATCAATAAATTTGTATTTATAAAATATAACAAAATAAATTTTTTCAACAGTTGAAAAATACAAATGTATTAATATAATGAGTACATTTTCTTCATTTAACAAAAATTAATAAATAATAACACAACAAAAGCGTATTAAAGTAGATCAAAATAGAAGCAGATAAAAAAATTAGGAAAAGCAGTGCTAAAGAAATCAGAAACAAAACAAAAAATAAAGGAAGAAAGCGTCAAAAGCAAAGCAATGTTAGGTGTTGGTATTCAAAGAGAGAAGTGCATCGATAAGGAACTGTGACGGGGTAGCGTCCCTAGTAGTGACCCATCTCCTGCCCTTTACCTCTCGCTTGGGTTCCGAGACACTTCCGCCGCTGCAGCCACCGTCCGGAACACCCCGCAGCTTGTTCTGACGGAGGAAGGCATGCATCGCTCGCACCGTCTTGTTGTGTTCCCCCTTCACCGCCTCCAAGTGTTTCTTCGTCTCTTCCAGTTCCTTCTCCAGCTCCTTCCGTCGTTGTGTCTCTTGATTTATCTTCTCCATTGTTTCTTTGGAAGAGCCACTACTTGTATTGTTGCCGCCTCCACTGGAGGCTACGGCTGCTTTCAGTTGAACTATCTGAAACATAACAACATAAAAAATAATTAAGGGGTTGACTGCGCTAATGACCCTGACAGTCGGTCTCTCTCTCAAGAAAATAAATTATTACGGACGTTTAATCGCCAGGGCAGAGTAAGCAACAAGCCGCTGCATCAGTCAGTGGAAAATAAGTAAGAAATACAACAGAAAGTGGCGTACAACTTTGTTTGTTTGGAGAGTGACTCGGTATAGAAATATCGTAAAATGCGCAGAAATTGGAGACGTCTGAGAGCTGTCGTAACCAGTCAGGACAAAGTACGTTATATATTCCCAACCTCTTCTCGTCCTTGTCTTACATCCAGAAAATATACACAACATTTGAACAGATATTAATAAGACAGCTCGCATCATGACTTATATTCAGTGCCCATACTCACTTTGGTAGGTCAAAATAGTGAGAAAGTGAGTGAACATTTCTAAAAATGTGAGTAAAAGAAACATAATAAGTAAAATTTATTTGAAAAGTGAGTTATGTTTTTCTCATATTGAATGATGAAATAAAATAAAAAATACGACAGGTTGCAAATGGTACACCCTTTAACCACACTGCACTTTTATTTTTCAAGAGTACAAGAGGTAGCAGATTTTGATTTATGAATTTTCGCAGACAATTCACAAACTCTATTTAAAAATTTAAAACTCAAACTGTCTGTTTTTCTTAAAAGAAAACAATTGTCTGCGTTTTATTGTTTTAATCTTTATATTGTGTAAATTATTTATAACCGTAAAATACCACACTCCATTGTAACAGTTTTAATAAAATTCTCGAGCCCAACTATGAATCCCCGAAAACGATGTGTACCGTTACCGATGTGGATGGAGAAACAGATTCCTTAAAAAATACTTTTAATATTTATTATGATGGTCGTTAAAAATTTCCAACTCTAATAAATAAGCTATTTAGGTTTTCCACAATCAGATTCTCTGTATTCACTATCATATATCTTCTGTATTCACTTTCTTAAGAATTTAGAAAAAAAGTAAGTTTGTAAATTTATTAATAAAAAAAAAAAGACCCTTTTTCCTCAAAAAGTGAGTCAGAGTGAGCTAGTATGGGCACTGAAGTTAGGTAGCGCTTCCAGCTGGCCAGGCCTTATTCAGAGTTTTCGATATATAAAGGTATCTCGATGCTCTTAGCGTCAAAGAATTTAATTTATTGTACATTTGTGAAAAATACTTGGTCAATTTAATATTCTTCCTTCCTTTCTATCAAATGTATTGAGTTTAAGGCTACTTATTCCATAATAATTAACTTTGAAATTGTCAATTCAAAAAGTTATCCTTGAATTCCTCAAAGAATTTTTCTTAACCAATTTTGCACAGATTTCATATAACTTGCGTATACTTAACAAGAAGTGTACACAGTTTCAACTTAAGAACCCAAGGAAATAGTATTTTTCACATTTTATTTACATTTTCTATAGTTTTCTGATTGAAACGGCACACTATTAATATTGACTGACTTAGGGTACCCATACACGTTGGGGATTTCCTCAAGGTTTGGCCTGAACAGTCCAAGCCTTGAGGAATTCCCCAAAATGTATGGCGGCATCCCTTGAGGGCGTGGTGGATAGAAAAGGCCAAAAATCCCAAACATAAATAAATTATCTTTCCGCCTTGAGGCCGAATTCTATCTGTCTCAGAACAGAATTTATGCATACGTACGAGAATGAACCTTGCTCGTAGCAAGTGAGTTCAAAACACTACCATGATAGAAATAGGAAGGAGGCCGCGTATGCGAAAATTTAAAGAAGTGGACGCAAAAGCCTTTTCCTTGAGGATTTCCTGTAGGTATATGGGTACCTTTACTCGCATTAGACAATGTTTCATGACGACGTATGATTAGAAAAGGAGGTGGCAATTCAGACTCAACAATTCCATCCTTGTATTACATTTGTTTGCAATAACGGCAACAGAAGAGTGTTTACTTCGGAGTGCCAGAATTAGCAATCACTAGGAGGAATTTGTTTTCCACCCATTTGTGAAGTCAAGGGTTGAAAAGAACAACTTTTGGATGCAATACAGTTTTTTCAATTAAGCTTAAACCAAATGACACAACATAAAGTTTATGAATTACTTCAATAATTGAATAATGAACTCATATCAAGCAAGTTATGTTTTACAAAAAAAATAAATAAATAAAATGAATGTGTAGTAATTTTTATACAGTTATATCTCCCAGTCAATTCATTGACTTAATTCATAATAACGTTAAACGTTTCGGGTGACATCTCCCGTTCTCAGTAAAAAAACACTAACTGGTCTCATTAAATGTACTAGAAAGCCACAAACAAAATCATCAAAATCTACATTTTCTGTCCAAAATGCTCATAGTAAATTTCGGATAGAATATATGGATTTTTGATGAATTTCTTACAATTTGAGAAGACTAGTTAGTATTTGTATACTGGAGATAGGAGATGTCTCCCGAAACGTTTCACGTTATTCTGAATTTAAGTCGATGACTTAAACTGATAGCATACAAATTACTACATTACCTGGAAATGTCTTCACACAAACAAAAATCTAATAAGCAAATTATAACGAACATATTTACCCAAATATTCAAAAAACTATGGAACAGGTCTTGTATATTACAGTATGTTTCAACCAAAGGAGCAGACTATGGACTGATCCAAGTCTGGTAAATGTATCTCTGCCAGTTCCAGAGAGTGAAGCAGACAACAGTTTGGATCTATAGATAGACACGACATAGACCCGGTAGGAAGCAGATAACCAGCGGATAGGAGAAGAAACAGAGGTGTTTGGCTGAGTGTCACAAGCTCTGAAGGGGGGGGGGGGGGGGGGGGGACTATTTCTGTAACACCAACAGGCAGACCCACGGAAATCGACCGGCTCACATTTACTGCAGTCTAGAGTCAAACATCAAAGATACTGGGAGACAACGTGGCACGAGTGAGATTACTAATGTACAATAACCTAATGGGTGTGGGGTTCGATTCAGACTAAAATCTTAGTAATTATTATGCTTAAGCCTTACGTCGGGATACTAACATAGGAGAAACAAAAAAACAAGTGACTGGTAAAAGAACACAAACTACAAAACCAAGAAACTACAGTTTCGAAAAATTATGGGGAAAGAATACGTAAACTCAGGAGATATACATTATGTATTTTTAACATTACTGCTAAAAAGTTATTTAATTATTTAAAATGTGAGTGCTTATTCGAAAGATATAATATATATATATAAGTATATTGGCTTAAAATCTAGAACATGTTTAGTTCCATAATTGGCGGCGCATAACGTAAAATGCCGAATAATGAGGAAAATTAAACAGAAGTGCCTCGTGTTGCGATGAAAATAACACTTTTCTGGCAAACTAAACCTAGTTAAGTTTAAGGGGCGCCAGTTGTACAGAGGTGCTTGTCTACTGTGCTCAGAGACCAGGTAAAAAAATCTTGTCCGTCGAGTGGGCCGTTAAGCGATGGTCTCGAGCCTGTGCGATGTCAGGTACACGTCACATTAAACCTGGGTAGACAACATTTAGGACTCCCACAGCTGAATCAGGCCTCTGTACACCGCAACGGCGAAAAGCCCACTGCTAATAGGCGATATGACCTCATAGTTAATGTCCAGTCATAAAAACAAAAAAAAAAACTCGCCTTGTGGTTCCGGCAGTTTCAGTTTAATTTCGAGCTTTGGAGGAGCATTTCTAACAGGAGCAGTTTAAGAGCATCACCAGCCCTCTTAATAATGCGAGACGCTGAGGAAGGCTCACATCAGAATATTTACCATGAGTCAAGAACGGGAGGTGCTGAGGCCATGTTCCGAAATTTAGTAAGAATACAAAAAGCTTTCACAGCTGATAAGTAACGTTGTGATAGTAAAAAGTGGTTTTAACATTATTCAATTGGAATTATATTCTTTGAAATTACGAGAAATATATTCGCCTAAAATACAGGGCATTTTTTTTAAAACCAACTTTACAAGAACACAATCAATTTCATTGGAAAGTACCAACCGATAAATATGTACCTATCTATTATCTACATAAATAAAATGGAAGTTTTGTCTGTATATTATCTGAATGATCTTTGTTTGATCAGAATTCTATGTAATATCAGCAGGTTACCCAGAAGTATTTTCTTTGCATTACATTACTTTATCAAATTTAACGGCGTCATGTTCGGACAAAGAACAAAAAAAGCATATTCTCCTCCGAGTGGAGTTGGGCCACTCTCAAAATATCTCACATGTTCCGTGAGTATGATTCGAATAAAAATTTGCTCACAGTCCTACGCTTCTTATCTGCGCAGCCCCTTCAAAAAATAGTGTGCATTTTCGAACACTTTTCATCAAACCCTTTGATATTCACTTCGTCTTAAAAAAAAAAAAAAAAAAAATTAGGACTCCATCAACGAAATGTCTCCCAAATTGTGCTTTCTTTTTTTCTTCTTCTTTTCTAGAGGAGGAGAGAAGAGTCCACAATAATGTAAAGTTGCTCCCGGGGGCAACGCCCAGTTATTAGGCATCACTACTTTTCACACTTCTTTAGTCTTAGCGACGATGAACGGTCAGCAAGAACTACAGACATTTTATTTTCTTCTTCCTTTTCTTCTAGTAAAAATTCCTTACTTCAAATGCGATCAATTCTATATATTATTAATAAGAAATGAAGCAATTTCCAGAATGTTTCAAATATATAATAGCTGTGTTATCTGACGTTGAAGGATAGGTAACGATTGCGTGAAGATAAGTAAGTTCATATTAATTGAATATCAAATATTTTCATGGAATATTTAGATTTAAGAACGACCAGTATCATATCCTTGTGCATCATTACAAGAAATATACTGATCATCAACCCGGTTACTAGTTCTAATTTGGAATAAATTCTATTTACAAAAGGGCTAAAATTTAACTCCACGTAGGAATAATATATTATCAAAATGTTCTCTATAAAATTTCTATCACATTTGCTACAAACAGGAGATTCAATAAATTCTAGTGGATCAAGTAAATTTTAGTGAACAAAGATAATGGTAGTATTTTGAAATTACAAGATAGTTTTGTTACATTTTGTTTAGATTTCTCATACAGTAAATTCAAGTGAACATATTAAAATGGCAGTTGCAACCAAAGTAATCGATACCTCCAAAATATCAAGTGAAAGATTGTTGATTGTCTTAATACAAAAATCAGATCCTTATACTTACCGTAGTAACTCAAATTTATGACAATTAATTTTCACATATTTCGGACCATAGAACTGACTTGTGTCTTAAATTTGAGGTACATATTTTCTATTTTGTTGCATCATTTTCGTGTAACAGCAAAAAAAAGCAATACAAGAGTATTTTTTATGTATATATATATATATATTTTTTTGTCCACAAAGTTAAATCACCGGCTATGTATTTCCCCAGAACAGATGTCGTCTTTAGAATTTACATATGAAATTTCGTGTCGATACATACATTCTATCGGGAGTTATCTTGTCCACAGACACGATTTTTTTTTTTTTAATACCTGGAATCTGGAGGTAGATAAACATGAAATTTCGTTGAGAACTACGCATCAAATTTTAACTTCCGGTATACTATGCGTTCTTCATAGCAATTCGCTTATCATTTTTCATACATGTGTATGAGCTAGCCTCACTTTATTGTTTGCCATGACTTATCAATCCAAGTATACTGTACTATCCGTATTATGCATTTTACTCTAGCCTGTACACATTCACATATTTTTTTTATCTACATTATTTCTGTATAGTTGAAAACATACTAAGAATTGATAAGGTACAACCCTCACATATCGAAAGCCAACGTTTCTCAACCATACTCCTCACTCATCACTCCACTTAACTCATCAACTCGAGTAGATACGCACTCCCATTATATTCTGCTACCAAGACAGTAACAGTAATTAAATTAAAAAACATTTTCAAATTAAAAATAATATCATTTGAAAGCTAAATTTCTGTTAATCTTACTTTGTTGAATCTAACTAAACCATTGATCCTAACTAAAAATCCACCGAAACACCATATACTTTAGATATTAAAAAAGACAATGATATCAATTTATAAATATTATTTATTTCCTCCATGACTTTTTCATATTATTATAAATTGATGATGACTTCAGAGAAACTTTACTCACCTTATGTCGTAAATCTCCATTTTCTTTAGTCAAATTGTCAATTTTTCTGTGAATTTCAACTGACTTGTATCGCTCCAGTTCTGTAATCCGCTGATGAAGTTTAAGAACCTAAAATAAAAATCAAGAAATATCTATACTATATAATAAAGTATTAACGTGAAAGTGCTTAAATTTACAAATCCTCCCAAACGAAATAACCGATTTATTTATTTGGGATATTTTTGTTATATGAAAGTAAGTAGCAACAATATAATCAATACTTATCGTGAAAACTATAATAGATATATTTAAGTTCCCACTGAGGATCATCATTTGTCAACAAATGACAATATATGTATTAAAATTTAGGTTATGATTACAATAGAGTCCCAATTAGATTTTTTTGAAAATAAATAAATAATACAAAAGAAAGCCTCGCGCGCGACCTGCAGAAGCAAGCGATAAAGAGATGTCATGAAATAAATTCATAATTTCCTGTTTCGAGCCGCTTGCTGATTGGCAATCTCTCTCTATATTTCTTGGTTGGAAGGCAGATATAGTGGACTTACTTGTTAAATAAGTAATACAGATGTATCATTACACCAATATATTTTATTTTAATTATAACTAGTTTCGACAATTTGCCATCTTCAAGTGGTGAAACTTATTAGGGAAGGAGTCAAAGAAATGGACACATATCAGCCCTAAATATCCATAATTGTAGGTATAATGTTTGTTCAATTAATAATCCTCCACAAAACCAAATTTCAATTTTTTGAAATATTTCATAATTTCAAAATATTAAAACTAGTTATTAAATAATTATAGGAAATCCTAAGAGAATTTTAATTAAATCTCAAAATACTCTTTTTAAAGTTATATTCAAATCTAACCAAATTTTCCAAAAGAAAAGTGGGTAGATAGAACAAAATTAATGTAACTTTTAAATTTACCTGGTCATGTAACTTTTTGTTTTCGTCCTTACACCGTGTATAAGCCCCTTGGATATGTTCAAGATCTGACGACAACTTTGTATCCTGTAAACAAAAATAATTACACACCATTAAAATTAAATACTTTCTACAGCAACACAAAACTTTACTTAACAAAAATTAACTTATTTTTGACAATTCTTTCCTTTCAATTGCAAAGGTGGTCACAATTCGTTCACAGATTTCGTCTAATATGATGATTTTTTCTAGGTCCTGATGCGAACTCTACTATTTTTTTATTTTGTTTTATTTACGAAAATATTTACAACTGTACAGCAATAAATACAACAAGTAAATGTGCTAAAAGAGAGATAATGGCAATGTCAAAATGTCAAGAGGGGAGAAATCACCCAGTGGTGAGACTCCCTAGTCAATGAGATACTTTCATTTGCAACTGCTGCTGCTGCAAAGGTCTCTAGGCCATCGACGCTTAAACCGATGGGGAACTGTGGCAGAATGGAAGGCATTCTAATTTTAAAATCATGAAAAAAATATTTTCGTTATAAACTTTCAGAACCATTCAATTTGATACCCACCAATCACTAACAGGTTGAATGGAATTTCTCTTTCAACATCCAAGACATTTATTTATTATGTATCACATTTGCTTATTTTATATTGTATATATATCGTCACCTTAATACTACAACTAGATAACTCGAAAATCGGCATGAATGGGATAATTGTACCATTAGTTGTATTTTGCAGGTTTTGTTGTACTAGAAGTAGACAACTCTAAGAAAATATGTTAAGAACTTATGTAAAAATGTCAGTAGTTCAATTTGGATCATTCTACAACGGCTGATTAAAAAAGAAAAAAAAAATTGAGTTTTTTTTTCAAAACTACTTTACGTACGAGATGTCTAGTTGTAGTATTAAGGTGACGATATATGATAGTTGTAATTACAAAATTAAAATTAAAAAACAAAACATATAATTTAACCAGGCAATCTCGTCATCAATTGGATTATCGAGGGCTCTAACGATTACAGGGACATAAATTGAGTAGTGTTCTGGATGGGAGGGGAGACGCAGTCCTGCCTCATCTGCCAACTCAAAATGACCCAACTACAAGTATAATAGTAATATTGTATTAACAATGTACCTGTTTGGTCTGGCCAGCCTCGTAGCGGGTGAGCTTAACCTTGAGCTGTTCAACCTCCTCCTCAGCGGTGGACAGCTGACTCAGAGCTGCCGACAGTTTGTCCACCCTGAACTGCAGTTCCTGCTGAAGGTTCCTCTCAGACTCACGCAGCTGATTAGCCTCCTGATTCAGTTGGTTAGATCGCTCAATGATCTCGTCCACCTCACAACACTTCCGGTGAAGTTCCTCTTCTAAATTGGACACCTGGAAAACAGTTAAAAAGCTGATTTTATCTTCGATCAAGCAAACGTCTTCATACAATTTAAAGATTAGAAAAATAAAGAAAAACGTAGGTTTTTAACAAACTATATTGTCTATTTCACAAAATCTATGGGGAGTACTTACGGTATTGCTCCATTTTCAGCCACAATTAAACAAATACAAAATGGCTACTAATATACTAAATGGCATTATTTAGTATTTGTTAAGTCGTGGCGGAAGATGGTAGCAATACCGAAAGTACTTCCATATATTTTTTGAAATAGACAATATTTTTTTCAAGTGTTTGACAATATCTCTGCTATCATTAATTAAAATATTGTTTTAGAGGAATTGGCTTGGTTCTATTTCCCCTTCCATGATTCAACCTCCAGGAATTAGGAAGGAGGAGTTGTTATGTATTGTTGACAATAATTGTACTGTTGTGCTTATGTTTAGGAAAATATAATGTTTTACTTCCAACTATGTTGTGTTGCTTATTCCTTAGTTAAGGATAACATCTTTATAACACTATTATCTAAAAATTACCTCACTAGATCGCTGGGAAAGCTGAGTAGTTATAATGGGAAATGAATAACTGAAGTTTAAAGTCTGCTATATCTCAGGCAACGACGTTCAAATCTGGCTTAGCTTTCACACACAACAGTGGAAAACTAAGACTTTTGACCTATTTTGTGAACCTGAACACCTGATGATTCATGAAATAGTTTTACAAACTATTTTAGAACAGTACAAAGTAGTGGTGTCAAACTATGGATAGTCGGCCAAACCTATAATATCCATAGTTCATAGTAAAACTATACATTAATCGATAGTACTATCGAAACATGAATTTTGAAAAGCAATCGCCGCTGTCGGGAAAAGAGTTCTGTTTCCGTACGGTTGGCTATTCTGTCAGTAACCGAAAAAAGAGGTTTCGCCCTAATCAGTATTATCAGTTCCTTTAACCTACTAGTTAATATTTTTATTATATAGTTAATATGTTTTTATTTTAAAATATATGTTTTTATTGAGAAAAACAAGTTTTTTTAAAAATGTAAACTTCAGTTATGTTATAAAATGAACAAGTAAACCAAAAATCTAGACTGAAAAAAGGTTATGTTAAAAATATCTGTATTTTAATCAAATTTAGCATCATATGTGCTGTTTTATTTTGTGGCCCTAGGATCATCTGCTTGTAAGATACCGAGGTACCTTATTCGCAAAGAATTTACAGTTTCTCCTTACAAATCTGATGCATGTCATGTTTTTGTCATCCCAGGAAAAAATAGTCACAGAAGTCTAAAAATTCAATAAAATATAGAGAATATTGGTGAGAATTTGGTAAGTGCAAGACCGCTAATTTTAAATCACAATTTCAAATTCGATAGTACAATCGATAGTTCGCCGCCAGGTATAACAATTTTCCACAGTTAGTACCTTAGCTTCCCAAGTATAAATAATGTCCTGTTGGTGTTGAGCAGGTTTGCCTGTCAGATTGAATGCCATGGCATACATGGCGGATGAGTCGTCAAACATTGCCGGCTTCCCACCTTGGGCAACCATCATGGATCTCTCTTTCAGCTCACCCACTTCCTGAAACATCAAAATTGGAGAGCTACAAAAGCTGAAGTTGGACTACATTACACCTGGTTCATCTGAGATTTAGTTTAGGACGCGTAAGAATTAAGAAGACAGTTGTCAATAACTAAAAACGACAAAACCTCCCGTCAGACAATCGACAAAAATCATAATTAACTGATACAAATTTCAGTATTGAATTATGAGCTCCAACTTAGTAATAAAGTATCACTGTTCTGGAAAAACGATAACACAACTGTAAATATTACATATTGTTTTATTTTAACACGAGAATAATTAAATTGTATTGCTAGTTTTTTTATAAATTATATTTATTAATAATATCCTGTTGACATTGGTGTGAATCTTTTATCGGTTAGTATGGCGCAACTTATGTTCTAGTTCCTTTAATAATTTTAAAAATTATTTATTGTTTATTATTATTAAAAAATAAATTATATTGGTCGAACTTTGGTGACATTACAATTGTTGTAAGAAAGATGGATGTTATTGGAAAACACAGAGAAATGCCACGCCCACTTCAGCCTAAATCTGACGGCAACTGATCTCCGCAAAGACAAACTTTCAGCAGAATGACTTTATAAAAGACAATACCTGTTCCAGTTTGTTAATAATCTCCCTGAGGGTGATCATCTCCTCGGCAGAAGTCTCTTTGGCCCTTCGGAGGTCCTCGTCATGTTGTTTGCTAAGCAGCCCCATCGCTTCTCCTGCCTTCATGATCAAGTCCTCTTTTTCCGCTAGGTCACTCTTCAATGAGGCCAATTCTTTCTGTAATACAAAAAAAAAAAAAAAAAATAGTTACAATATAGACTAAAGATAAAAATCTCGGAGGGGTGTGAAGACGTTTATGGCCATCCCTCAGCCCAGAAATGGGCGAACTACGGTCCAGGGGATGGTACGGTTTGTCAAGCGGCTCAATGCGGCCCGCAGAAGCATTCAAAAACATGCAAGCTTCTTTTCATTCAAGAAAATAATTTTAAAGAGAATAAAAAATCAGCCATTAACTGTATACGTATAGCACAGGTTGTAAAATAAAATATAGTCTGACCACAACTCACAACTGGACCAGTGAGAGGTCAGACTATATTTTTTTTTACAACCAACAACATCAGGCATCTTCATATTTATGTATAAGTATAGCATAAAGGTTTTATCTGAATAAGAAAGATAAAAGTGCCCTATTTTAAAATTAATGAATTTTCCTGCTTTTTGATAACAGAGATCAAAACACAAATATATTGTTCAAATTTCCAAAGAAACAAATGGAATGTCACAGAACCGTGTTATAGTTTAACGGAAATGAATATTATTCTTAAAACAGAATTATAATGGTAAAATGATTAAAAATATATCAATAACGGCAGCACTTAATTCTAGATTTCAAATAATAACGCTATAAGAATAGAAAGGAGAAAAATAACGCCAAGTTCCTCTCAAATCCCATTTCAGCGGAATGTTGGCAATTTTCACCTTTTCTAAGGACCTTTCTATCCCATTATGAGGCTCTCATACCGGAGCAACTAGCAACTAACGATATCCGTCTATTGACCGACCTGAATGAGACCAACAGTCTCACAAGTAAGGCCTCAGTGGCAACCTTGTTGAAGGCAATACTCTACCGCATATTCAAAACCGATATCGATTATATATCGATATATCTGTCTCAGTGGACACAATAACTCAAGATATAATGGAGGTATCGACCCAACATTATATATGTGGATCCAGAATCCCAAAATAACAACTATTGATTTTCAGGCACCTCCGGTCAAAGAGCCATCGACCGATAGACTGATATTGATGCTAGTCGATGGACCTATGTTGCTAGTTACTCTGGTGTGAAAAACGGCGATAAACTGATATTGCTTGCTGCTAGATGAAGATTTAAGATACAAATAACATTTTACAGTACCTAAGAAGCAGTAGCTTCAGGGGAACAGCAATCCTTACGGGGAACCTCCAAATGTAACTTAAGTGCTGAGGACAATTAGGTACTCTATTATATAGTTAACACACACTTGCAAAAGATAGGATGGATACCATTGTTTTAAATTAGTTTCATCGTAAAAATAAAAGAACACATTAGAATTATTGTTGTAATTTGGTTTATGGCAGTACGTCGCCCACAGCTCTGACATAACATCCCCTCCCTGTTTATCAGACCAATGATGTAAAGGACCAAAATAGTCGTGAAAAGTAGATGATTGTACAGCCTGTACCCAAGCAATATATTTCGACTGAAATCTACACTAGTAAATATCTTGATCAATAAGCATGGCCGAACTAATATTGTGCTCCCGCTGTAGAAGATTGGGCTCTCAGAGTAGCTCGACTATCCAAAAAATGTGCTGGGAAGAAAACTATAGTCAAAAATGAAGGCGCTTGGTTGATTAAAAATAATAATTATTATTATTATAATATTGTTCGTTAGTTATTATGACTCATGCCCGGCTTTAACTACGAGGTCATATCGCCTACTATCAGAGCGCTCTTTCGACATGAGCATAATACTGTTATATGTTCCCAGTTCGAATAATGTCAACAATCTTAGATTCCAAAACCAAATACATCCATTCAAAAAAATAAAATAAAGAAAAACGTATGTTTAAAAAAAAAATATATATTGCCTATTTCACAAATTATATATAAAATATGGGAGGGCGACGGTAGCTCAGTGGCATGCGTGCTTGTCTTCTGAGCTCAAGATCCTGGGTTGGAATCTAAGATGGTTGAAATTATTCGAACCGGGAACATATTCGAAACCTGACCGAGGCCCTTAGTTTATTTTATTTAGAAGGTAAAATAAACTTAAGCACGCCGTCCTTCGGATGGGACGTTAAGCGATGGTCCCGAATTTGTACTATGTCAGGTACTCGTTAAAGACCCTAGGTGAATACAAATTTACGGTAGACAAAATTTAGGACTCCCACAATAGAGTCTGGCTCATGTTCAGAGTGACGAAGGAGCGGTCTGGTAGTAGGCGATATAACTTCGTAGTTAAAGCCCGGGCATGAGTCATTACCCTAACCTAACCTATAAAATATGGGAGTATTTTCGATATTGCTACCATCTTCAGCCATAACTTAAAAAATACAATCATTTTATTAGTTCATGGCTGAAAATGGTATCAATACCGTAAGTACTACTCCCATATTTTATAGGTTAGGTTAGGTTTTATGCCCGGGCTTTAACTACGAGGTCATATCGCCTACTACCAGAGCGCTCTTTCGTCACTCTGGTGGACATGAGCCCGACTCTACTGTGGGAGTCCTTAATTTTGCCTACCCTAAATTTTTATTCATCTAGGGTAGGGGTCTTTAACGAGTACCTGACATCGTACAGGCTGGGGACCATCGCTTAACCTCCATCCGATGGACGGCGTGCTTAAGTTTATTTTACCTCCTAGATAAAATAAACTAAGGGCCCCAGTCGGGTTTCGTTCTTGAGCTCAGAAGTCAAGCACGCATACCACTGAGCTACCGACGCCCTCCCCATATTTTATATATAATTTGAGAAATAGACAATATTTAAAAAAACATATGTTTCTCTTTATTTTTTATCAAGTGTTTCACAATATCTCTGCAAAAAAATGTTAAGTAACTTGCATTCAAGCTTACTTTTGCCTTAACTAAATGTGACCCATCCTTCTGAAATTCAACAACGAACAATCTTTTAAACATTTTAAAACCCTTTGATGTTTAAAAAAGTGCGCTTTCCCGCCGCGAATTAAACAACTACGTTTTTGCACTTACTTCTGAGTCCATATATACTAAATTCCATATCTACAAGGACAGTTATTCAAGTATTAGAGATTCCCTTTCCTTCTTTATTCACATATAAAATATCGAGTTGATATGACATTACATAGACAGTTTTGATGACTTCACCCCTTCACCTCTCGTCCCCATGCCCTTAGGTCCATTTGGCTAAATAGTTGTCGTCCTTATGGGGTTTTGGATTCAAATTTAAAAAAAATTGTCGATACATACAATTATTGAGCTTTTTGAGTTGAGCCCTCCCCTACTCAACCCTTTCTTTTAGGCCGATTTGGCTGAAAATCAATAGATGTCATCCTTATGAGGTTCTAGATCCTTCATGCCGATATATTCATTTTAAAGGGAGTTATCGTGTTCATAATCACACCACTGTGTACACAGAAGCACAGACAGGACTTAGTTTTTTTCATTTTTGAAATCAATGGATCGGAAAACAGAAAATACCAGTTAAAACTCAGTATCAAATTTCTGGCTGATTAAATAACTTCTCCTATACATACTTCGTACTGCAGGGGAGTAAAAATTAAAACTTACGTTTGTAAAACTACTTAATGATATTATTATCAATCCTTTCATTTTTTTTTTTTTTTTCTAGCTTTCAAACGTTAATTTTCCTTCCGATGTAGCGTAAAACATTGATTTCTAAAATTCGATATAATATTGGTTCGACATGATACTAACAAACCAATGATTCCTAAAATTCGATATAATATTGGTTCGACATGATACTAACAAACCAATGATTTCTAAAATTCGATATAATATTGGTTCGACATGATACTAACAAAACAATGATTTCTAAAATTCGATATAATATTGGTTCGACATGATACTAACAAAACAATGATTCCTAAAATTCGATATAATATTGGTTCGACATGATACTAACAAACCAATGATTTCTAAAATTCGATATAATATTGGTTCGACATGATACTAACAAAACAATGATTTCTAAAATTCGATATAATATTGGTTCGACATGATACTAACAAAACAATGATTTCTAAAATTCGATATAATATTGGTTCGACATGATACTAACAAAACAATGATTTATAAAATTCTATATAATATTGGTTCGACATGATACTAACAAACCAATGATTTCTAAAATTCGATATAATATTGGTTCGACATGATACTAACACAACAATGATTTCTAAAATTCGATATAATTTTGGTTCGACATGATACTAACAAACCAATGATTTCTAAAATACGATATAATATTGGTACGACATGATACTAACAAAACAATGATTTCTAAAATTCTATATAATATTGGTTCGACATGATACTAACAAAACAATGATTTCTAAAATTCGATATGATACTAACAAAAAATAGTAAATTCGATATAATATTGGTTCGATATGATACTAACAAAACATAGTAAATTCTGACTTGTTGTTACTTAATCGCTAAAAGGTTGGATATGGCTGAAAAACGTAAGAGTGACCACTCCGTACAACGCCAATTACCATAGCTAGTGCTCTATAAGATTATAATGAATATTACTTACCAATAAAGTCTGATAGTTGATCCTCAGTTCAGCCACGTCTTTCTGATCCTCAAGAGCGTCTTTTTGTTCTTCCAAAACGTATATTTTCATTTTCAACTCAAAATTTTCTTGTTTGAGTGCACTCAGCTCTGCTTCAAACTCCCGCATCGTTTTACCTCGGGTACAGGGAGAGAGTGAACCGCCATCTGTATAGACAAACATAAAGCATTGAGTAGTACCAGAACATTCATTTAAATAATTAGATAAAGACAACATTAATAAGGATACTGTGATAATTAAATGAAGTTGACAAACACAACGAAATTAAAACAATTTTTTTTTTTTTTAATTTGGATTGGGTAAAATCTGGTCAGATTTCCCTCTAAGTCGCCATTGAATCACCGGCAATGTACTTCCCCAGCGCGAATTAATGAACTAAGTTGCCACTCTTCCTCTGAACCCAATTGACCGATTTGATTGAAAATCAATAGGGACTTCCATTACTTAGGGACTTCTCAATTACCAAACTAAAATTTCATTTTGAATACATTCGTTACATCGACAGTTATCAGCGTTTTCGAGTTAGGCCCTTTACTCTGATCCCCCATTTCCCTTTGGCCGATTTTTCCTACATATACGAGGGGTGATCAAAAAGTTCCAGGACTAATGTTTTAAAATTTTTTAAAGTTATCGAACATTGTCCCCATCAGAATACTCCCCTTGGAAAGTTAGCTATACATTTTTCCCACCGCGGTTTCCACTGCTGGAAGGACCCTGAGAACTCATCTTCAAGAATGCTGTTCAGCTTCTCCAGCGATTTTTCTTTAATTTCGCCAGTTGATTGAAATCTCTGTTTTTTAAGGGTCTCTTGAGTTTCGGAAACAGGAAATAGGTCTGGTGAGTACGGGGGCTGGGGGATGACGATCATGGCGTTATTTGTGCAATAAGCGCGAATGAGCAATGCAGAATGAACAGGCGCGTTGTCATGGTGCAGCACGCACTTCCCACTCCGCAACAGCTTAGGTCCCTTCCTCCTCACAGACATGAGCCAAATGAAATGTTGCATTCTGCCATTTCACGGATGGTTAGTCGACAATTTGATCGCACGAGAACATTCACTCTGGCAAACATACCAAACATGGTCGTCGTCAATCGAAGTTGATGGGCGTTCTGAACAAGGATTGTCTTCTAATCACATAGTAGTACAAAAGCCTCTTGTAACATCTGAAAAGTTTCTGTAGACGTTTTACCCAACTTCACACAAGGCTTGACACAAACGCATAGCTCTTCTTTTTGATTCATTGGACAAAATAGCCAAACACGAAAAACTAGTTTCACAAAAACGTCTGTTCTTCACAACAAAGTAGGTTGTAGAGAATCTACAAAAACAGCTGAGCTCAGGAAGAGTAACAACTAATGCTGCCAACCGTACCGCTCTCCGCGGCTCCGTTAGCGCGCAATCCAAAAAGTCCTGGAACTTTTTGATCATCCCTCGTAATATGAAATTATAAATTATATAAGTCGATATATTCATTATACCGGGAGTAATTGTGTTGATTTAATTTTTTTTTTAATGTTTGGAAGGAAGGGATCAGAAAATGATGAAACTCTATTGAAAACTGAGGAGGACTGAACTCAAAAACCATATTAACTGCCGAATTTTAGAGGGAAAGCGGAAACTTAAGTTCGTCCTTTGGAAATATATATATTGCCGGTGATTCACTGAAATCAGTGAGTCAGAAAACATGAATTCCGGTGAATATTCAATTTCTGACCATATTTTGTACAGCTAGAGAAGTAAAAAATATTGTATGCCTGCAGAATGTTTTCTAGCGACCGATTCCCGATTCAGTGTTGCTAAAACACCATTGTGAATCCCCTCCAGCAGTAGTTTGAACAGTCCTCAATAGCTTTGAACTTGGATAAGAAGTAGTACTTGAAAGTACACCTGGTGTATGTATGTTAAGGCCACTACATCTCGCTCTGATCCTTATATGGTCGTCCACATACCAAATGGCATGCTAAATTAGGTTATATCGAAGAAATATATATTTATATAAAAAAGAAGGAAAAAATACAATGCATATAAGGGATTCCGTAGGCCATGCTTTAAAAATATTGGTGAGAAGATTGCTTGTTTAATATTAAGTATTACTGCAGCTTTTCTTTTATTTATTCAATTTAATTTCTAATTTTAAAAATTCTTAAGCACTTTTAAAAAAAGTGGAGTGAAAGTGAGTGATAGTAAGTTGAAATAGTATACTCCTCAACGAAAATGCCGACCAGTATACATTAATTGCATTCCTTCAAAGTCCGCCTGTTGACTTACCACTACCCACTACTTCAGCAACGAAAATCAGAAAAAAATTAAGACACTTTACTTCGAGACCTAAATACATTTTACAATATGCCGCTTTTATTTATAACTTAACGAAAAAGTGCTACAAATAAAACCTACAGAAAAAATTAAAAGGCACATTTTATATAAAATAGATTTTTTCGAAGGTCGCCCCCGGTTTGCGATATACATGCTGAAAACGTCCTAAATTGTCGTTTTGAAGCCACTTTTTTTAGACGTTTACTTCATTTATGCGAAAACGGTTCATCCTATTAAAAAATTGGTTCTTACCAAAAACGTTCCTTATTAAATTTCTAATCGACCAACTGTATTCAGGTTTGAGATAAGACCAATATGCACAAAGTTATAGCGTTCCAAAAAATGAACAAACAATTTCTGTAGGAAATAGTTCTTGATTTGTTACGAATTTAAATCCTACTTATTCCCCAACCCCATTACATTTTTACGGATCATTCTCCACCCTCCTCCCTCCCAGATCCATTTCTCCCTCATTTCAATCTGGCATTAGAAAGACAGTATTACGCTGAACCTACAATGAAATATACAAATCTGATGCCATAACTTTCATATGTCCTTCCTTAATAATGTCTGTTTGAGAGGAAGTAGAAATAAATTTGAGAGAAGGGGGGATTGAACCGTAAAAATGCAGTGTATACAAAAAAGTCATGTTATCGTCACATCAGATATTTTTTAGCAGGACTGAAGTTGAATATATGAAAGAAATGCAGGCAAACGTTGCAGTGGAGTCAAATTTAGATCCTAAGGAGAGAACATCCTTTCTACCCGAGTTCTGAGCACACAAAGAGGTAAAACCAAAATAAATATGCCTCTTGATCGGTGTCAGAAAAGTATTTATGAATCAAAATTTGACTTTTTCAGCATGGAAAATTTCGGATAGCTTTCAATACCTTAATTTTGAGGGTTGAACAAACTTGGAACTGCTATACCCTTATAAAACAATAATAACAGTTATTATTAGAAAATACCTTGATCAGGTAACTCCATAATGAAGAAAAGTGTAGAATTTCCAGTAACGATATATGAACTAGTACGTGAAGAACGAAAGCACAAATTTGACAGTGGAGACTGTCACTGTTACTTAGTAGTTAACAATACTGTTATTGTGAGATTGTCACTGTTATCTAATCCAAAACCTTATCACATGTCAACAGATATCTCCCTCTTCCAATCTTCCTTTCTCCTTACTATCTTCTTAAGTTTGAGAAGCACAAAACGTACAGAATCAATCAGAAGAATTTATTGTTCCTTCATCTTATTACTCGGTACACCAACAAAATCTTTCCGGTTTTCCGTTAGAGACAATTACTTCTATGGGCAGCAAGAGAGGCAAAATGATAATAATACAAAAAAAAAACAGTTAAAAATTGTAAGAAACTGTTGTCTAATTACAAAAAAATAAATCCAAAATTTCAAACCTTACCACCTGATACTAGTCAAATGCATATGTTTGATTACATGAATTTTGAATAAACAATTTCTACAAAAATTTACTAACTTTATATATATATATATATTTTTTTTAGAACATTAACAAAGTTACAGCTTTACTGAAATTTTGAAAATCTCTGAAGAAATAAAAGCCAAACAGCTGATTTTTTTTGTTTATTAATTTTGCCCAGCAGGGCAGAATTTCGTGATCAGAGATCACCCATCGTGACATACGTATATAAAGGCAAAAAAATAATTATTAATGTTTTTCGACGTAAATATTGATATTGTAAGCTCCTGGTTATAAATCTTAATGAAATGGGAAGTGATCAATATATGCTACGTTTAGGATTAGGATTAGGATTAGGGTTATAGATGCTCAACATCAAGGTCATAAGCATCTAAAGCATCTAAATACTTAGGGATGGAGACAGATGCATATCCATACATATGCACATACACACACATCAATACATATATATACACATCAATACATATTGCTACGTTTAGTATAACAATAATTTTTAGTTGCGTTACGTGTCGTCATTGAAGGGTTCTGAATTTACATAAGAAATTTCGTGTCGATACATTCATTCTATGGGTAGAGATCGGAGGATATGAAATTCCGTTAAAAATTCCGCATCGAATTTTTGACCGATTATATAACTACCCCTATACTTGGTATAGCTGGAATGAATGATGTGAAGAGTAGGGAGAGGGATTGAAGGTAATACTCATTGCAAAGAGGAAATTATGAAAAATTAGGTCACCCAAATGGCAGAGGTCTGGTCAAATTGAATACGAGGACAAAGGATGGTCCATTGCTATGGAGACAGTCTTCAATCAATTCTGCAATAATTCACAGACATTGTATTTATTAACCGACTGTGGAACACGAAGGGTATTGATAATTAAATACACAATTTCTTTGCCAAACTTCACTATATATTCTCAAATACTAAACTAGTTTCGCCGTGTTAGGGCATTATCAAGAGTCACTTGAAAACTGTTGATAATGCCCTACACGGTGAAACTAGTCGAGTATTTAAGAATATAGTGAAGTTTGACAAAGAAATTGTGTATTTAATTATCTATTCCTAGAATGGAGCTTCACAAAGTAAATCTGGAAACCATAAATTATACGAAGGGTATTATTTTTCACAATGTTATACGTATCTCATACTCTTTGTTCCTCAGAAGAGCCTAAGCGGCTCCACCGATTTTAATGAGTTATATGTCATTTCATTCGTCATAATCTCCTGAGTGTCAAAGTCTTTGTGACATTCACGAAAAAACAAAACGGCGGACGCTGGCCTAAAGTCTAAATATCAAAGGCCAACAAAGCCCATCGAGTAGGGTATCAAATTATAGTGACACCACCAAATAGCATAACCAATAGAAACCACAGCCAAAAATTTATAAAATGAAATAAATTAATTATCAGAATCTGAGGAAAGGACCGTAGGAACAATTCACTGCAACACAAGCTTGAATTTTTTCACAAATTATAATGTAAAGCAAAATCCGGCGTCGGGCGACCGTCTTTTATGCCCTCTGTAAATATAATGAGATCACACCGATTTTGCAAACTTTGTTTATAATATAATTTGTGAAAAAATAAAAGTTTAAGCTTGAGACACAAAAACAATAAAAATTCAATTCATAACCAAACACTACAAAACAAGATTAAATAATCACAAGGAACTATTTAAATCCTAATTCACTAACTGTTCACTGTAAACTAACATAAAACAGGTGGATGACTATCTCTCTCACCCGATATGTATAATAATCCATTTTATACATAAGCATCTCTATTGGCCTTTCACAATGTTCTGGAACTAATCAGGTCTAAAAGAAACTGACAGCGCTCGGGTAGTAGGTGATATGTCTTCGCAGTTAAAACCCGGGCAATACACACAATTAACTATTTGCTCTTAAACTGCACCATGACATGCAGGGAGTTTCTATGAGATACTCAGTAGATTATTTTCAAAAAATTTTCACACTGGGAATTCATTTGCAACAATTTGAGATCATATCTAATCCAACTTGGCAACTTGAGTTGGAAAATGCTATAACGACACCAAATAAAATGCATAGCACCTGAGCATGATATGTTCCCTTCCGTGAGTCAAAAATGACCCTCAAAATGAGGACATTCTCAGGTCAGCCCACATATGTACTTAACAATATAATAACAGGAACCAGGGAGTGTTGATTCTTCTAACCAGAGCATTGTTCTTATCAACAATAATTGTCTGTCTCATTGTGGTTTATGGGCCGCTACATCAATCTGGATCAATTGGGATTTGTAACTTCTAAAATAAGATGAGGTTCATTCAACTAGATTGTTAATTCTACAATCAGATCTATCTTGTATGCAATAATTTGCAATACTTCCCAGCCTTTAAAGATCTCCAATCTTTGAACAATCCCGAGGCTTGCACCTAGGATAATACTATCTTCACCAACACTTTTAGAGTGATTTGCCATTCATTATTATATATATATATGAAAAAAAAAAAAAATTAAATTCCTTCCCCTCCCCTTTGTATAGCGCCCTTTATTAACCCCCGACGCAAAAGAAGGGGTGTTATAAGTTTGAAGCCTTCGTCTTTGAGTGTCTTCTTTTTTTTTTTAAAGGTTTTTGGCTTCTTTTGTTCCCGCCAGGAGGTGACAAACCGGCTGAACGCCGGGTAGTTGGACTCCGTCATCAACTCCGGCAGGATCAATCCCAGATACGATCCTGGACCTCCCAGCGGGCAATCGAGGCCCACATGTACTGCTGTCTCAATGCCGCCACACGAACAATTCGGGCTATTCTTCCTCTTGAAGAAGAAGAGTTTGGAGTTGAAGTCGCCATGACCTGAAAGTACCTGAGATGTCCAGTGATCGGGCTGTAACCAAGTGGAGCGCAGGCGGACTCGGACGTCAGGAATGTAGGCGAATGTCGTTCGGCCATCGGAGGAGCGCGACCATCGCTGTTGCCACCTGTTCATTATCCAGTCTTGGACAATGTCCTTGCAACGCTCTGGTCCTGTTTGTGTGTCTGTCTGTGGCATCGTAGCTCCAAGACGGCTGAACCTATTTCAAAGCGTTTTTTTTTGTTTCAAGAGCTGATATTTGTGAGATGGTTCTTAGCCATATTTGGTGGAAATCTGGTTTCCAAGATCTTCAGGTTTCATCAGAGCCTGTGTAGGGATCTCGGCCTCTATTACAGAATTGCGAGTTTGAGCTCAAATAGCCAAGTCCCTCCCCCCTTAAGGCCTTCAAGCCCCCCCCCCCCCCCCCCCCCGTCAAAAAAAAGCCCTCCCCACCAAGATTTCAGTAAAACAAAAATAATGAACAAGTGTTTGGTGAGTCACTGACAATGTATTTCCCCAGATAATACAAACAATTTCAAATTCGATACGTTGGACATTGAAATTGAGTCGAGGGCTTTCAATTGGATTTATTCAAAAAAAATTCAATCCACGGTTAAAACGACCTCGGAAAATCGGGAGTACAGTGTACCTTAATATTTCCCAAAAATATTCAAATTGTTTTTCTCTATTCAAATATGTATAAGCCAGTAAAAAATGTTTGAGTTTGTATCCCCCACCAGCACGCAAATACTGAAAATTTAAGTTTCTGACTATTATTTAAATTCTGCCAGCTACAATGCAGAGTGATTAAATAACTTCATTATCTGAACTCTTGAATAAATGTTACATAATTTTTCTGAATAACACCATAAATTATGCAGGAAAATATGTTGTGTTATGTTTTGAGAAGAACAATGAATTATACTGGGACCGCAGGTGGGAGAGAAATAGAGTGTTTGCCTACTATTCTCATGATCGTGGGTTTGAACCCAGCCGATGCCCTTTTTATATGAGAGGTAAAAAAGTGATCGGTGAATCACCGACATTGTACTTCACCAGAACGAATTAATCAATTAGGTTTCGCTCTTCCATGAAAACCAATCGACCGTTTTGATTAAAAATCAATATTTGACTTATATAGGAACTTCTGAATCCTCATATTAAATTGTGTATCGATACATTCATTACCATCGACAGCTATTATTGCCCCCCCCCCCCTTCCCATTGGCCGGTTTGGCTGATATTTAATAGATGTCGTCCTTGTGGGTTTCTGGATACACATACGCAACGTGCACCCGACACATTAGAGAGCAATAAATAAGAGGATAAACACACAGTAAAATATTTTATAACGATTCCTGATATAACGATTTTCCGGATATAACGATGTAAAACCCGTAACTAGTTTGGTTAGCTATTTAAAAGTGAAGAAATAAATCCGGATATAACGATGTTAGGTATAACGATATTCCGTATAAAACGATCTAAAGCTGTAGTGTCTGCAACGAAGACCGACCGGACGACATCCACCATTTCTTCATGGAGTGTCCAGCCTTCAGCCAATTAAGAAAAAAGTACCTGATAGAAGCACTAAAGACCCCACAACCTCACAAGACCCTTTTCAACATTACAAACAACCAAAACCTCAATAATATCATACTATACATAGTAAGGGCGCTAAAAATCAGAGGACATTGAAGTATTTAAATAAAATAACATTTCACTAGAAGTTTTTTCACTATTTTTTTTTCATTTGTTAATTAAGGTTCTATTACTTTGTATTTTATTATTATTATTATTCTATTTTCATTTATTTGTACTTTTTTAAACTGAATAATGTATATATCAGGCCGAACCTTGAGCCTAAAAGATGTATTTCCTAAAGGCTAATAAAGAATTGAATTGAAACATAAGAAAAAGTTGTTTTTTCATTCCGGTTATAACGATATAATATGTATGTACATACGCACATATATGCATAATTGGGTAAAACAGTATGCGTTTTGAACGGATGAAAAATACAAACACTATAGAAAAGGGTTTTAAACACGGTTCTTGTTAAAATAACTGATTTTTTTGTGGAAAATTAATACATATGTACTCATGTGTATACATAATTTATGTATACAGTTACAAATGTATGTAAGTACATTTTAAAAAGTAAATAAAAATATGTAAACTTTCTCGTTATGATAATTGTGAAACACTTTTTTTTCACTAACAAGCCCTTACATGTGTATGTTTGGTTTCGGATATAAAGATTTCCAGATATAACGATGCATTTTTCTTGGTCCCTTGAATATCGTTATAACCGGATTTTACTGTATAAAATTTCGTAACGATAGATGTTAAATACTCATTAAAGACCCCTATCCTAATTGATCCAGACTATTAATGTGTATATTATTTTTTAACAGACAGGCCTATACAGGAATTCAGGATTCATTGAAGAGAGGCCAATTTTAGAAACCATTTGATACCAGACTATTCTGGAGAGTGGAAGAGCCCATAATACGTATGTAAACAGAACCCATCCTAAATCCGTGGAACAACCAACAAACCTATTTTATTTACCATTCATTGACTACATTTCGACCAGCCCACCACAAACAAAGCATTCCACCCAGACACAATAAATAGAATGTTTTACATACAAACTAATATAGAAAGTAATACTCCAGCCACTTCTTTTAATAAATAAATAAGTTTGTTTTATTTATTTACTAGCAGTAATACCCGGCGTTTCCCGGGGAACTTTGACTTTCCTCCCAATATCTCCTATAAGGCTATTCAGTTCCTCGACAGTACATTCATGATGTTATAATTTTCAATTATTCATACGGAATAAGGCTTATAGTCCTTCAACTGTAGTAACGCTAGCTTTGGAGCTAAAACTAATTTATTCAAAAAGATTTCTCATTAATCGTTGCAATGGTTTTCGAGTTACAAAGATTGCGTGAGTGGATGCTGGGATGGACCAGGGATTGATTAAAAAATAGACCTTAACCTTCCGGTAGATAAAACTTATCTATTCAAAAAGATTCCTCATTAATCATTGCAGTGGTTTTTGAGTTACAAAGATTGCGTGGGTGGATGCTGGGATGGACCAGATATTGAGGTACTAATACGCCTATAACCTTCCACAGACGATGACGAACAAATTTTAAAAAAATTAATCAAATCCATCAAGCCGTTCGTGAGTTATAGCGGTACAACGCACAGACATTTTCAGCTTTATATACATATATGATTACAGAGGGCGCCGGTAGCTCAGTGGTATGCGTGCTTGACTTCTGAGCTCAAGGTCGTGGGTTCGTAACCCGACCGAGGCCCTTAGTTTATTTTATCTGGGAGGTAAAATAAACTTAAGCACGCCGTCCTTCGGATGGGACGTTAAGCGATGGTCCCGAGCCTGTACGATGTCAGGTACTCGTTAAAGACCCCTACCCTAGATGAATAAAAATTTAGGGTAGGCAAAATTTAGGACTCCCACAGTAGAGTCGGGCTCATGTCCACCAGAGTGACGAAAGAGCGCTCTGGTAGTAGGCGATATGACCTCGTTGTTAAAGCCCGGGCATGAGTCATAAAACCTAAACCTATATGATTACAAGTTATGTCCGCGTTCCTCAACTTAGAACTTCTTTTAACTTCCATAGCTAGACGAAGGGATAGGGGGAAACAAAGACATGTCTGTGTCTGTGAACACCATAACTCGTTGGTTCGAATCTTTCATTCTCTGCATTTTCCACACCTATATTGTTATTTCCAACTCGTCTTGCTTGCGCACTTTACTACAGCTCTTGTAGATCAGCAGCTTGGTCAATTGATCAATTGGTAATTTCACTCTATAAGACTCGTAATATGGCAACCACCATCTTCAATTTCGACAGACAATAACCCCAAATGTTACAACAAAGAAAAGGCCAATATTTGCTTAGAATAGAGCCCAGACAATAAGCAGAAGGGTGCGGGGTACAGTAGTGACCTTTAGAGAAGACAGGACTGAATTAGATCATTCAAAGTTCACCGCACTTGGAAAATAACCTCAACCACCCCCACTTTCGATCGGGATACCATTTTTAGGTAAAGATCCTTTGGTTCCTGTTTTGTTGTTCACGTTTTTGCAACTTCCTTCATGCTAATATGCAACAGCCTCCCAACAACATTCAGCAACACACTATTTTTTGTTTAATGCTGTTCTTTCATAAACACCTATACTAAGGAATGCCATTTTATCTAAATAATATGTACAAATACCGCGAGATGGACAATTAACAGTGCATAGGTTCCATCTGGGAGGAGGCACCGGGAGCGAGTCGAGTATAGAGGAAGTAATCAGCCGAAAATTCGATTTTGAGTTTCCATTAGGAATTTTTGTTTTTCCCCTAGATAAAAAAAAAAAAAACGCTTTTGTAGAAAACTTCATGGTCTTTAAGTTTGAAGTATTTTTCTTTTCATACAGACCTTAATTATAGCCTAAAATTAGGTACCATTTTTTCATTGCAGATTTGGGCTGGCAGACGTCCACTTCCATGATCTTCAATGGAAGGAACAAAAGTATATACATGAAACTCCTCTCAATTCTTTAACTCTCCAAATTTTGCCCGTGTGGGAAATTCAAAATTTGTTATTCAGTGCCGACTTTAAGGCCTGTAAGGCCTATGAAAACAGTATGTAATTGAAGACACGAGTGGATGAAGGTGTTATGTAACAAAAAAAAAATATCGTGAAATTCGAAGTAAAATACTTTTTGTTGTAAATTTTTTTCATTTAAGTCACTTCTGAAGCGGGGGTGTGATATGTTTAAAATATTAATGTCGATGGTAGGTACTCAACTCTCTCAGCAAACCTTTTTCACCTCATCTTAAAGCATATTAAGTCCATTACTTGAATTATGTACATAACACCTTCATCAATTATTTTAGTGTTTCTAGTCGTTTTCCTTTAAATCACTCATTTTCTAAATATTTAATAATTTTTTTTAAAGTTTTGAAGAATGAACATTACAATTTTAAAGTCATTTTCCAATATGGACGCCAAAATCGTTGCGATACATGCATTCCATCTGCAAATATTAGTTTTTGCGTTGAGCTCCCCCTCCCCTAATCGTCTTTTCCTTTTGCCCAATTAGGCTGTAAATCAATAGGTATCGTCCTTACGAGGTTCTCAATACACATATAAAATTTCGTGTTTCATAGACACAAACGAAATGGTAGACAGCAATTTCTTCTTTAATTTTTTTGAAAATATGGAATTCCGCTGAAAACTAAACATAGAATTCCTGACAGATTTCATGACTTCCCCTATACTTCTTATAACTGAAGAAGTAAAAAGAAAGTAAACAAAATACAAATGAAAAATTTATCTTAAGTAAATAAAATAAGGGGAGTCAATGAACTTATATATATATATATATATACTATTATCTCGATAAAAGAATGTTATTACGTTATATTCAAGTAAATAATCTCAATTCTTCCAGAAAGAGGGCGCCAGTAGCTCAGTGGTATGCGTGCTTGCCTTCTGAGCTCAAGATCGGCCGAGGCCATTAGTTTATTTTATCTGGGAGGTAAAATAATCTTAGGCACGCCGTCCTTCGGATGGGACGTCTGTACGATGTCAGGTACTCGTTAAAGACCCATGCCCTAGGCGAATAACAATTGAATTTAGGGTAGGCTAAATTTAGGACTCCCACAGTAGAGTCGGGCTCATGTCCACCAGAGTGATGAAAGAGCGCTCTGGTAGTAGGAGATATAACCTCGTAGTTAAAGCCCGGGCATGTGTCATAATAACTAAGTCAATAATCATACTTAACATACTTAATAAGTAAAATAATCTTAACATTGTTCATTAATCACACAAAACTTAAATACAAATAATTTCGAATATGATACGTTAGACATAATAATTGAGCAATTGCGATTTACGTGAAAGTGGTGATTGCAAACAACATAAAAAAAAGTCGTTAGTGAATCAACGGCAATGTACATTCCCAGCTCGAATAAACCAATCAAATTTGCTAAAAAACATTATTTGATTACAGGGCCTTCTGAATGCTCATACTAAATTTTGTGTCGATACATTGGCATTACATCGGCAGAACCCCATTTCCCCGCCTTACCTTTGCCCAATTCCGCTGTAAATTGATAGCTGTCGTCCTTATGGGGTTTTGAATTTACATAAATAAATTTTTGTGTCGATACATACTCAATAATACGGTAGTTTTTGTGATATCCTCCTTTCCCTTTGGCGTAATCGTCCGAATGAAAGGGGGAGGATCAGAGAAAGGGAATACAATTCAAAAACCCTAATAACTGCCGATGTAATAAGTGTAACAACACGAGCTTTAGTATTTAATCAAAATAAGAAGATATTTTCTATTTAAGTATATTTGTATTGTCCCTAAGCTCATAAAGAGCTATATTGTTTTTGTGTGCCTTCCCTTTGGCCGATTTGCCTGAAAATCAATACGTGTCGTTCTCATAAGATTCTGGATTGACATATACAATTTTTTATCGATACATTCTATCGGGAGTTATGTTCACAGGCATACAGGCATTTATGTTTCCTTTTTTGAATCAGTGGGTGGGAAAACATGAAATTCCGGTGAAAACTAAACATAGAACTTCTGTCCGATTACATAACTTCCCCTATACTTCATATAGCTGAAGAAGTAAAAAGGTGAATCAATGGCAATGTTCTACATAAGTTGATTTCTTATAAAAACCGCTAAAAGGTTATGGCTTTGACCTTCCTAGGAAGATAACAGTCTTATAATGATGACGAAATTATTATATCAGTGAGCTCCTAGGGATTGCATATTACAGTTTATTATTAGAAGTTGTTTTAATGGAAGATTTAGCGTACATCAGCTGATATGCTTGGAACTATCGTCCAAGTGGATATCTGTAATCTGTAGACTATGAACCTAATCACAAAACGGATCCAATAAATGTTAGCTTTATATTAATCAAGTGGAAATCAGCTGGGGATGGGAAGAAAGAGTAGGGGGCGGTACTTTATAACCTTAATAGACTTAAATCGAACTTAACGGTAATCAGGGCACACACCCCAGGGTTGCTTGAGTGGGCAGAAGGGTACAGTAACTGTTCTTAATAGCGTCGAGGGTGACGACTCACACAATCCACTTTAGTCTGGAGATAGTTATAGGGGCATCCAACGTTACAGTAACCCGGGAGGCTGGGGTCGGTAGGTCATTAGTAATGGGGTTACAAAGGCCTATCGTACTGTCTCTACGGCTGCGCCACAGGAGCTGGCAGGTCTTGGACGGGGCTGTCGCCTCGTACTTTTGTAGACATAGATGAGTCCTTAATTCTAGCCCTTTAGGAAGAGATGCGCAGACAGTCCAGACTAGAGCATTCCACGGACATTGTCCAGGAATGGATTCTGGAGAAATGGCAACAGCGGTGGTCACGATCATCGGATGGCCGAACGACCAGGTACTGCCTGACCACTGGATGTCCCCGATATTAACAGGTCACGGAGATTTCAACTCCAAGCTATTCTTCTTTAAGAGAAAAAACCATCCGAACTGTTCATGAAGCGTAGTTGAGACCGCAGAACATGTGGTCTTCGAATGATCCGCTGTACGACGGTCCTATGGTGGAGTTGATACGAGGGACAGGATCATGACCTGGGACTCGATCAACGGCAGCTGATGACGGAAACCGGCTACCCAATGACCAGCCGATTTGTCGGAGAGAGAAGAAAGCACTATGACCACCGGCGCCACAACGTACTACAGCCAGCGAGCGCCCCACATTTATCCCGAGCTCTCTCGGCGCGCCAAGGAAATTAATGTGGGCTGAGAGTGACTGCATATCGTCGCAGATGGTCGCACCTAGCCGATCGCAGCAACAGATAATAATTATAAACAACTCAAGCCCATCAACAGGCACATATGACCGACCTTCTATATGTCAAATTATAGCTTTCTAGATACAAAAGTTCAAAAAGTACACACATGCTATACGGGTTCCGTTTGTGGTACGGAACCCTAAAAAAAAGTATTCATCTGTGAATGACTGACACTGATTAGCCTCTGAATGTGACCTTTATGGCTACTTGGCAGATAGGCCCTCTTGCACTTCCCACCATCTCCGCTCTACACAAGAGACACATGTCTGGGTCTCGACTCCTGCACCCACCCGAACCCTATTTATAGTCAGCACAGGAGCTGTCCAACCTCTCTTTATCTCTGTTCTATGTCTTCTCTTTTTTTCTTTTATCTGTCTCTCTCCCCATCATCTTCATCTCAAGTCAATCATCGACAATGTACTTCCTCAGCAATAATCAACTGAGTTATTGTTCTCTGAAATCAATCCACCATTTTGGCTTTTATTTATTTGTTTTATTATTTTGAAATTGTAATTAATTAATTAAATTGATACCATTTATTTCTAAGTAATTTAAAAAACATATATTATAAAAAAGATAATCAGTATATATACACTTATGTCACACTTAATAAAGATTAAAGATAACTTATACTGATACTGATAATAACTTAAATATACTGATAATAACTTAAATGTACTTTAATTATATAAACATAATTAAGATAATTTTTTTTAATTAATACTTTTCCTCAATGTTCTACTACCTTTACAATTTAGCGATTACAAAAGCTAATCTTGAGATTTTAAAATATTTTTTATTTTAACTCCCTTCCGGGGCCAGGGATGTCGTAAATATAACTAGATAACACATTGACATGGCTAATATGCACATTAAGTAAGGTAAAAAAAAAAAAAAAAAATTAAATAACAACATGAATATATATCGCTCATAAATACAACAACGTCATAACTCAAAAAACTTAGTTTCTACAAAATCCCAGTTTAAAATTTTGAATTACTCTCATTCAGGTACCAAATATTTAAGTCTTACATTCAAAGCTATTACGGATCTATGATCGTTTATTATGAAATTAATAAGAAAATAATATAAATGCGATTTCTGGCGTTTTTACATGTATAAGGTCGGACAGATCGTAATAAAAAATAATAAAGAAGTCAGACAAGTTACATAAATTTATATATATTTGCTACTTACAATTGACCACAGGGCAACAGCTCACATAGAGGAACAATAAAGAAACTGGATATAAATAAAATGAACAGACTGTGCTTTTACAAGAATTTACAATAACAAGGTAATAGTGAGTGAGACTGAATAACTATATCAACTATATCTGACTATCTCTGTATGTGACTATCTATCTATGACTGACTATATCTCCATGACTATCTCTATGAGTCCAGGAACTATATATAGCGCCATCGAATGTTCTGGACCCATGTTCCAAAAGGTCTATACATAACCTGACTTTTCTATATCTACAGGTATTTATCTTTACATATTATTTTTACCATATTTTACTATATATATTTATCATGATTACACCATACATAATTTCACAATTCTTATATAGAAATATATTAAAGTATACGTTATAGAAGCCATTGCTTCTAGAATGTTCCATTTAGTCTATTTGTTCTATAAGCTTCTTATTTGGGTCCATGAAGTTCTAAACAATTTTAACATTCTCTATCTACATTATATTATACAACATTATATTACTATATCTTTATTTATTATTTTCTACATAAAATATCCCCCTAACTATGGGTTTGTGAGTGTGTCGTGGAATTAGAGGCGGGATATAGGATTATAAAATATTATATATATATATGGTGACAAAGCAATACAGTTTTAACACACAATATGACTCCCTTGCAAGGAATTTGTACACAGAAGAGTACCAGGGTAAACTCACAACTGAAATAATACTCTATTGCCGTAAACTGAAACTACAAAACCCACTAGCACTTTGAACGACACTATTGCTCTCTGCAGGCGAGTTTCCTGAGTTACAAATATGACGTTCTACCAGTTAAAAGTTCATACAAAGTGCAGTCCACCTGTATAAATAACTCAAAATTGACGTTTTTTGAGATATGACATTTTATATATATATATATATATAATGAGAGAGAGCGTATATATAATGAGAATATATTTATTATATTCAAGTTTTTATTTAATTTTTTTTTTGCCAAAATTTTTTTGCTAAAATCTCAAGTTGATTAGCTTTTGTAATCGCTAAAATGAAAAGGTAGTAGAACATTGAGGAAAAGTATTAATTAAAAAAAATTTCTTAATTATGTTTATCTAATTGAAGTACATTTAAGTTAGGGAAAAACCCTTTCTGAATCATCTTATCTTTATTAAGTGTGACAATTTTGTAAATAAAACATGGGCGGGGGGGAGGGGCGCTTTATCTGGGAGGTGAAATAAACTTGAGCACGCCGTCCTTCGGATGGAACGTTAAGCGATGGTCCCGAGCCTGTACGATGTCAGGTACTCGTTAAAGACCCCTGCCCTAGGTGATTAAAAATTTAGGGTAAGCAAAATTTAGGACTCCCATAGTAGAGTCGGGCTCATGTCCACCAGAATGACGAAAGAGCGCTCTGGTAGTAAGCGATATGACCTCTTAGTTAGAAGCCCGGGTATCAATCGTAAAACCTCACTATATCGGGGAGTTATTAATATTTATAAGTTAAGCCCACTTCTCATATCACTCCCTTCGCTTAGGCCGATTTGCCTGAAAATCAATAGATGCTTATGGGCTCCTGGGTATACGAGGTGTGTTAAAAAAATAACGGGAATTTTCGGTTTTTGAAAAGAACTTTATTTATTCGTCTACATCAATGTTATCACCTTCAAAATAGTCCCCATTAGATATTATACACTTATGCCAGCGCTTCTTCCAATCCCCGAAACACTTCTGGAACTCGATCTTTGGGATAGCATTTAGCTCTCTCAGCGATGCGCTTTTAATCTCATCTATGCTTGTGAAACGACGGCCCTTTAAGGTTCTCTTTATTTTTGGGAACAGAAAAAAGTCACATGGAGCCATGTCTGGCGAATATGGAATCTGGGGCATCATTACAGTGTTGTTTTTGGCCAAAATTTCACGAACAAGAAATGAAGTGTGAGCAGGTGCATTATCACATTATCGTGTTGCAAAAGCCATTGATTTGCCACAAATCTGGGCGTTTTATTCAGATTGCTTCATGCAAACGGCGTTGCACTTGTAGGTAGTACTCCTTATTGATCGTTTGACTTTGTGGCAAAAACTCATGGTGCGCTTATACCACTCGTAACCCCTAGTTTTACTCATAAGTCCATTCTTGTAGCAAAATTTAATGCAAATTCTTTGATCCATTTTGTATGATTGCCGATCGTACCAAAACACATGTAACCTCTTTGACATCAGACTAAACATCCGGTTTGGCTAACAATGTACATATACTTTTCAGACATGTTTACCAACACAACAACAAAAATCGCGAGAATTGGACTAATACAGCCCGCAAAATTACAAAATTACCGTTACCTTGTGAACACACCTCGTATAATATAAATTATAAAACACACAAACATACATAGACAATTTTTTTTGTCAAAAACAAGAAACTGACGTGAAAATTATACTTTTACAAAACTTCCCCTATACTTCATATAGCTAGGAGGTAAAAAAAAAAAATTAATTTAATCTAGACGAAGTGACACTTTTGTGGGTAGGTACATCTGCAAAGAGTAAAGCCCCAAGATGAAGAAGGGGTTTGACTCTCCAAGACTGTCCTCAAGTTATTCTTAGAGCCATCCACAAAGTTATTATATGAAGTCAGCAGCCGGATCTTCGGGCCATTGAATTGAAATAACGACTAATTACAAGGGTCTCATTACAAAACCCAACCGCACCCATATAAATTATTATTAAAAATAGATACAGGATGTCTAAGGATCAAAAGAAGAAACTTCAAGGGCAGAACATTTTAAGCATGAAAGATCTATTTAAAAAGGCCCTTTCTAACTTATAAGAAAGCTTCAAGTTATAATGTATGCTAAATTAGAATGCTTCAAGCGAATAATATCAGCAAATAAGTCTTTGTAGTAGTGTCATGGCTAATATCCATTGACATAAAGCCATAAAAAAAAAAAAAAAAAAAAAAAAAAAAGTATTTGTAGTAAATCGGTCGAATTTGGTCCCAATACCTATTTACCAATGGCTTATTATATTTCAATTAATTTTTTTTTAATCGAATTTTCGCACTTATTTTTTTTATTATTTTGTCTATTTGTTATGCCTGATAATGGGTGAATCAGTGCACGTGAACCACATCCAGAGAAACCCTTTTGGCGAAAAACTAACTCAGAGGGCAAGATTTTATCATAACTGATGCCACATCGTTAAGACGTCACGTCTTCAAATGCGAAAACCTAATTAAGAGGGTAAGCTAGTACCGATAACTTAGTCAAGAGGGTATGCCAGTAGCAATAATCTATTGAAGTGGTTAAGCTGAAGAATGTGGCGAAAACCTAGTCAAGAGGGCAAGCTGCCTTTTCCTGTCCCTCCTCTACATTTATGTCTTAAAATATGAAAAACATTAAAAATAAAATTTCGTCTCAAATTGAAATCTTAATAATAAAAGACAATTTTTTAAATAGTATGTGCTGATTAAAGTACGAATATACATATAATTCATATTATGAAATAAATCAAAGATGACAATAATAAATACACTTTTTTCGTGAAAAAATTTAAACACATAAAATAAAGATAGTTAGTTTTTTGAGGAAGTATACATAACTGTACAGGAGGGACAGGAAAAACCTGTAAACTGGTTGAACTTCCATTTAGTATTTGTTAAGTCGTGGCTGAAGATGGTAGCAATACCGAAAGTACACCCATATTATATTTTTTTTTTTTAAACATACGTTTTTCTTTATTTTTCAGCACATTATTTGATGTATTTGATCGATACCAATCAATTTACAGCCAAATCCTGTAAAGGAAGGGGGGGACCAGACGGGGACCAACTCAAAGACACCAATGTACCGAAATTTGGCATAACATATTAATATGTCCTTAGGAGTATGACACCAATTGATTTTTAACCAAATCAATAAATTGATTTCAGGAGTTGATTGATTTGCAGTGGGGAAGTACACATACATTGATTCACCGACTTCTTTTTTTTAATCCATGAAACAATAAAAAAAAAACGTGTAAATAATACTGAATGATGTCGGATAGCCACAGCTAGTTGTGCCAGCCAACATATCGCCAACAACTGTCATGGGCACAATTGGAACAAATTGAACTCATTACAAGGAGAGTTTGTGGAACTCCTGCACGAGTCTCCTAAGAAAGAGAACTCGACCGGTACAACCTACAGACAGAATCCCGCTTTTAGTCACTATTTTTTAAGTTAAGCTCCCCCTCCTCTGATGTCGCTGAAAATTAATAGATGTCGTCAATTTACATACATTTACATAGGCAGGTATTATAGTTTTTGAGTTCGAATCCCCCTTCGTCCTTCAGAAAACACGAAATTCCGGTGAAAACCTATATTTCATTACTGACCGGTTACATAACTTCCTCCATACTTCATACAGCTAGGGAACTCACATGAAACGAAATGTTTCTGGCGATGTGAACTGAAGAGATGTCAAAAACGTAACGATATAATAGAAGACGTGGGTGGATCTTTTCAAGGTCTGCATGGAATTGTTCGTCCGCTCGCTGTTCTTCTTTCTACATCGGATAAGTAATTCGTGTTTAATGAGTAAGTAGGCGTTTTCAAGGTTCATTTAGCATGGCTCCATGTCTCAAATGCAATAAATCAACCTTGAAAACACTATCTAAAATGCAATAAACACACGTTCAAATTTTGGCACATTGACTCTAAACAAAATGACTAACACATAACACAGTGGCAAACAAGCCATGTTGACTTATGATTTTGTTGTCAAGATTCGAACATGAATCTTCAAGCCTCCAAATAAAACAATAGCCCTTAATATAATGATAATGATTTTATTTCATTATAAAAAATATTCACAGCGATCGTCAATAAAAAATAATATTAAAACTTTTTTTTTTCTTCAAAAAGTACATGGTACTCTCGAATATATACGAGGAGTAAAAGTAAAAAGTTCCAGGATTGATTTTTTTAAATTTATTTTATGTACAAGTTATTGGACATTGTCCTACCGCCGTTTCCACTGCTGGAAGGACCCTGAAAAAACATCCTCTGGAATGCTGTTAAGCTCCCTCCTCCAGCGATTTTTCTTTAATTTTTTTTTTTTTCAGTTGAGTGAAATCTCTGTCCTTTCAAGGATCTCTTGAGTTTCGGAAACAGGAAAAAGTCCGCAGGGGCCAGGTCTGGTGAGTAGGGGGGCTGGGGGACGACGTTTTTTGTTCAATAATCGCGAATGAGCAACGCAGAATGAACAGGCGCGTTGTCATGGGGCAGCACCCACTCCCCCCACAGTCCACATACAAAACTTCGTATCGATTAACTCTTTTTTTTTTCATCGGATATTATTCATGTTTGTGTTGAGCCCCCCCCCCCCCCCCCCCCACCCTCCTGTGTTCTAAAAACACATATAAAAATCCGTATCGATATATTCATTCTATCAGGGTTTATCGTGTTACAAAAATACAGTTTTTTTGGGGATCGGGAGTCGGAAAACATGAAATTTCGCTGAAAACTTGACATAGAATTTCTGAACAATTATATACCCTATATTTCGTATAGCAGAGGAAGTAAAAAAAACTTTAGAACTTATAATCAGCAGTTAATGAATAAAATAGATCGATTTGCACGGCAACTAAATGAGGAGAAAATTACTTAAACTAATATAGACCAGGGACAATACGTACAAATCATGAGTGTTTTATGAATGAAAAATATTACAATATATTCTGTCAATAACATTACATACCGAATCTTGTAATATCTTCCTTCCTTGACGACAGTAAAAAATAACATTTCTTCTGTTTTGACATTAAAGTACTATATTTCTTCTATTCACACACAAATTTATACAATTTTGGGTTCTATAGACACTGAAGTTCATGTTCACTTTCACATATAAATTTTCTCAATATAGATACATTAAGTAATATACTGAAATGAGGACACAAAGATAATTTTCATAATTAATCTATGGGCTACTTCCCCCATTTCCGGTCAGTACGATACAAAACAATATAAATAAAAGGAGAAAGCATACACTTAGTTAACTCTCAAAAATGTATTTTATAAAAATATTTATATTCTTGCAAGTGACTTGATAAATAATCCGTCAGTAACTCTTTATGCACTATTTTCCAATTGTACACACTTAATTACCCGACCAGTCCAAAATAAAAATTGACAACCACACCAATGTGAGGACAAAACACACAATTGTCTTTTTATAACTAATAAAAATGACTAGTCCAGAAGAAACAACATTAGTTATATTTTAAAAAGCCAATTCAACAACCTAATATACTAGAAAACTGAGGGCGCCGGTAGCTCAGTGGTATGCATGCTTGTCTTCTGAGCTCAAGATCGTGGGTCCGAAACCCGACCGAGGCCCTTAGTTTATTTTATCTGGGAGGTAAAATAAACTTAAGCATGCCGTCCTTCGGATGGGACGTTAAGCGATGGTCCCGAGCCTGTACGATGTCAGGTGCTCGTTAAAGACCACTTACCCTAGGTGAATAAAAATTTAGGGTAGGCAAAATTTAGGACTCCCACAGTAGAGTCTCGGGCTCATGTCCACCAGTGACGAAAGAGCGCTCTGGTAGTAGGCAATATGACCTCGTAGTTCAAGCCTATATATATATTGAAGCCCAGAACCTTCCATATAATACGAAGGGTCAGGGTTTCACAATGTTTGGAACTAACCACAACTTAATCAATGGACTACTTCCTCCATTTTTGGTCAACACGATACAAAAAATATAAATAAACAAATAGAGAAAATATAAGCTTACTTATAATAATAAATAATCCACACTATTTGTATACGTTTAATGACATGGCCGGTCTACCAAAAGAATACTTGACAAACTCAAAATGTGAGGAGAAAACTAAAATGAAAGTAAACTGAAACTCAAAAATTTGATATGTTTAATAAGTTCGAATATCAAGGTTACAAAATGGATCACTCTAGATAAACAATGAATACATGGAAAGATCTACTGTATAACATTAATGATTCAATATTAAAGATAATTGAGGTTCTGTCGTGTAAATAAAAAAAATTACTACTTGGCCAAGAATTTTCTGTTTCGGAAACTATTTCCTTCTTTAGGGCCTAACAGAATATAACAAACAAACAAATTATTTTAGGCCCTGAAGAAATAAATAAATAGTTTCTGAAACGTTGGCCAAATACTGAGTTGTTTTCATTTACACGACAGAACCTAGATTTCCTCTAATATGATTAATTTTTCCGCAATTGTAGTTCGAATACATTTTTTGCATTGTATTGATATAGTGGAAATACTAATAAATAAAATAAAATGATAGATAAAACACTTTTTTGAACACTTATATTGTTTAATTCCACAAACATATACTTAAATGTGTACCGGTTTCGGCTTACGCCATCGTCAGCACAAGGTTCAACAGTAATTACTGACGATGGCATAAGCCGAAACCGTTACACCTTTAAGTATATGTTTGTGGAATTAGACAATATAAGTGTTCAAAAAAGTGTTTTATCTATCATTTTATTTTATTTTATTGTAGTTCTATCAGAGCGTTCTTTCGTCGCTCTACTGGACATGAGCCAGACCCTACTGTGGGAGTCCTAAATTTTGCTTACCTAGGTTTATTCACTTAGAGTAGGGGTCGAATACCTGATATCGCACACAGGCTTGAGAACATTGCTTAACGTCCCATCCGAAGGACGGCGTACTCAATGATCTACACAACTGTATTTTACGCTTCAGCATATAAAAATTATGAGTAGACTTGGGATTTTTATAAGAAAAATTAGAATTTCATGAAGAAAATAAATATGTTACGAAGTGAATATGTTTTGCCTTCGACTTAAGAAACACACTGTTCAGATGGACTACGCACATCCAGGAACTAAACTAAACGTTCATCTGTCATTTTGCCAAGCAGTCCAAAGACGACAATATACACATGAACTATTTCTTATATTTCCGGGTAGTATGATAAAGAAAGAGGGAGGACAAATCACATAAAAAGAAAAAAGAATGAACAACAAAAATTGGCAAAGTTACAAGAACTTCTATAAATTCCGGAAAGTCCAATGGACGTCACCGCTAGTAAAGAAAAAATATGTTAGCACTGCCAGGGGTACTCTAAATATACGTTGCCAACATGTAGACGTCGCGCTTTGAGCTGGTCGTTAGTCTCGTGTCGCTTCGGAAAGTTATCAATAAAAGTATTTAAAAATAAGTTTTGGTACAATAAATAAGACGCACTTAATGAAAAACAGTATACATTCCTGATATTCTGAGTTGAAGTTTCCGGATATGAAAACCTCAACGGTCATGTTCTCAACTTGGAACAAAGTTCCTGAATAGAATGATGTTTTACAAAATTAGGAGTTTCTTAGAAGTTTCCGCTCAATCTCTAAAACCAACAGACCACGGCAATAATCCATAGCTGACTTTACAGGGACTTCTAAGTCCTCATACTAAAGGTGTCAATACATTCACTACTTTGGTTATTAGGGTATTGAATAGAGACCACCTTCTTTATGGGGTTTTGAATACATAATTATATATAAAATTTTAGCAAATTAAAAAATATTATAAAATCACTACAGGCAGATAAGAGAATGAAAAAAGTGTCGTCCTTATGAGGTTCTGGGTACAGAAAAAAAAATGTCGGTACATTCATTGTATTGTGTGGTCACCTGTCCTGTAAGGACACCTGTTTATACGTGTATCCAGAACCCTTGAAGGACGACACCTATTGATTGTCAGCCAAATCGGCGAAAGAGAAGAAGGGACACAAGAACTGTCATAATGAATGAATGTATTTACATGAAATTCAAAGCTCTATAAGCAAGGACAACACCTATTCATTTTCAGCGGAATCACACGAAGGAGAGGGGGAGATCAGAGAGAGGCTCGACTTAAAATACCCTAATAACTGTCGATGTAATGAATGTATTGAGACAAAATTTATTATGAGAATTCAGAAGCCACTATATAAGTAACATATTCGATGGCTTTGGAAAGAGAGCGAAAACATAATATATTTATTCATTATTTATTATTGATTCACCGACGAATGTTTTCCTTTCTTCCTCTTGTATAGCTTGTCATGTATAAAAAATATATACACACATTCAAATTATTAATATTAAAAAATTAACTATATTTATTATTATAAAATAAAATCCAAGAAGCAACTAAATTGGTGAATAATAATATGAATGCATTTTGTTAAAAAAAAAAAAAAAAAAACATGAATAAAAAACAAAACACGACCATCAGCTGCTTTTTAATTAGTGTAGAGTCGAAGTCTGGGTTGAGGTGAGACAGTCTGAGTGGAGATGGAGTGAGAGTTTAGGCTTAAGGTGTGGAGATTTAAGTCGTAGTGAATTAATAGTGATTAATTGGAGTTTTAATTGAAATATATGCACAAAGGAGGTACTTTAATTTAATTACATGTTTTAGATGACCTAAAATAACTTGAATATGCAGAATTTGAACTTTTGATATATTTTTAGGGCCCTTTTCGGAAATTACTGTAGAAATAAAAATTTAGTAAAAGACCAGAGTTATAAAATGTTTACAGGAAATGTGGTAATTTATTATTTATTTAATTATTAATAATATTATTTATATTTATATATTTTAATTATACATAAATAAATTTATCTCAAGCTGGGGAAGTCACATGACCGAAATCGCAGAGCGCAACATTTTCTATCAGTAATATTGTTGCATATTTTGAGTTGCTCAGAACATTAATGTGCCACTATATCATTGCACAACGCTGCATACCCGTTTATATTGTCCTTTGTAAAGATAGATATCGCTATTGTGCCACACTGCCATGACGGTTCGGTTTTGTTGCCTATTAGCCCCCAAACGGAATTCTGCTGTATCTAAACATAGAGATGTTTGTCTAGCCCAGCTCTGGGATGACCACCACTCTCGCCAATTTGACCAGATCCAACCTTGCCAATTTTCACCCAATTAACTTTCTTTATTTTTCCTAACTACTCTTATCTGCCTGTAGTGATTTTATAACATTTTATTAATTTGCTAATTGGCGCCACCTATTCAGAGATCTATGCAAAGAATTCATTAATAGAAAAAAAAAATTAAAAACATATTTTCAAATGTATTCCAATTTATTTATTTTTCTACACATCACTTATATGGAGGAAATATTACACAAATCTAGAGGTATCATTTTTACATAAGAGAGATTTAAAATGTTCAAATTATTTCATAAAATAATGCATTTATACTTATTTTAATTTACAAAAAATCCTCGAACCACCACCATTTTACTTTTCAAGCACATATTAATCAATTAAATTTCCGTTCTTCCTCCAAAATCAATCAAGCGTTTGGGCTAAAAAAAATCCACTCACAAGTCCCTAATAAATAACCGCCAATGTAATGAATGTATCGACACAAAATTTAATATAAAAAAGTAAAAAGTTGTGTTTTCTAATACTTAGGGTCAAGTTTAAAACTTCAGGTTTTCTGACCGCCAGTTTCCAAAAATTAAAAAAATGACTGCCAGTGCATGTGTCAGTGAAGACGATAACCCACAATAGACTGAATATATCGACAAGAAATTTAAATTGTATATCTAGAACCTCAAAAGGTAGACACCAATTGATTTTCAGTCAAAGTGGGCAAAGAGAAATTTTGTTTGAGGATTCAGAAGTCCGTAAGTATTGATTTTAAACCAAATCGTAAATTTAGCGCAGAAAAAGAGCAAAAACTTTATTAATTCGCGCTGGGGAATTACATTGTCAACGATTCACGACTTTTTTCATTAATATATTTATTAAGGTCCCACGCTTTTCCAGAAAAAGCATATTAAGATCTTTGTTATCATTAAGAATTTTGAAATTTAAGTTGGAATAGATAAAACTAATGGAAACACGAAAGTAACTCTGCAATTTGTTCTTAGTTTTAGTTAAGAAACTTCAATTTAAAACTCTGTTATGACATATTAAACCACTATCATATAAATAAATGAATTAGTTTTCATTCATAATTTCTTATCCTATTCTAGCCAACTAATTATCATATCATAATGCAACGTCATGTAATTTTGAAATATGATGTATTGGTAATTACATGCTCCCTGCGGAGCTCATAATCAGGGTTCAACTTTACACTTATATTCAATTGAAGTGGTTAGCTTGGAAAATTTGTTTTATAAAACAAAATTGAACGAACCTACAATTTCAAGGATTTTATGATTCAAGAAACTATAAAAATTGCAAGGAATAGTTTTAGTATATAAACAATAGATAAGATCAATACAATGAGAGTATGTGATCAGGGCCGGCGAAACATGAAAATTGCGCCCTCAAAGTTACTTTATTTTGAGTATTAAATTTTACATAATAATGTTAATAATTATATTATAATGTAATTTTATATGATTTTAATCTTTAAATAATTTATTACTAATTTTAATATAAATTTTATAACTTTTTTGAACAATTATTTAATTATTTTAAACAAGAGTGTAAAATAAAAAATTTTAATAGCATGATTTTATGTCAATAACACTTCTCACTTTTACAAATTATCTATTTTTTTTATACATAATCGTCGCCCCGGCAATTTGGCGTCCCGGAACTTTTGTCCGCTTCGCCCAGCTCTGTATGTGATTCCTCTCAAAAATGTTAAAAAATAAAATTTTCAAAAGTTGATGAGTTTAATTGAACGTGAGTATGTATGTGTTGATGTGATTTTTGAGTTAGTGGCATTCGTGCTTGCTTACTGAGCTCAAGACCGCAGGTTCAAAGGGCCGAAGCCCTTATTTTATCTTAGATAAATTAATATATTATTATAACCCCCCAGATGGGAGGTAAAATAAACTTAAGCACGACGTCGTTCGAATGGGACGGTTAAGCAATGGTCCCAAACCTGTACGATGTTAGGTACTCATTAAAGACCCCTACCTTAGATGAATAACAGTTTGAGATAGACAAAAGGTAGGACTCACATAGTAGAGTCGAGCACAAGTCCACCAGAGCAACGAAAGAACGCTCTAGTGGTAGGCGATATGACCGCTTAGTTAAAGCCCGGGCATGAGTCATAATAACTAACTACTTTGAGTTAAAAACAAAGAATGCTTATATTGATATTTAGGATAATTCTTTCTTTCATTGGTGTTTTATTTACTGATAATTTGTTCATTTAGTTTTCTTTTTAAAGAAAAAGAAGAAAAGAGTCGTCGGTGAATCACCGGCTATGTACATCCCCACCATGAATTAATCATTACGTTGTCGCTCTCCCTCCAAAGCTAAAACCCAATATTTGACTTACATAGTGGCTTCTGAATCCTCATACTAAATTTTGTGTCGATACATTGATTACATCGGCAGTTATTAGAGTTTTCGAGACAGAGATTCCATTTGTAAAGATAATGTTTGAGACGGAGCTATAGTCGTGAAATTTCGATCAACATAGCCAAAATATGGCAAGCAATTGTGTGTATTCGTTCTCTTAGAATATCTTTCTGGCAAACATGGCATCACAAAGTGGATTAGGAATATATACATGTATGAGTGCCAAACAAATTTTCAAGTTTTACAGTTAATAATATAAATAAATTAATAAATAAAATGAAATATAAAAAAATTAATTAATAATCTAATGAATAATCATTAAGTATTACTTACTTGGAGAAAGTACATTGGACAGTTTTGAATCGTCAAGGTGGCTTTGAAGTGTCCTGAAACAGTAAAATCAAAAATTGTACAAACTGCCGACACAATAAAAAAATTTTTTGGTTCATTATTTTTTTTACTGAAACCTTGGTGGAGGGCTTTTTTTTGGGGGGGGGGGGGGGGGGGGGCTGGCCTTATAAACATTTGAGCTCAAACTCCAAGTCTCTACGAGGCCGAGTTCCCTCCCTACACAGGCTCTGATGAAACCTGAAGATCTTGGAGACGGCCTACCCGATTTCCAACAAACATGGCTAAGAATCATCTCGCAAATACCAGCTTTTAAACGAAAAAACCGCTTTCTATATTGGTTCAGCCGTCTTGGAGCTATGATCCCTCAGACAGACATACACAGTCACAGACCTTTTGCGTCGGGGGTTAAAAATAAATGAACTGAATATTTTTTTTTTCTCATATTCAGAATCTAGAGATCGGAAAACATGAAATTTCGTTGAAAACTCCGCTTCGAATTTTTAACCGATTATATAACTTCTCTTTCGTATATCTGGAGAAGTAAAATCAGACTGCGAATCCATAATTCACACATGTGTATATAATACATCATATATTATATATATGTCATATATTATATATATATATATTTTAAATATGCAGAGGTATGGATAATATGTTATTGGGAATAATATGCTGAATGTATTTTTGTAGGTCTGCATTATGTTGTCACACGGTTGTATTTGCTACAAATATAAAATTATATGGGGCTTATAACTGATTCCCTGGAAGTACCTACATAAATTGTACAGAAAATAAGTAAACAAAGTGAAAAAGTTGGGGGTCAACACAAATCTTCATTAATCTGGATTCTGTATATTGCCTGTAGGACTCCATGGATCTTATACAGTTGGTAGATTTAAATTTGGATCAGTTCCACCTGATGAATCAGCACTGGGGTATAAATCGTAACAGTACAGAAAATAACAGAGATACGTCACATTCACAGTGGGCTGTCTCGGCTCCAAACTGTATTTATATCGCCAAGTCAATGTTTCGAAGAAATGAGGCAGCGTTGACCTTTGTGGCATCTCACAGGATTAGTTCTATGCCTGTGGTCCGCCAATCCTGTAGGCAAGAGAGTACGTTACTAAGCAAGCTAATCTTGTCATGATATAAGCGGGCGCCAATCCTGTAGGTAAGAGAGTATGTTAGTGAACAAGCTACTCTTCTCATATGATCGGGAGCTAATCCTATAGGCAAGAGAGTATATTACTAAACAAGCTACTCTTCTCATGATATGATCGGGAGCCAATCCTATAGGCAAAAGAGTATATTACTAAACAAGCTACTCTTCTCATATGATCGGGAGCTAATCCTATAGGCAAGAGAGTATATTACTAAACAAGCTACTCTTCTCATATGATCGGGAGCTAATCTTATAGGCAAGAGAGTATATTACTAAACAAGCTACTCTTCTCATGATATGATTGGGAGCCAATCCTATAGGCAAGAGAGTATATTACTAAACAAGCTACTCATATGGTAGGGAGCCAATCCTATAGAGTACGTTACTAAGCAGCCAAATCACAACCAAACAAACGCTAAAAGCATATATGTATATCTTACTAACTGTACTGTATACTAGATGTCGTCCTTAGGAGGTTCTGGATACACATGATGCTGATGATCGTGTTCACAGACACACACATAGTTTTTTTATTTTTATTTTTGGAATCAAGGGTAAAATTTTGGTGAAACTCAAGATCGAATTGTTGACCGATTACTTAACTTCTATACTACGTATTTATGAGAAAGTAAAACACCATAGCCAACATGTGTTCCTTATTAAGGTTACTCAGACAAGTATTGAGTTACAGAAAAAAAAAATGGAAACAAACCACGACCCCGATATTGCAGCATGATATAATCAGTGGAGTTGTTAATCCGAGAGGCTATCATAACGGATGACGTAGATTTAGCATCAAATGATCCCAGATGTGCCGACATGAGACAACATACACATTCACATGAGGATGCGTATATACCACTCCACTTCAAAGGACGCAACACCAAAGAAGTAATGACCTCAGGGCAACACTAAAATGAAGCTTATTGCACAAATACTATTTGCAGATTCAAATTGTCAAGCGACACACTGGTGGACATGAGACCGACTCTACTGTGGGAGTCCTACATTTTGCCTATCCTAAATTTTTATTCCCCTAGGTTTTTAAGGGCTCGGGACCATCTCTTAAACGTCCCATCCGAAGGACGGCGTCATGTTAAAGTTTATTTTGGCCTCGGCCGGGTTATAATATATTATATAATAAATACGTGTCAGCAAAGGGAACAAGGACCGTGTTAGATAACGCTATCGAGCCTCATCCAAAAAAATCAGATATTTCCCCAATAATTTAAATTTTTTCAGCTAACTTCGAGAGCTTTCATTGTGTCAATATTTGATTGAATATCTTGTGAGTGTACTATTCGGGGATACCATCAAGTGATGTGTGTCAAAGCACGGAAAGTCAACCAGCCAGTTGATAAAATCTGTACTCTCATTGGTTGATTGTGTTGTGATATTTCTACCACTAGACGGTAGAGAAGCGTGCCCCCTACTGACATCCTGTATACGACAGGGGATAGGACAGGATACAGCTGCCAGGGCTGCTACTCTGCCATAGAAGGCTCCCCTATATTTGGGCTTTCATCACACAGGTGTGACACTCCTATCCGCTCTTCTTCCCTTCTCGGGCCTCAGAAGGAATATCTTCATCTACCCACCATGTGTGATGTATAAAAAATACACACATTCAAATTATTAATATTATTAAATTAACTATATTTATTAGTATAAAATAAAATCCAAGAAGCAACTAAATTAGTGAATAATAATATGAATGAATTTTGTTTTAAAACAATCCATGAATAAAAAAACAAACTATCGACTACCAGCTGTTTTGAATTAGTGTAGAAGAGTCGAGGTCTGGATGGTAATTTATTGTTTATTTAATTAATAATTTTTGTTAATTCAATTATTATTTTATATTTATCATTTATTTAACTTTAACATTATTTATTTTACCACACATGATTAATAATTAATTATTAAAAGTTAGAGGAGGTAACTGTTGCCTGTGCTCAAGCTAACTGGTTAGCGAGGTTTGCTATCTGAGAAGCTAACTAAACCTGAACTAGATAGGCAAAAGTTAAATCGGGCTCTTGTCCACCGGGGAGGTAACGGGCGGAACAATGCAACTTGCTTCAGGAATCCCACTGTTAATCTTTACAAGGCAATTTGTAAGGTGTAACTCTCTGTATACTAAGTACGTTTTACCTGTAATATAGGCCGAGAACCCTACACAGGCTCTGACAAAACCTGAATATCTTGGAAACGGCATACCCGATTTCCATCAAACATGGCTAAGAACCATCTTGCAAATACCAGCTTTTAAACAAAAAAAAAAAATGCTTTAAAATCGGTTCAGCTGTCTTAGAGCTACGATCCCTCAGACAGACACACACACATACATACAAAGGCTTCAAACATATAAACATTCCTTTTGCGTCGGGGGTTAAAAATAAATTAACTGAATATTTTTTTTTTCTCATATTTAGAATCTAGAGATAGAGAAGATAGAACAAGCGTTTTATCCGCTTAAACAAATGGTTTTAGCTCCCGTGTCTGTTTTTTTCCATCATCACGGGTTTATGCCTGAATATATTCCAACCAAACTTGACATCTTGAATCTGCCTATTCAGGAATACCATTTAGGATACAAATTATTTCAAAATCAGTGAATAGAAGGGAAGATTACTTCCAGACAAAAGTCATTATTTCATGTATTTTAAGTTACTACCGATCCTACATGAAAACGTTGCGGGAATGAACGTACGAATACTTCCCCGCCATGAATTAATCAACTAAATTTTCGTTCTCTAACAAATCGATTGTTTCAATCAATAGTTGACTTATAGAGGAATTTTTGAATCCTCATACCAAACTTCGCAACGATTATAACTCAATAAGTGTTGCCTTGGGGTTCTGGATAAACAATATACAATTTTGTGTCGAAACATTCACTCTAGCAGCAGTTATCGTGTTCACATGCAGCAATTTTATTTAGCATTTTTAGAATTATGGGGCACTACACATAACTTACCCTACACGTTATACAGTTGAGGATTTCAATACCTTAATATCTATTCTTCGATTATAATTATAATAGTATATTTTTATGATTTATTTATTCTTTTTTTTTTCTTTCTCTTTGACCAAGTTGGTCATCAAATGTTTAATATATTATATTTGCCTTCTAACTTTTTTTTACAATTGTTTTCATTAATGGTTCATTTGTCAGATTTATGTGGAGGACGGTGTCTTTGGATGACTTCAAAAAGACACCGACTACCTAAACAGAACTCCGGAAGTGTGTGTGTATATAAGTATATCTTTGGCCACCTTCCAGGAGCTGTCTTCTTCAGTTAAAGTGTCGTTTGTAGCCTCTGAGGGGGCCTAGAGTACTGTTTGGAGAGTCTGACTCAGCCCCAGTGTAGTGTGGGTGTATAAAGGGGAACTAAACATTATATTAGGAGAAATGGGAGGGTCGGGGCAAGTTGCCCCCTATGATATATTTAGTCAAATTCCGCAGGTCGCTAGCACCAGTTGAGCGAGTTGCCCCCAATGGTAGATATGTTTAATCGAATCCCGCAGGTCGTAGCCACTTCGCGGGCGAGTAGCCCCCTACGGCATGTTTAGTAAAATCCCGCAGGTCCCAGGCATCAGTTGCGGGCGAGTAACCTCCTATGGCATGTTTAGTAAAATCCCGCAGGGCCCAGGCACCAGTTGCGGGCGAGTAACCTCCTATGGCATGTTTAGTAAAATCCCGCAGGTCCCAGGCACCAGTTGCGGGCGTGTAACCCCCTAAGGCATGTTTAGTAAAATCCCGCAGGTCCCAGGCACCAGTTGCGGGCGAGTAACCCCCTATGGCATGTTTAGTCAAATCCCGCAGGTCCCAGGCACCAGTTAAGCGAGTTGCCCCCAATGGTATGTTTAATCAAATCCCGCAGGTCGCTAGCACCAGTTGCGGGTGAGTTGCCCCCTTTGGTATGTTTAGTCAAATCCCGCAGGTCGCGTCGAGTTGAAACCATTCGAATTATGCTATAGTCTAATAAATAATACATAAATAGGCTTGTGAGCGACAAGCGTTTACTTTTCAAATTAATATTGATACGTGTAAATATAATATATTACAGATTCAACTTTATAACTAAGGGCGCCGGTAGCTCAGTGGTATGCGAGTTTGGCTTCTGAGCTCAAGAACATGGGTTAGAAACCCGACCGAGGCCCTTAGTTTATTTTATCTGGGAGGTAAAATAAACTTAAGCACGCCGTCCTTCGGATTGGACGTTAAGCGATGTCAGGCCTGTACGATGTCGGGTACTCGTTAAAGACCCCTGCCCTAGGTGAAGAAAAATTTAGGGTAGGGAAAATTTAGGACTCCCACAGTAGAGTCGGGCTCATGTCCACCAGAGTGATGAAAGAGCGCTCTGCTAGTAGGCGATATGAGTTCGTAGTTAAAGCCCGGACATGAGTCATAAAACCTAACCTATAGCTACTTAACCTAACTTTATAAATACTTAGCATATCATATGTAACAAAATTAATTACTTATTTATTCCTTTTTCAAATAAAAGCTTGTTTTTAAAAAAGTTTTTTTTAATTTCAAAATTGTTTATATAATTATTTAATATCTCAAAATGTTGAAAAGTACACTTTAAGCAAATAGTGCAAAGATGATTCTCAGTTCACAGGAGAGGGGGTTCATTTCTTCTTTAGTGATGATTCATTACCCTTATCGTATCTTATGCACTAGACTTATATATACGGTGATCATTCACTTTACAAAGGAGTTAAATGCGTCACATTCCAGGAAAAATATACACAACCTAGCGCAAAACATGCGCAAACTTTCCAATTTTAACTGCAATAAATTTCTGAGGAATAGAGAATATTTGAAATATTTCAGAGACGTATTTTGGACTACGATCGAGGTCAAATGTCATCTATTAACAGAATCTTGTAAAGAAACAGTTCGGACACTATATTTCAACACTGTAATCCCCCCTTACGCTCCCCATCTATTGCTTCAGAAAAAAATTAACAAAAATGTCCTCGGTGAATCACTGACAATGTACTTCCCCAACGCGAATTAATGTACTAAGTTTTTTGCTACACGTCTGAAACCAATTTATTAATTCGGTTGAAAATCAATAGTGGACTTCTAAAGCATCACACTAAATTTCGTGTACACATTCGTCATATCGACAATTATTAGGGTTTTTGAGTTGGCCCATCATCTCTATTTCCCCCGATTTCTCAGAAAATTAACAAGTATCTTCCTTTTGGGGTTTAGAATTCACATATAAAATTGTGTGTTGATACCTCCATTCCATCGGCAGTTATTAGGTTTTTTGTGTTGAGCTCCCAGCCCTTCGGCCGATAACACGAAAATTTGATACCTAACGTCTTAATGGGATTGTAAATTTACATAACAAAAATATTTGTCAACACATTCATTACATTGGCAGTTATTGGTTGTTTTGTGTTTAACTCCCCCATCTCCCCCCTCCCCTATGACCGATTTGGCTGAAATTCAATAGATGTCGTTTTTATGAGGTTGTAGGTACACATATAAAATTTCGCATTGACGCATTCATTCCATCTGGAGTGATCTTGTTCACAAACACACACAGAATTTGTTTCAAATTTGGAAAACATACTTCGTATAGCTGTGGAATTAAAAACGATTGAAATTAGATTCAATATTTTTTTTTTTTAAATAGCGTTTTTGACAGCGCAAAGATCTTTAAAAGACTTTCTGTCCAGTTCTTCAAGTGAAAATAACAATTTAAAACCAAATGCAGCACAAAAGAAAAAAACACTTTTTTTTTTTTTGATATGATAACAGTTTTCGTGTAAATTTATTGTTCGGTCTTTGAGCCGCTATAATATTTTTTGAATTGGTTCTATCTCAAATAGAGAGATAATTTCGTTGATTGTAAATTTAATAAGGCACATTTTTTGTAAGAAACAATTTTTCTACATGACTAACCGTTTTCGCGTAAATCAAGCTCACACCTACAAAAATGAGATACAAAACGACATTTTAAAACGGTTTTCGCCATGTATTTCGCAAACCAAGCTGTCTTCGAAAGTCCTCAAAAAGTTCAACTCACATACATACTCACAAAAATCATCGCAAAAATGGTTAAAACTAAGAAATGAAAACGTGAAATTACCTTGAAAATTCAATCTCAGAATTTTGTATATTAAAATACTTCCTTATATTAAAGTTATAGGAAAGTAAAAAAAAAAATAACGTTTTCTTATCTTAAACAACCAATATGGCGGTAAAAACATGTTTTCAAAAATGAAAAACCTGGATTTGTTCTCTTCATACGAACACAATAACTCAAAATCAACACAAAGAATACTCATGAAACCTGATACTTCAGTTCCCCTGTCCCCTGTGAGTAATTTTAGCTTAATCAAAAACAACCATTATATATATATATATATATATATATATATTTTTTTTTTTTTTTTTTTTTTCATATTCGAATTTTTGTTAATCCGAAATAGGGTCTGTACATTGTTCATTGGTACATATAATGGTACAGAAACATATTTTTTTATTATAAAAGAGCTTTTTTCTAAGATAAATAAAAAAATATATAAATAATACATATAAAAAATATAGACAAAGTAATATTCTAGAATTGATGTTTGACCTGACAGATATTTTTTGCAGGAAACTTACCCATATCTTGAAATAACTCCTCTGGTTTTTGAAAAATCTTCCATCCTTTGGTAAATAACACTTTAACACTTATTGTCTTTTATTTTAGTTCTTACAAGAAATTTAAAAACTAGAATGATCAAAAAATACATAAAAATGTGTCTTTTTATTATTATTTTGACTAGAATGGATGAAATTACGTTATACGCATTTGACCTATTCGGTACATTTGGCGTACTCCTTACGATTGACAAATTGAATAATCAAAGGGCGATTGTAGACAATGGGCATTTGAAGACGGGAAAGAGGCGTTAGAGGAGGTCGCGCAGTATGTTTCGACCAGCAGAGAATAGGAACGCGAGAATTTCCTCGAAAATCAGTTGTCATTTCGACTGGTTTGATAAACGAACTGTATGAAAGTGAGTTTGCGTTTAAAGAGTGAAGTAGAACACTTCAACAACACTGCGGAAACAGGATGTGATAAGAGACGGATATTATCACACAAGTGGTCGACAATAACACGGGTCTGCTCTTTACGAAATCTTCAACGAGTGTGAGAAGATCGATGAAGGGACGCAGCCTCCCACTTGGAGCGCTGGTATCCCCCCTCTCATACGCCCCCTCCTGTCTTTAATTAGTATAAAAATACACTCCAAAGGGAAGACAGGCAGACCGACGAAGCTAGGTTTTCTACTGAAGAGTATAATTAAATAAAATTATTCTTTCGGTATTTACTTAAAGCCCGGGCATGAAAGAACTAAGACTATGATAGGTCACAGAATTTTTTTATTTTTATTTATTCTCCTAATAAATCAATGGCAGATGAATAAATAGAAAGCATAAAATGAAAGAGATAAAACAAAAAAATAAAAATAAAATAAAAAACAACTAAATAAACCAGTAGGATTCCCGCACACTGCCATATACCACTCTCCAACTAGGGGAGAGGGGAGGAGGCGGCGGAAGACCAGCGCTGACCCTCCCACCACACTGCCCAACCATCCACTGTCCAGCAGTGGAGGAAGACCAGGAGGCGAGGCGTCGAAAGGATAGAGGCGTGAAGGGAGAATCCGGTTATCACCAACACTCCCTTAAAAATGGCGTGTGAAGAAAAATAAAAAAAAATAATTAAATAAAAATAATAAATTCATAAAACGCACAAAAAAATTAAATAAATTGAGGTCGTTATGGTCACAGAATTAAGAGAATAAAACGTTCTATTGAACTTCCCCAGCTTTATAGAAGCGGTTATATAATCGATCAGAAATTTTATGATGGATTTTCACTGTTTTACTACCCTCTGATTCCAAAAATGCAAATTTCTATGTGAACAAAACTACCGATAGAATGAATATATCAATCTAAGATATGGGAAGTGCGAGGCTTAACACAAAAACTCTTTTACCGATGTAATGACAGCAGTGACACGAAATTTCATATGTAAATTCAAAACCTACAAAACGTTGATCCGCCCCATCCTAACATCCGAGGCTTGAAATATCCTATCTCCAGGTCAGATGAACAACATCTTCCGGTCTTCGAAAGAAAGATCCTCCGCCGAATATATGGCCCAATACGCGATGGAGAAGACTGGAGACGACGCACGAACCAAGAAGTCTATTCCCTCACTCAGGAACAAGACGTTGTGAAGGTCATCAGGCTGGGAAGACTCAGGTGGGCCGAACATGAGATCCCGAAGAAGACGATGTCGGACCGGCTTTACGGAACAAGACGCGTCGGGAGGCCGAAGAGGTGGCAGGATGGTGTGGCGAATGATGCAAGGAGCCTGCTTGGAGTCCGACACTGGACCTGTACAAAACAGGGATAACTGGCGGAAGAGGAATTGGAATAATTCTGAATTAGAGGATTTGAAGTCCTCTAGATTCCAAATATAAAAAAAAGTATGTCTGTAAATACGATAACTTTCGATAGAATGAATGTATCGACACGAAATTTTATAGGTGAATTTAGAACCGAACCAAAGGAGAGGAGGTGAGGAGGGGGAGGCTTAAAATAAAAACTCTAATAACTGCCGATAGAATGAATATATCAATACAAATTTTTATATGTGTGGCCAAAGCGCAATCAAGCCGACACACATCAATTTCAGCGGAATGGATGGGGGGATCAGAGAGCGCTCAACTTAAAAATTCCAATAACTGCCGATGTAATGAGTGTATCAACATGAAATTTCATATTTCAAGTCAAAACCCAAAGAGGACAATACCTGTCAAACTTCAGCTATATCGACGGAAGGGAAGAGACCTCAATTCAAAAACCCAAATAACTTCCGATTTAATGAATTTATAGAAACAAAATTTACTATGCTGATTTAGGAGCCCCTTTGTAAGTCTATTGTAAGTTGAATACTAGTGCAACGCTCAACTGGTTTTGGAGGGGGAGCGAGAAGTTAATTGTTTAATTCGTTGTGGGGAAGTACATTGCCGGGGTCATTCCACATCAGTTCAACCAGGGTCCGACACCCATCATCTCATATTTTGATGAAACTTGGCATGTTTGTTCCTTTTATGGATGTAAGTAAGCATATAAAATGTTTTTGTTCTAACTCAAGCGGTTTAGGTTTTACAGCCTGTTAAAGTTTCTGGAATTTCGCGGGTTTATCGATCGGGCGGAGGAAACGCCATTGGTTTTTTTATATAAAATAAATTATATCTCCCTTGTTTACCAACCAATGTTAATGAAATTTTTTATGAGTATACATCGATATGTAAGGAGTCCAGAAAAAAATTAATTAAACCTGCAAATATCTATACATAGACAGAAAAAAATCCAAAAGTTTTATTTATCGATTTCTTAAAATGAAGTACTGAGTTCCACGCTAAGTGGAAAATCTTCGAAAGGGAAAAGGATAATCAAAGATTTTTTTTTAAATTCTTGTTCTAAAAGATATGCTCTACCACACGAAAAAATAAAATGAATGGTTTTTTCACTCCTTTATTATTTTTTCTCACTTCAAAGATAGAAACCACTTCACTCACTCATTTTCTTGAAATCGTTAAATTAAAATTGCAATTTTAGTAAAATTATATTAAAATTCGAACTAAAAATGTCACATATCCAATCACTTTCAAATAAAATTAGACAAGGCCCATTTAATGGAAAAAAAAAAAAAAAAAGCTTTAAAATAAACCAAAAATTCTTCAGGTAGGGTATAAAGATATAACAATCATTGTTGGAAGTAAGTAATAATTAGTTTCAACAATTCTTTTTTGTTGTAGATAATGCCTACTTCAAAATTCTCTATTGTACGACCTAGGAACGTCTTTTATTTGTTTGGCTTTACTTTCCACTCCTCTTGTCTCATCAAAAATTATGAAAAAAAAAACAGTCCGATTACATTTTTGTGCTATTATAATATAATACGTGTAAAAAAATTTCCATATTTTTTTTTTACTTTATAGAAGAAAAATTATACAAATCGATGATTTAACAAAATAAAATTAAATAAAGCCACAATTCAGATCAAGTGAGAACTACATAGGGTTTTTGACAGTAGGCATTGCACCCGTACATTGTAAATAAAAAATAAAATAACAGTATGTACTATTTATTTAGTTTATGGATCTAGATTATGTTCTTTTCTTGTCAAATGCCAGGATCTTACATAATTTTAACGAAATAAAAACAACCATTCATTATACGTGCAAAAAATTAATAAAATCAAACGAAATAATTTAGGACAATACCCTTCTCCCTAGTCGGGTAAATCACACAAGAATGTATTTTATAAAGAAACAACTGTGCTTTCAATAATTTAGTTTCGCAAAATTTTACTGTGTATGATTGAGCGGGATGATCCCAAAATAACCTCAGCCATTGCGCAACATTCAACATATAAATAAATACAAGGGTAAAGCAATGTCAGGCGAGCATAAGAAAACTTGAAAAGAACTTAATACTTACGGATCAGGAAAGTCAGCAGTAGTTTCACCTGGAGTCGTTGCAATTGAATCCATGGTCAAAGTAAAACTTGGATGCCACGAAACAAAACAAAAACACGTAACCAATAATAAAATTATATTAATATAAAAGAAAATCGAAGATGTGACATAATGTGTTCCAAAACAAAATTAAGGAACGAAAGACAATAATAACATCAGACTGAACAGACTTCAAGTTCGGACCACGATCGGCGGGTAAAAATGGCGGCCACAATACGCTGTGAAACAAGAGCTACTTAATATTAAATTTCAAAATTAAATGAATACTTTGAAAGCAGTATTAAAAATAAAAATAAAAATAGGTATTTCAGTGTTTTCATTTGTTTTTTAATTAAAATGTTTTTCTTTTTTCAGTTTTGTTCAAAATGAAAACTATCGATGTTTTATACGCTGTCGATATCGTACTCGTTGGATTCATTATAGTTAAATTTTCATTAATTTGTTATTCATTTACGTTGTCCCTCCCATCTTAATTGCTGTCGTTTCTTACAAATGTGAAGACCGTTTGTGGCATTTGAAGATTTATACAAAAGCATGAAATACAGGAAGAACAGGACTAAATTATTCTTAGAAGAATAGTGTAAATTCAAAAATATTTTATCAGATTGATTCAAATTGGAATTATTTCTTTCTTTGTCGAATTGCAAATAGCCCTGGAACCAGGTGCCGAGTCATCCAGAGTTGTACAACAGGTCCCTTTGGCGCAGCGGATAGCGCGTTGGACTTCTAATCCAAAGGTCGTGGGTTCGATCCCCACAAGGGATGGTATAATTTTTTTTCCCCTTTAACAAATCCATAAAACAGTAGAAAAGCTAAAAAAATTTCAGTGAACACTGCAACAGTAAAATTGCGCATACACTGTATTTGCCAAAATATAATGTTTCTTAACATTTATTACAAAACATTGGATCAAATATTTCAATATTAAATTATGTAACATCAATTATAGATGAATGTAATTGAGATCCATTAAATCGTTTTTGGCGAATGGTAAATATCTTCTATTTGTTTTAATAACTTACAGCCGCGACTGCTACACAACCTGAGCTGAGATAAATAAAAATAATAAAGAAAATAAAAGACGTGAAGGCCCTGAGTGAAGGAGCATTCAGTGATGAACCCTCACGGCATCACTTCATTACAAGAATACCGAAGTTACTATTAACTAAGTTGTTAGGAGATTGTGGAATAAAAATGGATATAAAATTATGCTATTTTGTTGTAGAATCTTTGACTCAAGTGTTTTACGTTTGTGTTGTTATTGTGTAAATATTATTTATGAAATTCGTTAGTTGGAAGGAATAAAGGAATGCATTTATCAAAATAACACCAAGAACATCAACTTTTGTTAATGGTATTGCGTCGCCATGTCTTGGGTTCTAGCTATTGAATTTCTAATTTCATTTAATTTCTATTTTAAGAGTGAAACTATTGATTTTTAAATTCTCTTTTTTGTACGATCACTTTACAGTAGAGCAGTTTTAATGACGACGATATTTTAATTAAAAGCCAGTGGTTCGACGTCCATGAAGAAAAGTGAGAGAAAACAATAATTGTGCGGAGGCAGCTTGTGGATGGCATCATCCCTGACACACATTCATGACTCCCTTCACCTGATAACAATTCTCCCTTAAGGGTGCTATGATGCCCTTCCCGGTCCAAGTGTCATCAAGTCCACGAACCACCACCCTCGGCACCTTTTCTATTTTAAGTTCGTAGGTGTAGAATTTCACTTTATTTCATGGAGGAAAAAATAAATAAATTAAAACAAAAAAAACGTTTATCTAAATTTAAAAAAAATATTTACAACGATATTTACACTTTATTATTATTATTTAGGAGCAAAATGTTCTTTTATAGCCATTGAAGCCTTGCTCCGATGTGATATTGAATTTTTCTCTTCTTTGGGCATTTCAGCATATGTTTGATTGTAGCCAACAGGCTGAAAACAGGGATCCCAGCCGAAGTCTCTAGGTCCTCGAGGACTCACTATCTCTCCTGGTGAAAACATAAATATAAACAGTACAACCATTATTACAGTTAAAGAAATGTAAAATAATAATATATCGCGAACTACGGATATAGGTCGAGTACAGATTAATATAATAAACATGACTGAGTCGATTCTGACCAAAATCTCGTTTTGAAATTATTATGAAGATCATAAGACTTTCGGTATACGGAGAGTAAGTATAAAAAAATTAATGTTATTTTTATTATAATTAAATAGAAGCCACTGTTGTGTTCAGGGTACGAAACGGGGCTGAGTTCGCATTAGAAGTGAACTCAACCCTCAACAAATATTGCCGATTATTTAGAAAACAAACAAAATCCCGAAATACCATTGGATTACTCAGGGAATAACTCTGCCGTATACTAAAATGCTTGGACATCACATAGTTCCAAGTTGAAATAACTAGTTTTGTGTATATAATATACGTATATCCGGTTTCGCCTAATCCGCCAATGCATGAACTTTTTTTTAAACCTCCCTACTCCTAAGAACAAGTTTTTTTTTAAATTTCATTCTTTCAAATGTGTCAAACATTGCTGCTGTAAAAAAAAAACGTTTCGGATGCCACATAGTCAATATCTCAAATTGGACGATCCTTCAGCAAGTTTTGTGGATATACATTCTGATAGAAAAAAATCGTCTTGGCCTCAGGTCACGTGACAACCGGAGGTCGATCGAAATTTCCAGCCTTCGCATAAATCTCCATATTCCCTTTCCAAATGGCTTTCTAGGTAGCCTAATCATTTAGTTGTTTCCGCATGTTTAGTATAGGATGTATGAATAAGCATAAATTTAGGAAAATTACCCTCAGTCTTTCCTTGAAATATCAACACTTCACTATTTTCACTTTCGGCGTAGGCCATGGTACAAACAGCAGTTGCAGACTTATCTTCCCAACCTTCCAGCAGTCTATAGAGACCTTCTGGTCCAAGTTTTTCAAGGAACCATTTTATATACGGACCTGAAAATAATAAAATGTATTCCGATATATTAGTTTAAATGTTAAAAAAAGATCAAGATAGAGTCTGTAGCTACATGGTCTAAATGCCAGCTTAGTGAAATGAAAATTCCCCAGTCGAGATTAAAATATAATGTTTTAACAATCTAAAAGATGAGAAGACCATCTATTCACAGCCCCTGTCTTCCAACGTCAAACATGAAGAATAGGGACAATATTTTTTGTAAAGCTTTTTATACGAATCAATTTGTCAACTTACCAGGCAAATCTCCAAGGGATTTGAAACATAAACAGGTATCTTCAACGATGACTGGGCCCTGTACTAGTCTCGCAGCCTCCCGACACTTCTTCTTACAAATATCTAGTATTTCCCCTTGTAGTTCCGGCAAATCAATTTTTTTATTAATAAGCTGGAAAAAAAAGTCAAAAATAAATAAATATTTAATAATCTAGGTAAAAAAGACTCATTTTACAGTAAACCTTTCAAATAAGCTGGGAACAGTTACCTTGAGGACGGTTTGAAATTTACGTACAATTTTTGTTAATAACAGGTACCTTATAAAGGCTAAGTTATAAATATTTTTAAAAATCGCGTGAGATTAATCACCCTAGATATTCAGTGGACCAAATGCCTCTAACAATCGATAGATTGTCAATCCTGTTTCGTCACATGCTTTTCTCAGGATATCTCACCTTAAATTTTAATCTATAAGATTCAAGTGTTTTGTCAGTGTTTTTGTGCCTATATACCAAAAATTTGTTTTTAGAAACTGTCCACCCGAGCAGAAATAATGTGTTATTTGCAATCAAATGCCTTACCTTGAATGGAACAGATGGTCCTAATATCGCAACTACTTCCTCTAATTTCTTCGCATTGCCGGTGACAAAAACAACTGTTTTGGCCATACTTGATAAAAGCCTCATCGACGTTGACAAAGTGCCGTAACCTTCCTCAACATAACGCGAAATAGTAGGTTTCTGTGCTGTTACTGAGCCGAATTTTTAGTACATTTTATTTTGGTTGTTTATTGTACTTTTTTTTGCCCATTGTGATTTCCAAAAATGAGTGGTCATGGGAATAACCACAGTCATGGCTGTGATGGTGATCACAATCATGATGAAACCCCAGAAATGGGTTTACAATATAGTCTTTATACAAAAATAGATATAGACAATTTGCAATGTTTGAACGAAGCCGTGGAAGATTCGGGAAAGTTAATCTTTAAGCCTTGGGAAGAGAGATTGAATTTTGAAAAGGTAATGAATGTTATTATACTATTTTTATAAATTAGTGATTTATGTTATGATTATCATTTTCCGATCATGGAAGATCTTGTTTCTTTCGAAGACATATTTTCATTCTTAATCTTATAGTCTTACGTTACTCTTCAAATTATTGTATTATGCAAATTTCAGTTTGTAGAAAGTGATGCAGACGAAGAGTTGCTAATCAATGTTCCGTAAGTAAAGAATTTACATATATTTTTTCTCGCATAGTAATTCAACTATAAAGATATTTATTATACGTGTAATGTTTAGATTTACTGGAAACGTAAAACTTAAAGGCATTATAGTCATAGGAGGAGAAGACAAGTCACATCCTTCAAAAATGAGATTGTAAGTAAAATGGAGATTATATATAAATGCATACTTTTATTCATAAGATGTATTATTTTCTTTATAAAGATTACTTTCTTCCTATAGCAACTTGAGGTATTCGATTTTGAAATTTAGAACTTCTTTGGTTTAAGTGAAGATGTCAATATCATATTTTCAAGTAGAAGTATATTGTTGCGCAGTTCTCGGCGTTAAAATATAACTATTTCCGGCAAATAAAAGCGTTAAATAGAAATAAAACAATATATACACGTTAACGTTAAAAGATATACTTCAGTAGTATGCGTGCTTGCTTACTGAGCCTAAGAATGCGGATTCGTAACGCGGCCGAGGCCCTTAGTTTATTATAACTGGGAGGTAAAATAAACTTAAGCACGCCGTCCTTTGGATGGGACGTTAAGCGATAGTCTCGAGCTTGTACGATGTCAGGTACTTTGTAAAGATCCCTACCGTAGGTGAATAAAAATGTAGGGTAGGCATGATTTAGAAGGACTCCCATAGTAGAGTCAGGCTCATGTCCATCAGAGTGACAAACTCTCTGGTAGTAGGTAACTAACCTGCCATCAGGTACGAAAAGCTGTCTGGTTGTAGGCACTGACGTAGAAGTTAAAGCCCGGGCGTGAATCATAAGAACGAATTAACCAACTCTATTATTTTAATCATTTGTATTTTTTTCGGAAATCCTCCTCAGGTGTTTTGTTTTCAAAAGATTAATATTTTATAATGATTTCAATGTGTAAAGACAGGTACACCAATGCGCAATGATTTTTTGAATCTTAATATTCTTGCACAGGAGACAGTTCCTCAAAGAAAATGCAGAATTTTTATTTTTTACAGGGCATTATAGCTTGAAAATAGAACTAGCTGGAAATTTGATGTAAAACGTACTAGAATCTATTTAAAATTGTCCTATCATACTAAGCTAAAGTAAATTTAAAAAACAAAACTTTTTTTTTTATTGTTATGCCAGAGGTGTATCACCTACTACCAGAGCGCTCTTTCGTTGCTCCAGTGGACTACTAAATGTTGCCTAGTCACCTAGAATTGTGGTTTACTGACCAGGTTTTTACCTGACGTCGCACAGGATCGGGACCGAGCTTAACACGGTGTCAAGAACGTCGTATGAGCCTCATTTGAATAGAAATAGGTAGTTATCTCGAGAAAGATGGAATCAATTAAACTTCTATTTATAAAGATTTAGTATACATAAACTTGACATGGGGTAGATGATTAAAACATTATTCCGCTTCTTTTTTATTTTTTCAGCATTACATACATAAACTCCATATTACAGCTAGTTCTTACACTAAAATCACAATATCGGCCTTATTAAAATACTAATGATTATTATTAAACTTACATGATAAAAATAATGTACAATATTTCTAAAGTTATAGAACATAATAATAAATATATTTAAATATATACATATATATTTACAGTACGACGACACGATAGGCGCATTTCGTTAGGCACTGATATTACTAATATATAAAGACTTTAGCTCCGTTTTTGGAGACATTTCAAAAAGTGCTGCGCGATTTTGGCCCTCTCCTTTTTTCACCCAATGTCCGTATACTCTGAACGCACAATTGTCAATTGCTCTTCGTAAAATTTTAATCCTGTATGGGTCTCTAATACTTGCTGTGACTGATATAGGCTTAGGAACAAATGTTAGTCTGTTGAACCGAACCATAGCTAAAACGCACAGAATTGCATACCTAAATTTTTTTCTTGCATCAAAATATATTTTCATTTCTTCAGCTAGTTGAGAAATTATAGAGAGCCTTTTGCTCCTTGGACCAAGACTTTGTTTTAGGGGTGTAATTTCTTGATCCCAGATAATTACATTGAAGAAAGGATGAGCTAGGGCTTCTTTTATAGTGAGCCTCTTAGATGGATCAACGACTAGAAGTTTGCTGATGAGATCTTTAGCTTCTGAAGAAATATCAGCCCATTCTGGAGAAGCGAATGAGTATTTTCCCTCCATAATGTTTCGAAGCATCACAATTTGCTTTCTATGCCAAAAAGGAGGACATCCAACTAAGAGAGTGTACATTATGACTCCACAAGCCCAGATATCTACCTCTAGGCCATAACCTTCAGCATCCGAGTACATGTTTGCCTTTAGTACCTCTGGTGCAAGATAACCTGGAGTTCCGCACAACTCCATAAGCTTTTGATTTTCTTTGAGCACATGAGCGAATCCAAAATCAGTAACTTTAATATTATTATTGACGTCTAGAAGAATATTTTCAGGCTTCAAATCTCTATGTACTATCCCTTTGTTATGAAAAAATTGGATTGCTTCAATGAGTTGTCTCATTATAGTTCTGGTCTTCTTTTCCGAAAGAGTAACAACTGTTGTCAAATAGTCGAAGAGTTCACCATTTGGGCAGAGTTCAAAAACCAAAAATATAAAAGTGCTAGATTCAAAAACGTCATGTAAACTAATTATATACTGATGACCAGCAACTAATTTTAGGATTCTTATTTCTTCATTTGTAGCGGCCAGAGACTCCGTATCCACACTTATATCTATAATTTTGGCAGCAAATTCTAAACCTGTATCCTTTTCAATGCATCTTCTCACAGTTGAGCTGATTCCTCGTCCTAGGATTTCTTTAGGCTCGTATTTAGCGTAAAATTCCTTTGCTGCATCTTTATCAGGAAGTAAATCATCAATTTCTTCTTTAGTCATAACGTTGACTACTTTTCAACGGAACATGAACTATTTCACTGTCACTGATCTATTTCACGTGTAAGTTTCACAACAAAGAATAAATTGAGGCGAAGGTTACTAGAAGGTTATAGTCAGTGTAGACACAAATAGGGGTTTATTGTCAAGGACTTTTTTTCCTATTACTTTTTCAAAATGTTTGTTATATTTTTGTGTGGGAAGAAACACCATATTAATACAACCTTCACTAATTACTAAAAGTTATTTTTATTTGAATATACACGAAGATACGTAAAATACACTAGTTCATTCATAGATCAATGGCCTTCCTTTCAAGATGATTTCAGTTGGAGTTCATGAGTTTTAAAAATAGCCTTTTAGCAGTTCATTGGTTCTTCCTATTATCATCTTCCTCCTCCAATCTCTGTTTCCATCCTCTGCCCCCCCCCCCCCCCCCCCCCAAAATGATTATTTTTCATTATAATTTAATTATTTTAAAATTGCTATTGTAATTGCCCAGACAGATTTTTTTTTATTTTTAGAATCAGTAGGTCGGAAAACATGAAATTTCGTTGAAAACTCCGCATCGAATTTTTGGCCGATTACAAATTGCCCTATACTTCGTATAACTTGGGAAGTAAAACATGAAACATATTCAATAAAACAAACTTATTTTTTAAAATATTGTCTATTCCACTAAAGTTATTTATAAAAATAAAACTACCGGTTTCGGCCTTACACCATCGTCAGGTCTAGTTATGAACTGTTCATCGTTAGGTCTAGTTATGAAATATTCAAGTTTAATTCATTTTTTAATTTAATTAATTTTTTTTTAATATATATACATATATTTTTATTAACTTTTCCCCTACTACTAATTGTCTTAATCAGTTTGGAATCATAAGTAGATGTCAATGATATTGTTGATATATGTTTTGTATTTATTTCTTCATAAATATTTAACCCTTTTTATCTGTGGTCAGTTTCGTTTTTCTGGTTGTTATCTTAGATAGTCTATGTTTTAAATGCTTTCTATATCAGTTTTTGTCAATGTTTCCATATTATTTACTAAGCGGGTTTAAATCCATATTCTATATAATATGTTGTATTATAATTATTCAATATTCTTCAACGAAGGGGGAAAAAGTCTTGTTATTCATTTTTTATACTCTTTAATTGGGTATTGAAAGGACAAACTTTTGCCACTTCGTGGCATTGAGGTTTTTCCTTCTATGAATTTCTCAAAAAAATTAAAGAACATCAAAATAGAGCACCTAGGAATTTTCAAAAAAAAAATACAGCACCAGTGCGGAGAACATTTAGAACGTTGAAGCAAACAGTTAAAAAGTCGCATAATAGAAGGGAATTGGCGCAAGATAGTACATATGAAATTATTCCGATCAGATCCACAAAAAATGCATAGCATTTTTTGCTTTGTCAAATATGAAAAGTGTTCCTCATAGTCAATTTAAAGGATTTGGAGAGTAAATTATGAAAATCCACTTTTCAGAATTCTCATGTGATTATAATTCTTGTAATGGCTCTGGATCTATAGTGGCTCTGGTCTGAAAGACAGTGAGTTTAACCGAAGAGTTGCCATGATGTGGGGACTTCGGTGGTGGGGTGGATAGCACTTCTGCCTTACCAATTGAAAGGTCTACCGTCCAAGTTCCATCGACGTCCATATAAGTGCAAGTATAATATTTTTCCAACTACCGGTGCTCGTTTGGAACTGTATGGCAACCTATAGATAGCCCTTTGCTATCTACAGGTCGATGGAACTCGGAAGCTACAACTCTCGATTGGTGAGGTAGAAGTGCTATCCACCCCCACCATCGAGTTCCCCACAACAGATCCTTTTGAGAACGTGAAGTACCGGTAAACATTTTTAAACAAATACATTTTGTTGAGCGCACTATCATGGAAACTATTCAATTAAACTCACTTTCTTCTTGAAGGAAGACTCTTGATTTTTCCTATACGCAGTGCCATTACGAGAGTTATAATCACATGAAAATTCTGAAAAGTAGATTTTCATAATTTACCCTCTAAATCCTTTAAATTGTTACCTCATTTGTCTATAATAATCAAAGCAGTTGAAGCGACAAAAAATGAAAATACATTTAGATAAATCTGGAATCTGTTTACAAAACCCTTTAATGTGTGAGCATTGAGCACACTAGACTATAATATTTTAATAAGTAGAAATATATTTATGTATCTTATAGGTCTCAGTGTCAACATAATTTTACTGCAATGTGTATATTCTTTTTGAAATGTTCTAGATACAAGAACAGACCTTATATGACATTCGATGACACCTCTCTTCCTCCTGATCAGGAGTTTGACCTCCATCCTGATAATTCTGGCATGTTGGAGTACTCAACTATGTAAGTAAAAGTAGAAATCCATTGAAAGAGAAATTACTTAATAATACAAATATTTTGAACGATTTTTTGAATCGTTTTAAGCTCTAGAAGATTTAACTTAGTATTGATTTCTGATAACAAGTATTTGGCCACTTCAGATGGAAGATAATCTTGGTTCTAGAAAAATCGTAGTAATTCGTGATTGTGTGATGATACCACCATTTTACATTTTTAGATAGGTAAATAAATCTGTCAGAGAAGAAGGAAGGTTTTTTGAAAGATAACTCAGTATCAGCTGCCCTCTTGCCAACTACCAGATCTTTAAGGTATTGAGTCACTTACAACCCCTCCCTAAGAAAATATATATATACAAATATATATATATATATATATAACATTTCTTTTATATATATATATTATATAACCATATATATATATTATATATATGGTTATATAAGAAATGTTTACCAAATGGAGTAATTTTCACTTCCCATTGAAGGGGATTGGGATCTCCTATAAATCCAAGAAATGTTAGATACAATTATTAATATCCCCCTTCCCTACAAATCTTTTGTTTTGTCCCAAGTTAATCCGAAACAATTTTATTAGTTTATTAGTAGCTATTGTTTCTTTCCCGCATCTTGGTCTGTTTTTTACAATATCTTCAAGTGTAATATACTTCGAGGTCAAAGGGTGAAGAAAATTATATTTCTGATCTTTCTTAGTCGCCATTTTGAATATAAAATTTAGAAACATAAATTGTATATCTACTACGAAATCCTACTCGTTTCTGACAGAATATATTTTGATGTTGCGACACCTAATTTTCGCTACTACAGAAGGAAATATTCTGGTGATGGAGCTTTTAATTTTTCTAACGTTGGACTGTATTTCTAAATATGTATTCAAAAAAATCCGAAACTTTCTGACTCCTATGCTTCTTTCGTCCCTATAGAGGACAGACAGACACACATAGCTCTCTATAAGGTTCCTTTTTTGTTTTTCAATTAAATTAAATTTTTATTATAATAATAATCCTGAGTTGTCACCTCTGGCTGACAAGACGAACCCAATGGGTGCAATGTGTATGCAACTGTCGCAAGGGTTTCAGCCACTCTCAAATGCGGTCGACCTTCTCCCGTTTGCAAATGTAAGTTTCGATTAAAAAAAGTCTTCGGTGAGTCACCGGCTATATACTTCCCCAGCACGAATTAATCAATTACGTTTTTGTTCTCTCTCCAAAGCCAATCGACCGTTCGGGCTAAAAAAAATCAATATTTTACTTACATAGTGGCTTCTGAATCCTCATATTAAATTGTGTCGATACATTGATGATTCCATTGAAAATTAATTGGATATTTAATTCCTGTTTTCGGAAATTAAGAATGAAACAACTTCTAAGGTAGGGAACTAAATTGGCGTTCAACAACTATTCTTTTATACTTATTTTTTTTAAACCCTTCTATTTTTCCTGTTTTCAGGGTGGTAAAGTTTTCAACAGTACATCACTTAAGTCTTCACTTTCCAAGTAACTTTGGTTCGAGCTCCACAAAGCTGTACTACATCGGTCTGCGGGGTGAGTTCACAGTGGCCCATCGTCATGGAGTGACCATCTGCACCTATGAGACACAGCCCAATGTGTCCGATCTCAAGAGCGATGTCCGCAACACTGTGGGACAGGTCCAATGAAACGTGCTTTCCTCGGCAACTTCTAATATTCAACGTTAAGCGTCCTGGTTAAACCAATGAGTGGGGATTTTAAAGTTACCACTTGTAAAAAGAACACGGCAGAATTTTTCTTATTTTTCAGATAGCAACTACAATGTGTTATTATTTGAGTTGTCCAAATAAAAAACTCGTTCCATTTCTTATCAGTTATGAGTTTTCACCGTTATTTGGTTCTGTTTATAATCCTACGTCAAGCCATTAAACAGTGCCAAAATTGTTTATCCTAATTGTTTAAAGGCTTCAAAATCCATTACATATATTGATGGCGCATTGGTGAAACCTCTTATGTCAAGAATTTCATATTTTCACGAAATTAAAAGACATCAGCATTTATTTAGGAGGAGCCTCAATGTTATAACTGTAATATCAACATAGACAATTCATGTTAAAAACTTAGTTTTCTAAAATTTTAACAACAAAAATCTTAGACTTATATATTATGCAGATGTATAAGTACAAATATTTTTGTGATTGAATGCAGACTATCGATATTTGAGGTTTTGCCACTCGCGGACGATATACAGAGTTGTGTAGTGTCTTGGAAGAATAACGCATATCCATCTTGGCTTTACACACTGTCGCTGAATTCTGGTTAAAATAAATTCCTGTCTCTACTTCCCCAGTACGAATTAGTCTACTAAATTTTCGCTCTTCCTCTAAAAAGCAATCGACCGGTTTGGCTGAAATTCCGACACAAACAGACCGTTTTTTTTTTTTTTAACAAGGGTTTGTAAAACCTGAAATTTCTGTGAAAAATCGACATCAAATTTTTGACCGATTACAAAACTCTCCCATTATTAATTCGTATAGCTGGGGAGGTAATAATAATAAATGAAGGTCAGCCGCAGCCATTAAGTTATATAATTTGATGACAATTTTTCTACGATCTTCTTTAATACTAACTAAATTATTTAAAAAAATTGTATTTATTTTTTTTTTACTTTTATTTATTCTACAATCTGTGTAAACAATAACAATAAGCAAAAGTGATGTAAATTTTTAATACTAAAAATTACATATTGACCAGGTCTGCTCTTCTGATGACTATTCAAATTTCATACTCCTCTTGGTTTAACTAAACTGGTCCGCTTATCGGCGAATTATGGAACTTGCCCAGGTTTTATCAGAAAGAACTGTTTACAAAAAACGAAGAAAATAACACATTCTTCCTTTTCAATTACGGAAAAACAAGTGGATACGATTGTATTTCATTTTGATGTACTTTAAAAAAATATCAAGGCTCTAAATTAGTAATTTTTCTTGTTTTGTACACCAATTTTCTATAACTTTGTGTAATAAATGTTCAATAATTTCCTTACTAAATCATTTTTATATCATCTACCTTACATTAATTCGGTTTAGGATTACAAGGTTATTTTTTTTTCTCTTGTAAAACAAATTGAATTATATTTTTATTGTCTAAAGAAATGAGAAATTGGGGAAATAGTAAGTTTTGCAGGATCGAGAAGAGGACTGGATGAAAATGCTCAATCCAACCTGAAGAACCTAGCAAAACATTACCCAGCGAACACATAAGACAGAACAGGTGAGATCTTTGCATTGGCTTTACCCTGACATAATTCAACAAGCGAGGATACTGCCGAATTACCACCACGTCCATAGACCTCCTGTATGGAGTACCAATCGTTTCCTGACGAAACTAGCCGTTCAGAGGTGCCCAAAACAAGACGCAACAGCACACCCACCTATCTTTACGCACAACTGATTCCCCCCACTTCTTACTCTTACTGACAAGAACCGATCTGATGTACAACCGAAGAGCGAACCCAAGTTAAAGATAACCCCCATTTTCGTTGTATGAGCAAACGACTACCAAAAGATAGTTGCCAGTATTTAAAACTACAGTCTCCTCTTGAACAATGTCATAGAATATAAAAAAATTAAGTAAACATCAAAAAACATCGGCCGATTTTAGGAAATTTACATTTTAAGATACTCAGGATGTATGTTATACATTCACCAACGTCCTCAATGAACTCCCACCGACGTATCCTGTTCTGACTCGACTACCGATCAGGGACAGACGACCGTCCCTATTGTATGCGGTCGAGTTGGAGAATAATCCGGCAGGTCGGGCGATTCTTCAACTCACTCGGCTCTACTACAGTGTGGAGCTGCGGAGAAGGTCACAACGAGCCATGCACAAACTGCCAGGCAGTAGGATACACAGAAGAATTTTCGTAGTTCGACTTTTAAAATAGATAGATGAAACTTATACTTAATTTCGGTTACAATGCATTATATCAAAATGTCAGCCAGGTCAGGGGAGTGGTTCACCGTTTATCCGTTGTATTCCATGTCATTTTTTTCCAACATTTCCTTGATTTCTGCAAATAAAAAAATCTAACAATAAATGTTCTTAATGAAGTTTCTAACAATTTTTATAAAATTTGAAGTAGGGTCGTCCACAGAGTTATAACATCTCAAAGATTGCTTTCTCTAATTACAAAAAATATAGAAGACTAACTAACTATAGATATTAATCATTTGATATTAAATAAAACCTATGATAGATTTAAAATGCAAGTAAATGATCAGGTAGGAGGAAACAAAAAATATAAAAAACAAGTTTTTCAATATCTCTTATATTTCAATTATAGTACATTGAAAATAGAAAATACACGTTTTATTTTCGTAGGCGAGCGATGTTGGGTGGGAATATTAATAACAGACATTGAAGAAGTCAATTCCGACTTAATATAAGGTGAAAACTGACATTATTGCAGAGATATTGTGAAATAATTCAAATGAACTTGAAAGAAATAAAACTTGTTTATTTATGGTATTGTCTAATTTCAGCAACTATATTTACATGGGAGTATTTTCGGTATTTCTATCATCCTCAGCCAAAAGCATAAGAGATAAGACTGTACTCCCATGTAAATATAGTTGGTGAAATTAGACAATACCATAAATAAACAAGTTTTATTCCTTTCAAGTTCAATTAATATAAGGTGTTGCAGATCAACAGGGCTACTACTGTCTCAGAATTTAATTTTTTAATGTCTTATCACACTCGTCGCTCAAAACTGATCGCTTGCGAAAGAAAAAGTTTATTTTCTACTTTTCAGTGTACTATCATTAAAGAAAAAGGTATATTTTTGAAAAAACTTGTTTTTATATTGTCAGATAATATACAGTGAATTAATGATAGCAGAACTGTCACAATTAGTGATCATATACTAGTGACATCTCTATGATTTTGAAGGTTCTGTTAGCTAAAGTGGAAATCCTGTAGCGTGATGTGAGTACGGCGGCCGCCATTGCACCTCCAGCGCCCAAGCAATTGAAGGTGAAGGTTCATCTCAGTCCAACTTCAGGAAAATAACTTCATACTTTAAATTCAAGGGTTCAGGAAAATTATTGTCTTTATTTTTTCTGTTAAAATTTATTGATTTTCTTAAAAATAATAATAAGTTATACAACGTTATATTTACAATAGTCTTTTAAAATTACATCCAAGAACACATATATATACATTGTCATTAACACTGCGTATATTTTATATACACATAAATATATCTAATACACATATAATTTCATCAGGATATAAACTTAAAATATGAATTTATTCTTAACTTGATTATTATAATAAATAACATTTATTATAAAAATATCATTCTTGATATCAAATGTACCTTCATCAGGTACAAAACCACACAGCCATTTTGATCAACAAATCGAAAATGGGCTAGCTCACTTTGTCATTGATAATTTTTGACAGCAAACCCATTTTCAGACTCCTTTCAGCTATTTAGACTAAATTTCTCAGTAACAGAATAATAAAAATATTAACGTTTTATTTTTTAGTTATAGATGAACATTATAAAGGATTTTCCATAACATAATTAATTAAATTTATAACTATCCGAAAATTTGAAAGTCTATTTTCTGCCAAGGTTGGCCAGTAATTTCATATCAAAATAGTTGATAGTGGGGAAAAACTTCGCAGTTTATGAATAGCTAAGAACTTCATATTGGAGGATAGCATCTATGGCAACGTAGGACGTGTTCGAGCATTCAGCTTGGGAAAGATTCTTAAGATGGAACTCCACACCAAACAGCACACTTAACGATTTTGATATTATTATAATTAGTCGATTTAAAATGCTGGAAATAATGTCTGTAATTTAATTTAATGTATATTGACATTTAATAATTTATAACATTTGACGGCAGCTTTGTTTAAAATAAAGTTACGAAGTTTACAAAAAAAAAAAGTATGCTTCTCCAAAAACTAATTTTCAGACTTAATAATATTCGTATAATTTGTTTAATTCTCTACCTTGTTAAATAGTATCTATTATATTAGAATAATACGGTTAAAAAAAAAAAAAACAATAAATGTTCCCTCGCATTTCATAGGATGAAAGATACATTGGAAAACCCATTTGAATATCCACTTTGTTTATAAATATATATTTATAATTTAATATTTTACACATTATTCAATTTACATAACATTTTCTTCTTATTAAGTCCTTATAAAACTTTACAAAATGTAATTTTAAGAAGTATAAACATTAAGTCAATAGCTTTACTGAGTAAAACAAAAAATGAAAGATAGGCATAAAATAGCAATTAGTAAATAAGATTCAAAGAACCGGATTCCTCTAGGAGAAAACCAGAGGGTACATTCCTACCGGAAGTGGAGAGGATGCAAGTGAAAATCGATGTCCGGATTCCTTCCTGCCTCTTGTTTTCCTCCACCAGGATATCCAAGCTTCTGAAGATAAATGTATGTCTGCTCCTTGAACTTCTTCAGTTTGAATATACACATAGAATTGACATATTCTTTTACACATAAATCATTTTTGAATTTTAGGACTAATTAAATGAGGCATTCACCGTCAAAACTCAACTTATGACCTAACTGCTATGGCTCTCATAATATAAATGTGTGTTTGTGTTTAATTACCAGATTAGAAGGAGGAAATTTTTGTTTGGAAATTTCACTTAAGAACGACAAAAAACTATACTTAACCCATAGAAATTAAAATCGAAAATTGGCCATTTTATCAAGTCCTGCATTTTCCATAATTTACTCCCTGAACGTTTATTATAGGTAGATTATACAAATGGGACAGTGAGGTCGATCGCTATCTACCAATAAGAATGATTGGGGTTCTTCAAGTCGGCATTAATATGAAATATACATTATATTTCTTATATATATAATATACATATATAAATGTAATATACCCCCCTAACGGGTCAGGAGCACCCAAAAAAAAAATTATATATATAAAACGAAAAAGAGGAATATAAAAGTTTATTTGAAAACAAATATTTAATTCCCATTGCATAGAAAAAAAAAAAAGAGTATAGTGAAAAGAACCGTGTGGGAAAATGTTTCCATAAATTTCTCTGATTCTAATGTATATTATCGCACTTGAAGTGCATAAATAATAATACCAGAAAAGAAATGAACCGTGTTGATTGTTTGAGAAAACAATGATTCATGATTCTTTCTGTACACTCAGCAATGAGAATTAAAAGAATGTAATATACGACAAATGATTTGAAGTAAATAAAGAGAGTTTCGTGGTGAAGTACCTCAAATATGCCAATCCAAATGTTTACGAACAATTTTTATTAAATTATTTCGGTATGTTGAATATAACCATTAAAAGAGGATTCTATGGACCAAGGGTGGTTGTTTCTGGTAACGCAGTGACATAGTTGCTGATGTTGTTGGTGGTTGACTCAGGGAGAGGAGTCTCCTCAGTAGTAGTGGTGGTACCCTCTTCCAGCAGTATGTCCGGGAAGGTCCCTGTCTCCCCGTTCAGTTCAGTCTCTGGAGTGGTGAAGGTCTCTGGAGGCACCGGAATATCTTCTCCAAACATCACCTTGTCCACGTAGAACATGGAGCCCAGATTGTATACAAACACCTCTCTCTCTACTATGTTCGCATCCTCGATCGTTCCATTCGTACCTGTAAAAAGATAAAGATTAAATTAAGTGGTCTTTGATATTAATTGTAGGAGGTAATTTGAATTGTATAAATAATATAAATTGTAATAACCCCTGACCAAAAACCGAATTAAGGAATTTGTATTTTGACCACACGCTTTAAAATTGTCGCGGTCGGGGAGCTGTGAAATGTATGTTAACATTAATTTGGGATAATTTTGATCGATCGGTGTTATAATAATAAGTGTGCAGTCAAAACTCAACTTTATACAATCGTTTCAATATTACATTTTTGTTCAGGGGTTTTTAAAGTTTATAATTTTATTTTTATATATAACAGCGTTGGTAAATTATTTCATACATGATCCAATATGACCGAAATTAGGCATGCATATTACTCTAGAAGCGTATTCTGCTGTCAAATGTATTCTTACGTTTTCGATCGTATCACATCACTTCTAAAGAGACTGAATTTTAAAGTTAAATATGTTCTATAATTTCCTCCGGTAAGTCTACTATAAAAAAAAAAACACGCTCTAGTATGTTCAACTGTTTAAGAGTTATGCGGTAACGTACAAACAAACGATTGTCCAAGCAAAATGCATAACCCCCTTTTTTCAATTGGGGTTAAGTAACTGCTTCATGAGTGGGACATGAGAAAATCGATATTACAAAATGAAGCCTTTGTCCTTTGACAAAAACTCGAAATAGCAAAAAAAACAATGCATTTCTGTACACTAATGAATAGATTTTCAAGGTATTTTGGTTTAACACATGCGGTATTACGAAGTAGGAACGTATAAACACGCTATATTACGAAGCCAAAAACATGATAATCCATTGTTTACAACATTTATGTACATAAAAGCTTCCTTTATTTACATCAATCCCTTTACAACGAAAACCATGAAGAGTGTGAAGAATAGAACTCAGATTCGGAAGTAGTGCCACCTACATATGTCGAAAGCTGCCTCCGAGTCTCTAAAAATACTTCACTAGTACATACATATCTGCTCTCATTACAATTGAAGACGCAGTGGATCGAGCGCGCTTAGCAACTTTACAGCAGCAGAAAATTACAGATTTTTTAAACAAAACTTATTTTTCTTGTTTTTTTGACTTGTTGGAAATACAATGTATGTCATACATGGATAGATATTTGTAATTTTATTTTTGTTCAGAATTTATTAAATGTATAATACATATATAATAAAATGTATAATTGAATTGTTATAGTTTTCTTTACATTTTTAACCTCTCTCGATAATTCGATTTTTTTTTTATGTTCACTCGATATTACAAATTCTTATTATAGCAAAAACTCGATAATACTATTTTTTTTCTTATGCCCCTATTATCGAGTTATATCGAGAGTCGACAGTATTAATGTCATTCTGTGATGGGAAGCAAAATATGCACTTCTGCCACTCCTTAGCAAGCTTACTAAGATTGCACAAAGTCTCATTTTTATTGTTTCGTTAATTATTTTCCTTAATTATATAAGAATATTTCAACGTTGCATCTCAACAATGTTTCTGTGCAAAGTGAAAGGTAGAAAACTAAATGAGAGTTCATGATGAACTGGTAGACAATATTACACAACAATGTATGTTAATATATTATATGCGCGTGCGGTTCTCCGGAACTGAAGACTAAAATGGAAGTATTAAACTCTCACTTATGCCAGTGTACACTAGGGATGTAATAGGTGAAAGTCGGAATATTTAATATGCAGACCAGGTTTGCGGAGGACATGTAGGGTGCGGTTGGAGAGGGAAGTGAAGGTGGCGTTATGTCGGATGTCCTTGTCGTAGAGTCGTCCTTTGACGAAGTGACTGAGGAGTACCTCCAGACCCTCCTTGGAGGAGAGCAGGTTGTCCGGGGCCGTCTCCAGACCCAGCCTCTTGAACGCATCGTCAGTCGGAACGAAGAACGTATATCCTGAAATATGCCCAATCTTTATTATATTCGTACCTACTCCATAGTCATTTAAAACTATTATTAAATAAACTTCTTCGAGTATATTGAATGATAAATAGTTCCCGCTTATACGCTTTCATTAAATCCAATTATTCCAAGTTGGTAAATATTTATTTATACTAAAACATCTCTGAGAAATGAATTAGATCTTGCGCATCTCCACTAGCATTCAAATCAACTGAGTTTTCTCGTGAGGAATTCAAAGAGTACCGAAAAAGTATCTTCTGTGTAATAATATCTACTTTAAGAAATTTCCAAATAACTACATTCATAGCAGTTTTGAATAATGAATACTCGTACATGGTGGGAGAGTGACAGGTCTAAGTTTAGAAAATGAGATGAGGTTTATATTTTTCTCAATCAAGCTTTTGAAATAATTATAAACAAATACTGAAAAAAGACTTGCCGCCTTTGATTGTGTCAAATACAATCTCATAAAATGTCAACAGAGTAACTCGTTGAAATAGCGAAAATAATAAAAGAAAACATTTTTAGGCAAAATATGCTCTACTAAGTGAGAGCTTCTGTCATAAAAAATATCAAGAATGTTATATTATAAAGTTATATATATTTATTACATTTCTAATTAAGCAAAAATGCAAACGTTAAATAAAATAATCAATATACCTTTAATTTAACCATCCTTCTATAGCACTTATCATTAAGTCTTCTTTTGAATATATTTAAATATCATATAGGTATGTTATCATGAGTATTGTCCAACTGAGGTAGTGGCTATACTTGTACATACCTGCGCCGGGGACGTGAGGGACCAGGTCGGCGACATTGAGGAACCGTGTGATGTGAGAGAACCTCCGATCGGACTCGAGTGAGAGGAAGGCATGGGAGAGGAACTGAGCGCCGAACCAGGGGAAGGCAAGAAGAGGCGGTGTCTCCTTGTCACGGTGGCCCTCGTGCAGCCGATGAACCACCCCCTCGTCCACGAACAGTACCTCTGTCACCAGCATGATGTTACCTCGGGCTATCGGAGTGTCTCCCCCGACCACCTCCACACCGTTGGCAAGTACTGTACCACTAGCTGCCAAAACATACAAATCAACACATGTAGGCTGGGAAAGGTATCTATTGTAGTTTTGAGTTCCTGAGAATCCATATGGACTTCTGGTCTATTTTGAGATTCATTGCACCATACATTCTACTGGATTCAATCTCAAGACAATAACGCTACTTTCCGTACCAAAAGAACATCATCTAGTTTTCCGCAAGTATCACATCCGTACAGATTTCCATTTATCACCAACATTTATTGGTATCTCGCACTAGCATCAAACGCAAACCCGTTGGTTTCCTTGACTTACAACTAGCCAAGGAAACTACTTGGCTTCACAATGGCATATACGATCAGAATGCTTTTAATTTGAGTTAATTATTATTATGACAATTCTGGCTGACGATAAAAACATTTAAATATTTGTTTAGGGGTGAGTATTTTGCATTTTGTGTTCCACTCAGACTAACAACAGTTCCAATTAAAAGAATTGATAAATAAAAAATGCAACTGATAAAGAAAACTTGAATTGTATTTAAGAGTGTATTCAATATAAATAGTTAAAGGACAAAATTAAAATAAAACTTTTGGTAGAACAAATAATATAAATCAATCATAACATTTTTATACATAAATAAAGGAATATGCAGAAAATCATATCGTTGGAAATTTTTAGAAAAATAAATCTTAAGTGATTGGAGTAATTACTGAATCATTTGCAATAAATATAATATTATTACATATCTCATAGTGACATAAATCACTTCTACTAATTAGGAGGTAGAATTATTTATGAACATATAATATAAGCGAAGGACGAACTTATCTTACGAATCATCTCTAATAAAGACTAACATGTAACAATTGTAATACCTGTCTTTTGGAAGGTGATCTCTTTGTCGCCGAGGGTTTTAACGACAAGTGGCTTCAGTCCCATGTTCTCTTGCCGAACATTACCATAAATGAAGTGGTTCGTGAGGATCCCCTCTGTAAACTCAGGCACAGAGAAGGGGTAGAAACCCCAGTCTATAGGATGCCACCTCTGGAAGGCGTGATCCGTCGGCACCAACACTGTATAGTCATCATCTACAACCAAAACACAAATTAATTACGAATATTATTATATTATTAAAAAACATATGATGCGTGAAGAAAAAAAACAACAAAAAAAAACAGGCGATTACAGTAGAACAGAGAATTTTGGATTTCATGGTCTAATGTATTCGGCTTTAGAGAAAAACTTTTAATAATTTCTTCACACATTAAGCTCAGATGGGACATTGCCTAAATTCATTTGTCGAAGGTAAAAGAGACGCAAGGGGCAGATTTTGTTTATGGGTGTTTACATTTCCCCTTTTGACGAAATCACGGGTGAACATTTCATCATGCTACTGAAAATTCGTAACGAGACTTCCATCCAATATCGTCGAGCTGGAAGAGCAAGCAACGAATGATCATGGGTATTCTCACGTAAAATTTTGTTAGTGGTTTATGAAGCCAGAAACTCTCAAAATATGACAACGAGAATTTGTTTTCCAAAATGGCAGACTATTCACGGTCTAGTTGTTTTTTAAAGTCTAAAGCCATAAAGTAACTATTTTTATATTTCTACTATGAACCCATTCTTCAGTTTTTTTTAAACATATTTTCTTTATTATATTATATTATTGAAAACTCAAATATTTGTAAATATTCTGTTAAGGCAGGAATTCCGACCCTCACAGCGTATCAGACCTTAGGTAATCTCAGGTAACCTGAGGATTGTACAAATATGACAACGTAGCAAACTTAAATGTCACTTTATGTATATATTTTTGCAGAATTAGACAATATAAAAAAAAATTAAATAAGTTATTGTTTTTATTTATTTTATCTCATTAAGGTGTTTTAACTTGTTTTTATTATCATATTAATTTATTAAGTTATGATTCTTGTGTCATGAAAAAATGAAGTAGTTATCTAAAATGAGTAATGGCACTTTACTGGATAATTTAATGGTATTTAGCATTTTATTAAAATACGTAAATTAATACCCCAACAAAAGATGATAAAATAATATAACTCAGCTAAAGGTCAATGTTAACATTATAAGTATTCAGATTCGATCATAACAAACACTAATATGCTTAAGTGATCATTTTAATTTATAACATAATCGCAAGTATAAGGGCGTCTAGGAGCGAAATTGTCTTCGAATGAATAAACTTTGCTAAGCAAAAGTGGAGCATATCAATTCTATTCAGACATTTAAAGAAAGAATATCTGTTACAAGAGGTACATAACAAGAATAAGAGTTTTTTTTTACAGCGAAGGGATGCCCCCTAAATGAGGTATGTAGGGTAATGGCCGTATGTCTGACAGCAATACACAAATTTCCATTTCCCCCTTTCTTGCCAAACAAATAGGCCTATGCAGTTACCACTATTGCTCTGACAATATTTACATGTATGATTGATGACACTAACTGAGGTATTGTCTGTGGACTGGGACAAGCTGAGGACAAAGAACCCGCTAGCGGACTGACAATGAATAGATCAGCTGATCCATTGTAGCTCGCCTTGTTCCAGACCGTTATTATTCCACCGAGCAAATGTAAAACAATCAGACACATTTTTTTTTATTTCTTGACCGTACAGTGTTGGTCAGATGTCCATATTGAATAGTGGTAGGTTTTGTCTGTTTTCTATTACCTCCTATGTACACTGATGCCTTTATATTACTATTGTAGTATTTTGGTAAAGATGTGCCACTGAGGATGACTACATTGTTAGAAAAACCTGTGTGAAGACAATTTCTTGCTTCATTTGACATATCTCATCCCACAACCTTGAATAAAACTGTAGTCCGTTTTCAATTTACGCTTCAGCATCTTTTAATCTCTACCTGCCATGTATAATTTAGTTATGTACATACATCGTTATCTCCCACCATTTTCTTTTTAATATTGTACATTAACTACGCCTATCGAAATGTTTTGACTCTCAATCCAAAAAGCTAATTTTGATGGCAGTAGATAAATTAATTATTGAGTTATTAGATATACAAATTTTAGATTAAGTGAGTAAGCAATGTAATCAAGAACTAAAATAATTTCGTAAACACAAGAGCAGCAATATAGCAATTATTACCTCTTGAGGAATTTGATAACATAGATAGTATTATTATAATTACTTCAATTGATTTAGATATCTCATTAATGATATAACAGATCTCTTGAGGAGCTTGGTAAGATAAATATTATTATTATAATTACTTCAATTGATTTAGATATCTCATTAATGATATAACAGATCTCTTGAGGAGCTTGGTAAGATAAATATTATTATTATAATTACTTCAATTGATTTAGATATCTCATTAATGATATAACAGATCTCTTGAGGAGCTTGGTAAGATAAATATTATTATTATAATTACTTCAATTGATTTAGATATCTCATTAATGATATAACAGATCTCTTGAGGAGCTTGGTAAGATAAATATTATTATTATAATTACTTCAATTGATTTAGATATCTCATTAATGATATAACAGATCTCTTGAGGAGCTTGGTAAGATAAATATTATTATTATAATTACTTCAATTAATTTAGATTTCTCATTAATGATAAAACGGATCTCTTGAGGAGCTTGGTAAGATAAATATTATTATTTTTATTATTACTTCAATTGATTTAGATATCTGAGTAATGATGTAGGTAACGTATTATTACCTCTTTTGAGGAGTTTGGTAAGATTGGACCTGGCGAAGAGGTGCTGGAAGACCCTGACTCCTGACTGTAGATAGGAGAGCACCTCTGTCATGTCCTGTAGGAAGCTATGGTCCCCGGTCATATCCTCCGGGAACAGATAGTTGTCCAAGATGATGAGACGTCCGTTCTCCACGTCCACCTTGTCCTCCTGCACCCTAGCTCCGTTCGCCACCAGGCTACCTGTCACATCACACAAATGATGATAGGTATTCACAACAATTGTATAATTAACGAGAAGTAAAAAAATTATCAGAAAGGCATAATTTTGTCAGTAAAATTGATGATTTCTTCTATCAAATTGATAGTTCTATCAGTAATAATCAGGAAGGAGGCTAGAGGTCCAAGAAGTTCTGTTAAGCTTCCGGCTCGAAGTGAGCATTCTTCAGGACTTGTAATAACATATATACAATAGTAACAAGGTTATATAAGATAAAATTAAGTTAATAAAACAATAAAAAACTAAATTTTAACTAAACAACAAAATAAAAGCCCAAAAAGGGGCAAAGTAGCAACTGTATGTTGTGGCACATTTGCTATTGTGTTTCTGTAAATTCCGCTCGTTCTCCTCTAGCTGTTTCTTCAAATTTCGTCGTTTCTTATAATAATTTTCCCTTGATTTTTGCGGCAAGCCTAAATTTTCATCAGCAATATTTCTTATCTAAAAAAAAAAAAATTAAATTAAATCTAATTTATTTCTATTTATCGTATATGTTCGTTAGCTCTGACCATCAGCTATGAAATGCGGGACTGAGGTCATCGCTATAATTATTTATTCACTATTTATCAACCTTGAAACGGGGTGCGGCGAAACAAAAATCGCGCAACATTTAGCTTATCTAATGATGTATTATTTGTGATATAAGCGTTCCTGCGCTCCCGATCTTAAACGCGAGAAGGGACATAGTTAGTTCTGCGTCAAAATTTTCAAGATAAAACAAAATGTGGAATTAATATGGTTGAAATCGTAAACTCACTTCATTATCAGTAAGTAACTTTCATAGCGGTAAATGGGGAGAAGAAGGTAAACAGGCAAGGCTCTGCTTGTCAAAGAGGACCTCATCGTTACAAAATGTATAATTACAGTTAAGTTACAAATGAATAACGAATAACAGAATATATACAATCCAAAAATAGAATATGTAAATACATTCCAGTATTAAAAATATTGTGTACTCACTTATTGTTGATCAATCAATCCATCACTCACATATTGTTATTATACATTGCTTATTACTACTGTATTTAGGTATATATTAATATAGGCCCTAAAGAAGGCATAATCAGTGCCGAAAGCTTGACTGAAATTCTTGGAGTTTGTTTTAGTGGCTAAAAGCCTGATCTCTCCCTTCCTATTATATTGTAGTACAAAAGAAAACTGGACTAATACAAAGTGTGAGGAGAAAACACACAACTTTCTATTTAACTAATAAATGAATCATCTTAGTCCAAAAGAACATTATTAAAGTTTTAAAAAGTTTATTACAACCGAATACTAGACTGGATCAAATAAGCAATAAAAGGTACTATGTATTTACACTTATTTACATTTAAACTTGTAGCGACCTATGTATCGGAGGATCCAACATGGATTTAGGAACTCACCATACAGCTTCCATTTACGGCCGACAGGTGCATCCGAGTCAGTCCTCAAGAAACCTTTGTACAAGCTTGTTTCGATTAAAATTGATGTCCCCAAATAAATGTGTTGGGTATTAATATTATTAGAATTAAGCCCCCAACAATTGGTGACCCCAACAATTGGTGACCCCAACAATTGGTGACCCCAACAATTGGTGACCCCGTATTGAACTGTTCAACATTATTTATAGTGATATTTCAAGTAAGTAGTGTAAAATGTCTACAAGTGAAAGTGGGACCGGTGCAGAAGCACATTTTCCTAACATGGCCGAAGCGAGCCACAACCTCGAAGCAAGTAAGGTTAGCATTAAAATTCCCCCTTTTTGGCAACAAAAACCTGAAATATGGTTTTACCAAATTGAAGCACAATTTAATATTAATAAAATTACATCGGAGGAAACAAAATTTAATTATGTGGTATCACAAATGGATCCGAAGTATATAGAAAACATTTGGGATATCATTCAAGGGACTGCTACAAATAAATATACTAGAGCTAAGGAAACACTTCTTAATATTTTTAAAGAAAGTGAACAATGTAAGATTAAGAAATTAATTACGGGATTAGATCTCGGAGATATGAGGCCTAGTCAATTATTGAGAAAAATGCGGAACCTGGCTGGTACTGATATTTCTGACACAGTTTTAAAAACACTCTGGTTAGAAAAACTCCCAGATTCTATAAAGAATGTTCTCATTGTTAGTGAGGAAACTTTAGACAAAATAGCCATTATAGCTGACAAAATTGTGGAAATGAACCCACATAGAGACATATGTAGTGCTGATAGTAGACCCAGTCAAGATGCTCTAATTCAAGAATTGTTAACTAAAATTTCAAGCCTCGAGTTACAAATAAATGAAATCTCCGGTCGGTCTCGTTCTCACCACCGAGACCACAGTCGCAACCGTGGTACTAGCAAACCCAGAAAACGATTTGACCCACAGGGTAAATATTGTTTTTTTCATTTCCAGTTTGGAAAAAAATGCTACCCTGATAAATGTCGTCAACCATGCGCCTGGAAAAGTCAGGAAAACTCCAACCTGCAGTAGAGATTGCGACGAGCTCTATTGCAGATAATATTGAAAATCGTCGAAATTTCCGCTTATTTGTTAATGACAAAAAAACGGGTGGGCGATTTCTTATTGACAGTGGAGCCGATATTTCTTTAATTCCAGCCAAGGCTACAGATAAAATTACATCTTCTAACTTTAAATTATATGCTGCAAACGGCACGTCCATACCTACCTACGGCGTCACATTACTGACACTGGATCTAGGACTTCGTCGTGAATTTAGGTGGTTATTTATAAAAGCTGACATAACTCGAGGGATAATTGGTGCAGATTTCTTGAATCATTTTAACTTATTGATTGACTTACATAAACATAGATTAATTGATGCAGTCACTAAACTTAGCACTTCAGGTAGTGTACTGGCTGTATCAGGAAATGAAGTCATTAGCACAATAAATAAGTCTCAAGCAAAGTTTGCACATCTGTTCACCTTATACCCTGAATTAACGAAGCCATCATTTTCGCCCAATCACACGAAACATAATATTCAACACTATATCACCACCACAGGATCTCCAGTGCATTGTAAGGCAAGACCTCTCGCTCCTAAACGATTACAACAGGCCAAACGGGAATTTCAATTTATGTTGGATCAAAATATTATCCGACCATCGAGTTCAGAATGGGCAAGTCCGTTACATGTAGTTGATAAAAAAGATGGATCTATCCGTCCTTGTGGTGATTATCGCTTATTAAATGCCAAGACCGTACCAGATAGATATCCTATACCTCGCATAGAAGACTTCCATCACATATTAAATGGAGCTACTATTTTTTCTAAAATAGATTTACATAAAGCATACTACCAAATTCCGATAGCAGAGGAAGACAAAAGCAAAACGGCTATAATTACACCTTTTGGTTTATACGAATTCAACGTTATGAGTTTTGGTCTCAGGAATGCCCCTTCCACCTTCCAACGATTTATTAACACAGTGTTTCATGGTTTGGATTTTGTTTTTCCGTTCATGGATGACATCCTGGTCGCTTCAGCTACGGAAGAAGAACACTGTGAACATCTTCGTCTTATTTTTGAACGACTACAACGTTTTGGTCTCCGCATTAATGCTTCAAAATCAGAGTTAGGTGTTGAAGAATTACAATTTTTGGGCTACTTGATCACGCAAGATGGTTCCAGACCAGTACCTGAGAAGGTAAAGGCAATCAGAGATTTTAAATTACCAGAGACAGTACAACAACTTCGTGCATTTCTAGGTGTCATTAACTTTTATAGACGATATATAAGAAATGCAGCGGAAACTCAGGCTATCCTTCATGACTACTTAAAAGGTTCCAAGAAAAATGATAAAACTAAAATAGTCTGGACTAAGGAGGCTATACAACAATTTGAACGCTGTAAAGATGATTTAGTAGATGCTACACTCCTAACTTTTCCAGATTCACGATTTCCGCTGGCGGTTTTTACTGATGCGTCTGATATAGCAGTGGGAGCTGTATTACAGCAGCACGAACAATCCGGATGGAAACCTATCGCTTTTTATTCCAAAAAATTAAATGATGCTCAAAAAGCCTATAGTGCTTACGACAAGGAATTATTAGCAATTTATTTGGCAATTAAACAATTTAAGCATCTACTGGAGGCACAAACATTTACAATATTTACCGATCATAAGCCTATTACATATGCATTCTTCCAGAAAAATGATAAAGCATCGCCACGTCAAGTACGCCACTTACAATATATTTCGCAGTTTACAACCGACATTCGACATATTAGTGGAAAAGCTAACATAGTGGCCGACACGTTTTCAAGACTTGAAGAAGTTTCAGTAATTGACTATGAAGAAATTGCTCGCAATCAAGAAAATGATCAGGAATTACCAACATTATTACAAGACTCCAGTTTAAATATGAAACAATGTAACATAATGTCAAAAAAGCCTCTCTGGTGCGATGTAGCTACGAAAAATATCCGACCCTACATCCCAGAAGCGTTTCGCTACGAAATATTTAAGCAAATCCATAATTTGGCACATCCAGGAGTCAAAACAACAGTGAAACAAATAACGTCAAAATTCATATGGCCAGCCATCAAAAATGATATTAGAAAATGGACTCAAAGTTGCTTGAGTTGTCAACGCAACAAAGTGTCACGCCATACAAGGTCAGAAATAGGGACGTTCGAACCACCGGATGGACGATTTAGTGTCGTTCATGTGGACGTCATTGGGCCATTGCCACCCTCACAAGGAAATATTTACTGCATGACCTGTATCGACCGATTTACGAGTTGGATGGAAGTAATTCCTATGGCTAATAATACTGCAGAAACAATTGCAAAATTATTTTATAGTAATTGGATCGCAAGGTTTGGAGCGCCAGCTTCCATAGTAACTGACCAAGGCCGACAGTTTGTTAGTGAACTTTTTACCAATTTAGCTTCGTTATGTGGAGCAAAAATACAGCATACGACACCTTATCATCCGCAATCGAACGGTAAGGTGGAGCGCTTACACAGGACTTTAAAAGCCGCAATTAGGGCTCAGAATAATCCGACATGGACAGATAGTTTACCTACAGTCTTGTTAGGAATGCGTACAGCATTAAGGGATGGTTCGAAACATTCCATCGCAGAAATGGTTTATGGGACTACGATAAGAATCCCAGGAGAATTTTTTGATCCATCGTCACTTCCTGTGAATACAGACAATTTTGTGTCTGATCTTCAACAATATATGGCACAATTAAGACCAATGGATACACGTAAAGCTTGCAACAAATCACTGTTCAGGCATAAGGCTTTGGAATCGTGCTCACACGTATTTTTACGAGTAGATCGTGTCAAAAAGTCTTTGGAACCACCATATGAAGGGCCATTTGAGATAATCGTTCGACAAGATAAATATTTCACCCTTAGAATTAAAAACAAGGACACCAACATATCTGTGGATAGACTCAAACCTGCACATTTAATGGTAACTGGATCAGATCATAGTGACACGTTCAGTGAGGGTACGGGCACGAAAAAATTACAACCAAAGACGAGCACAACAAAGATACCTCCAACAACCCTTGCCGAGCATCAGCAACAAAAGTCGTCCCGCAGTGGCAGAATTGTTCATTTCCCACGACGTTTTCTTGACGAGCTACAGGCAAGAGAGAAACGTACCAGACGATAAGTGAGATAAGTGTTGTGAAAAGTTATACGCATAAGTTTTTCTAATTTCTGAACATTTTATGTTACACACTATGTTATACATTGTATACTATGTTTTATGTTGTTTACAATATCTATATATTTTTTTTTTCTCTTTGCCATAAATGGGGCTGTCAGGTTGCCTTGTGTCGTTACTTAGTAACTGAGGAAGGAGTATTGTAGCGACCTATGTATCGGAGGATCCAACATGGATTTAGGAACTCACCATACAGCTTCCATTTACGGCCGACAGGTGCATCCGAGTCAGTCCTCAAGAAACCTTTGTACAAGCTTGTTTCGATTAAAATTGATGTCCCCAAATAAATGTGTTGGGTATTAATATTATTAGAATTAAGCCCCCAACAATTGGTGACCCCAACAAACTAATTGGTCACTGTAAACTAAGACAGGCCTTTAGGTCTTTTATCTGGCAGGTAAAAAAAACCTTGAGCACGCCTTCCTTCGGATGGGCTGTTTAGGAAAGGTCAATAACTAATACTATTGTACATTTTTGTCCGTCGTTCCTCATACCTCATAAACACCTGGAGCAACAATCTTCCGGTAGCGAGATATCTCAAGGTAACTGCTAGCCTTTCTTCAGGTGATATACAATTTCTCATATTTGTATTTTGCCTTTCAATGAACGGTTTGACCATTGACAACAACTTAAGAAATAAATCGTCACTCATTCTAAAATAATTTCTATAGTCTTCTGTATCGGTTTTGAGACTTTGCTTAAGAAGGACAATGTGAGAGTACTTTTCACGATTTTTTAGCCAATCTTTAACCCAGCGCTTGCGTTTCACAGCATGTTTTGTACCGCAAGCTAAGATAATTGCAGCACACGCCATAATACGGACATCCTTTGCGGACCTAGAACTCATGTGTACTAGTCAACAGCTGGCCAAATACTGAAAAAAATATTGACGAAAATATTGACCGTGTAAGGGTTAAAAATATTGAAGGAGATTGAAGAAAATATTGACAATATCAGGATTGACAGTATTATTGATCGTGTAAGGTCAGATATACATGAAATGATTCAGTTTTTAACAATATTTTCTTATTTCACCTGAAAGTGTGTTAGTTAGTTACCTTGTTTGTACTTGATGTTGATGGTGCGGCCGCCAAGTGTGGTGACCCGGAGATCAGCCCCAATCCCCAGATCTAGCCGCTGTCCCAGCACAACATGGTCCAGCAACAACCTCTTGATGGACTCAGGATCCTTCCGCAGTCGTTCTGGAGGGATCTGCAATGAGGCATTGTTCCGCGGTGCCAGGATCGTAAACTGTTTATCTGCAAATATAATTATTATGAAATTTTCATGATTTCAGTTTCTTATATTCATTTTTTTTTTATATATTCAGTTTCAACATTTCCATCTTTGACTGACCCTCAATATTCCTACAATTAGAATCTACAGTCGCTAATCAACATCTTTATTTTTTAACTTATTTCATCATTATTTATTTTATTGTATTTTCTTATTTAGTTATATTCATTTTGTTCTTCTTTCTATCCACTGTAGCACTATTATCTCATTACTGATATTTTATTTTATTTGTATTTGTTGCTCTGTTCAGTGACTTTCATGTATTTATTCTTAGGGGACCTCGGTCCCTGGATAAAATTTATTTCCAATTTCAATTTCATGCATTACAATTTAAAAATGTGAGGGCATTTAGGTGTTGGAAATTTAATAAGGAATATTTTTGATAGGCACCAATTTTTCGTTGAGACTAACGTTTTCTAGTAACGCAAGCAAACAAAATTGTTTCAAAACGTATACGTATACATTCATAAACCGGGCGGCCTTCGAAAAATCCTGTTCCATACAAAATGTGCTCTTTAGTTTTCTCTATAACTTTTATTCGAAGAGATTTTTGGATTAAGTCTTAAATATAAGTGATATAAATACAAAATGTATTTAGGGCCCCAAATAATAGTTGTCTCAATTTTCGTCCGATTTCGGCCCAAATTTAATCAGATCTAAGATGGCAAATAACATCTTCATATTAAATTCCAAGATCATTGCTACAATAATTTCCGCATTAGAGAGTTCATAAAGTTCAATTTCATACACACAGACAGACATCATCATCACGAAAATGGCCAAAACGTGTTCATAGTGTCCCCCCTCCCGTTTTTTTGATTTTGAAATGAAATGAAAAATAATCTTTATTCTGGGACATACATCCCCTAAGAATTATAACATAAAAAAATAAACAAGAGTGTACAATTATCAACCAGTTGAGAAGAATACAAATTAAAAAAAAGAGGTCTCTAGGAATAAATATTAACTGTCTCGGGAGGCTGGCGTGCGCGGCTGGCTGGATCGAGGGGCCTGGGGCAGCTCCGCCGGGGCCTTTAGACAAAGGCCCCAAATAAACCAACCAACCAACCAATATTAACTGTTAAAAACAGGCAATGAATAAAACAATATAATAAACTATTGAAAAAATAATAAGAGAAAAAAAATATTTAGAAAAACAGTAAGAATAATAATGTGAAAAACATGATAACATTAATGACTTATATATGAATTGTAAAAAACTGGACTGATGAAACAGAAGAGTGACAGTCTGTCCAGTGGAGAGAGAGACTCCTATAAGCATTGGCATTGAGCATGGCGAATCTGGAGAGGAAGACATTTTCACATCACTCTCAGGTTTCCAGGTAGCTCCATGTCGACAGACACGACGTAGATATGAAAACGTTTAGATATAGCACAATTTACGTGTAATAATTTTTGTCTATAAGATACCCCTTCTGTTTCCTCCTAGTAGTTTACAAACTGAAACTGTTCGAGTTGAATAAGGAAAGGGAAAGACGGTTCGTGAAAGTAAGCAATGTTCGTCTGTCGGAGTGCATTTATCGCGTCTAGACTCCAAGCTCGGACACAAAAGGCAACCTAGATCGTAAAGTAACTGCAAGAAGCCAAATGCCATAAAAACAGATAGTTGACTAGGGGGAGAGGGGAAGACCGTTGACCTCATGGCAGCTACATTCCTTCGTAATGGGAGGAGTTAGCGCCGCTTGCCACTGTCCTGTCCACTCCACCACTGTCTAACGGTCCTCCCATCCCTCATCAAACAAGAGTGGCGTAGTCAGAGGTCCCTCCCCCTCTACAAATGTCAAGGTCAACCGTTAGAAAAACTGTACTGTGCAGTGCTAATGCCTAGTGAAATAATACCGAATATAATAGGAAGGATTGAGGCAATGATTCGTTAGATGCAACTTCAGAGGGCAGGTTCATTTCCCTTCATTGAATATATGAATTCTCATTTCATTAAAAAATGCAGAAAATTTCCTCAAAAAATTAGGACTTTTATTAACACATCCCAAGTAAAATGTGATATAGATATACATTTGTTTTTCTTATAATTATTTTATAACTAAGAATTAGATGACAAAAAAATTATAGAAGGATTGATTTTAGTTTTAATTCGTTTAATCTGTTAAATATTACTTAGATTAGTTAGTTATTGTGAATAATGCTCGGGCATTCACTACGCAGTAATATAACTGACTACAGAGTGGTATTTCGTCGCTCTGGTGTTCATAAGCCCGACTTTAAAGTAGGAAACGTTGTCTATCCAGGTTTATTCACTTAAGGTAGGAGTCTTTAACGGGACTATCGCTTAACGTCCGAACCGAAGGACGGCGTGCTCAAGGTTTTCTCACATCGCAGATAAAAAACCTAACAGCCTAGGCCGGGTTTCGAACCCGCGATCTTGAGCACAATTGGCTAGCACGCTACCTTTGTGCTACCGGCGCCCTCTTACTTAATTAGATGTATCTTACCAATAGTTTGCTCGGGAATAACTTTGCGTTATATTACCTGAAACTGATTAACAACGAATATTCTACATGATAAACTCTAACGACTAACTACTAGGAGGAAACAGAAGAGGTATCTTACAGACAGAAATTACTATTCGTAAATTGTACATAGAATATACACTAAGAGTACCCATAAACTGCACCAAATACTATCCTGAACCAGCCTCTGTGGTGGGGATAAAAATAAGAATTAAGTTGGGGACTTAAGTTAGAGTGAGAGCATATTCTGGTGGACATTCTTTGTCATGATTACACTATAGCAACCTAGCTATTGAATTGTAACGCAAGCTGCTACACTAGTAGTGAATCCGAATTAAAACACTACTTTCCAAAAAGAAAATTAGAAAAAAGTTATCAATTTCAGGAAGAACACACAACAAGATTAGTTTCGACTGTAACTTCAGCCTTGAGTAAGCCCACTATTGATTTGAGAACGATGTGACATTCTCTCCCTAATACTTCCTATAATCTCCCATTGGTGACTCTTCCTCCTACGACAGCTACTCGCCCACCTACATATTATTTATTGGGAGCACATATTAATATATTATATTCTTAGCTGAGTAAAAAAAAATCATATCAGCCATTTTTAAGAAAACTGAGTTACGAACACTAAGCTAGAGAAATGGCGGCAATATGGTACAAAATCTATTTTCAATTTTGATGAAGCAGATATAGACCAAGTGGTAAATTGTAAAAGGTTGTATAATTCTGATCCCCGATAAAGATTTTCTGTTGGTAAGAACAAAGTAACAAAGGCTTAAAAAATGGATGTTGTTAATATGCGAGGAAAAAGAAAAGTCAAAGGAAAAGAACACCTTGATCATAATTGGAAGAGACAATAACGAGAGATTCGGAGCTACTGAGAGTATACTGGTATGTTTGTTTTTGCAGAAGGATTTGCACTGATCTAGCTAAATATCATTCTCACTGCACCAATCATGGTTAAAAATTTACACACATTAAGATTATTATAACATATTATAGAATCAATTATTATTATTTATATAAAAAACTGCTGTTAGGAGTTGAGAAGTAAATTAATTAGTGAATAAATGCCTGTACAAAGATGGACTAGTCGCATTTTGTTTTAAAACGAAATGTGAACAACCAATGAATGAAGAACAAAAGACGACGAACAGCTGTTTTAAATAGTGAGAAACAGTCTTAGTTGTGTTGTGGAAGTGGACAGTCTAGAGAGAGAATACACAGTGGTGCTGACCAGCCGCTTCATCCAGTGAACCAAGTGTTTATATTTTATTCACAATAGAAACATTACTTATAAGTAGTGAAAATATAAATATGAACAAATGAGAATCTAATGCAAAACAAAATCTAGCATTACAATTACTTGTCAAATAATTTTTTTTTTTTTTTTTTCTGAGCATTACTGTGGTATTACGTTAATAGAGCTGAGCAAAATGCCAAGGACTGCATATATTTAGTTGGAAGTAACTTTCTAAGAATACTATTTTCAACTTAAATGTATGTATTCCTTCTGTTAAACTCTTATTTTGGTCAAAAAGATTACAACTAATCAACGAAATACTCGTCATCGTCTACATCATTTTGTCGCATTGTCATAACTAAGGTGACCAGATTATGAGATTCTCAAAACGGGACCCACAATATCGGGGAAGTTAGAGACACCCTTAAAAAAAATACTATTTACCAATATATATATATATGAAATACTATTTTATTCAATAAAATATCATCAGACTACATTTAGAAATAAACTTGATACCACTTGAAAAAAATATTGTCGAAAAAACTGACTTCAATGTTTATTTTTCATATTTTTGAGATGAGTGAATTTTTTTAAAACGATTTCGCCCGAGTAACGCCGGGAACGGCCGATGCTATCAATCTCTCATGCCTTATTAGTTATTACTTATTAGTGGTGGGTTTTGATTCATTTTTTAAAGATTTAATTCAGTTGATTCATTCATCACCAATGAATGGAATTTAGGAAGCAAACTCGATGCTGTCAAAAGTACATATGGGACCAAATATTTGTAAAACGGGACAAATAAGCGTCCCGAGCATATATTTCGGGACAGCGGGACTGTCCCGTTCAAAACGGGACGTCTGGTCACCTTAGTCATAACTAATGTGTCATAACCTCTACTAATGTCCAATGAAAACAAAATGATAAATACTTAGATCCAGACATACCCGCCATTATCATAATAATTACCATTAAAGAATTAGTAGAAAATAGCGGGGAAATTTTATTAGTCCTTGAGTTCACTATTATTCTGCGTATTATACGAATAATTCAAGTTAAAATATACATAAATAAAGGAATTAATGTTAGCAATGAATAAATATATTTAAGCAGTAAATAACTAATAAATAATTCAAATTGAAATATAAATAAATTAATATTAGCAAGATAAAATTATATTTAAGCAATAAATGAATATATTTCCCGGAAAATAAAGAAGACATTTAGAAACTTTATTATGACAATTATTCAGCTCTTAGCTTACATTTCCTAAAACGGAAACATTGAAGCAATATTCTATTGTAACACTGAGTAGTTCTGGAAAATCCAGGATGAAACAAAATAGTTCATTACATTCCCTAAAACGGAAACATTGAAGCAATATTCTATTGTAACACTGAGTAGTTCTGGAAGATCCAGGATGAAACAAAATAGTGCATTTTTCCTTAATGAATTTTAAAAAAAACAGCAAGGACCCAGCTCAGCATAATCCATTGAGCCTCTCAATATGTATTAACTATTTCAAGGTTTCTATCAGCGAAAGTATTATTGTTGATTTAATTCTGCGAGACTAACAGTTAGTTATTGTGAAGCTCTAACTCAAGGTCATATCGCCTACTACCATTGTGCTTTTTCGTCGCTCTGGTGGAATAAATTCATTCTGAAATCTTACAACAGTTTAAAATACCTACCTATAGACAGTTTCTCGACTAGTTTGAAAATTTTCTCAAAAATCAAGTATAGTCATTCAAAAAAAAGTAGGCATTGTAGAAATCTGACATGCCCTGATGCGCATATTTCTTTCCAAATGTATATAATGGGGCATGAACATACATAAAAAAACAATTCATGAAATTATATTTATTTTAAATTAGAACTGGTTAGAATAAATATAGAATGCTAATTAAACAGAGCCTTGACATTTCCATGCTCTGGGAACAAAAACATGCTCTGATCTGGGAAATGTGAAATTTAACAGTGTAAACTACATTTTATAGGAAAATTCTTACGGTTGATTACATACTCGTACATATAGGTACATCCGTCTGTATTTTCATGTACATATATGATCTCCATCATTTTGCATTAAGGTCATATTGCTATTTATTAGAATTGATTGAGAATTTCTCAGTTTTTCAAGGATTGATAAAAATAAAATTTCAATAGCGACAAAATCTTTCAGAAAATAAAATATACCTACCATCAGCAATTATTATTAGGTAATATTTAGGTTTACATCATTTCAAAATATTGATATCAAAATGCTGTAGTTGCAAATCATAAAAACAACGTATTTCCTAAATTATGTTCCAAGCTGTTATGTTTTGCTTCATGTGTCGGTCTGTATTGTAATGTGTACACACATCCTTGTTTTTATTAAATATACGAAAACAAATGATCTTCATACGCTCTTTTATTTAATCTTACTAGTGTGATAGAACTTTGCTTAAAACATATCATTAATGGAAGGTGAAAAGCACACAAGCTTCTTGGAAATTAAACTAAATTAGGAATTGGATAAAAACTTTAAACCTTTAAAAGTGCTCATAATTTTTATAATAATTTTTGATGATTCTAACTTGGTTTTTTGGATGTGCAATTATGCCAATTAATTTTTCCATCTAAAACAACAAACAGTCTATAGTAAAACTTTGCCATCCATAAGAAAGACTATAAAGGCCACCAAGATCAGGCGCAGCTAATCTTTTTTCAATATTTGTTAATCATGAAATCAATCCCCAAAAAAACCGACTGTGTTAGGTACTATAATTATTAACTTTATATACATTTTCAGTACATTTTATGATCACTTCTGTTAGCGGTGAAAAACTAGAAATAAATAAGTCTGGAATAGAGGAAAAATATAATATGGCGGATTAGAAACAGGGAAATATTTTATTATTGTAAATATGTACATATATTATTTATCTTTATATGTATAACATATTAGCGGAAAGTCTATCATAATAAAAAACACTTTGATGAAAAATACACATTAGAATATTCATGTCATACACTTCGAAATTTATTCAGAAGTTTTCCTGCTTCCTTACCTACGACTGTTTCCTTAGGCCTAAAGAATGTTTTTTATTCATTTTGATTAGTGCAGTAGCTCACAGAATCATGTCCGAAGAAAAACTTCTTTTGTTTACTAGCATAATGACTTAAATTTAATAGATTTTTTTTTTTCATAATTGAAAGGTGCATATAGGATGTATCGATAAAATGTATAATTGAATTAGAAGAATTAATTTATCAAATTTAAGAAAGCAATAATTATTATAGATATATATAAGAAATTATAAAATTATTTTATATTATCAAAATATGTTTTATGTATTGTATTTACATATTTTCGTTATTACTTTTTACGTTATTTTCATTTCGTTTGTTATCAGTTGCAGCGTTTACAGGAGTATTCTCTAAAAATGAAACAATAGCTTCAATTAATATAAATATTGTAACGGGTGTAAAGTTTTTTTGTAAACATTCACTTTCAATTATTAGTATACATACATAGCCCAAATGTAAATTTGGCTAGTTTATAAACTACCTAACTGAACACTTGGTTAATTTACTGTAAAACATTTTTTTTTTTTTTTAATGACGAGTACAATTGGGTTTTCGTGAAGTTTATAAAAACACTGGATAGTTTATAAACGAAATTAATTTTGTTCATGTATTCTTTTAAAATAACCAAGAGTTCAGCTAATGTATAAATTATACAATGAGTTTTTAAAGTAACCAACATATATATTTAGCTATAACAAAATATATTTTTCAATTCCATATAATTTGGTTACATTAATATTTCAAATGGGATTTTCCAAGTGGTATAATTAATTATTATTCAGTGTCACAGAGAAAACTTGCTGACGCAAGAGAGGGGGACAGGTTTTAGCGATGGGATTTCCGACAAAAACCCTGTAGGTCCCTGTGACGAAGTGTTTTTCCCCTGAAGTCTTATAAAAATCAATTTATATCGCCTGCATTTTTCTTTTTTTTTTTTTTACGAACTTCTCTAAAACAAGAACTGACAAAAGTTATTTAATGTTGGTTTTTAGCGAAATATAGTAACTATTTATTATAAAATACAGAATACAATATTACCTTATTATATTTTAATTTTAAAAATAATACACTATAAGCATTTGATTTTACGGTCTAATTAGGGGAAAGGCCATCCCAGAAAATATGAAAATCCGTAAAATCGGAGTGAAAAACAAAAATATTATCAACGAAAAAACTGTTGGAACTGGCATAGTATTAATAGCTTCCTCACTCGTTGCTGGATAGAGAAACATGGATTTAAGATTTGGTTTACTACCTTTGTTTAGTATTTCAATTGAATTACACATATCGATATTGGAACCATTAGGCTTCAGTCGATCTTTAATTGTTACAAAGTATTTATTTATTTCATCAACTGCTTCTTTTTCTATCAGAACTGTTCTACCGTTACTTATCTGTAATTTTTCTATTGTATCATCTTTTCTTTTTATTTCGGTATTTATTAGACTCCAGGCTGTTTTAATTTTATTATCTGGCTGTTCGACCGTCTTTTTAGCTGCTCTGAGCGTTTTGCTATAGACTCTTTTGTACCGATTTATGTACTCTCATAATTGAGGGTCTAATATACTCGACGAGGATTTGATGGCATGAAGCGATTTCATTTTATCCGATGAGATTTTAGGTCCTCGGGTAAACCACCTATTTCGAACTTTTGTCTGTTTTCTAACAATAAAAAAAATCTTTGGCGAAATACTGGCAATATATTTCCAAAGTCAACCGTTTGCGCTAATATTCAACAGTTGACTTACATAGGGGCTCCTAAATCCTCATATTAAATTTTGTGACGATAAATTTATTACATCGACAGTTTTTTTAGGGTTTTTAAATTGAGTCCTTTACCCTGAACCCCACTTTCCCTTCAGCCGATATCGCTCAAAATTGACAAGTTATGTTCTCATTGGCTTTTGACTTTCAATATGAAATTTCATGTCGGTATATTCATTACACAGGCAGTTTTATTGGGTTTTTGAGTTGAACATCCCTCTCTGATCCCCCCTTCCCTTCTGCCGATTACGCTATAATAATTATCCTCCTTATGGGGTTTTAAATTCATATGTCACCAAAACTTCTTTATTATTCATATTTCATTGTGTTTGATCATCCTAACTCACGATAAACACAAACAGTTCCAGATTCCAGATAACTGGCATTTTCCATCTCAATACTCATTCCCCCTTCTCAATTATTCCTACTGTGGAAAGATAGAGGCACTAGATCAGTGAGTGTGCTGACTAAGGTCCCTGGCTCTTGTTCTTTCTCAGAGAGAGCTCCCGTTGTTTTGCCCCTGGGAGTCCCCAGTGAGTCTGACTCAAGCCAGGAGAATGTAGGACAGACAGACATGGAGAGAGAGAGAGAAACGAGTCCCCCTCCCAACACTCTTCTACCAAATGGAGCATCGTATTATACCACTTCACTAGGCATTTCACCTCTGTAACATGTTTCAGTCGAATTGTCCATAATTCGAAAAATGGTTTGGTGGGTCGAATATAAGTTAACTTGATGAATGTAGTTTGAAAAAAACAGATTGGCCTTCTGTCTTCTTAAAATATATTTATAATATTTTTGTTAACGTTGCGCCATTATTCAGAAATTATCAAAACATTATTTTTTATATGGTAGTCAATATTAAAACATAATGATTATAAATTGTTTCATTTTGTTACAAAAGTTTTGATAATGCCTGAATAATGGCAAAACGTTAACAAAAATAATATATAAATATATTTTAGGAGGAGACCGAAGTCCGATCTGTTGCTAAAAAAAAGTTAAATATAAACATGGGGTTTGGGAACCATAGTGGCCGTGCGGGCTAGAGCGTAGGGCTTTGGTAGCATGGTCTCACCATGGTTTGCGGGTTCGAATCCCGTCCGGGAATGAGTTTTATTTCGTAGATAGAACTCCCTCCCGGGGCCATGGATGTCGTAAATATAACTAAATAACACATTGATATGGCTAATATGCACCATACATAAGGCCAAAAAAAAAAAAAAAACATGGGGTCGGAAAAGCTTCTGCAAAAACTTAAATAAAGCTTCAAATAACTAAGTTTTTTCAAACATTTATTTGGCTAGCTCAAAAATTACACAAACTATCCAAAATCATTTCGAAATAAGGATTCTGGAAGAGCAGGGTGGAGGCAGTTCCGAATGTTGTAGCGCCTCACATGATTTTCTTTTTTTCAAAAAATGTAATCCTATTCACTATATATTTTTTTGACGTTTTTAATAAATCTTTATTTTGAATATTTACAATCGGTATAAACCATAAGTAAATTTGATGAATGGTACATTAAAAAAGAAGAAAAGATATATAAAAGATAATAATAATAAAACAAAAAAAAAAATTTAAGAAATAAATAATACATATGGTTATGTACAAAATAATAGGTAAAAAGAAGCTATATAATAAAATAATAATGGCCTATATGCAAATAATATAATAGGTTAGGTTAGGTTTTATGACTCATGCCCGCGCTTTAACTACGAGGTCATATCGCCTACTACCAGAGCGCTCTTTCGTCACTCTGGTGGACATGAGCCCGACTCTACTGTGGGAGTCCTAAATTTTGCCTATCCTAAATTTTTATTCATCTAGGGTAGGGGTCTTTAACGAGTACCTGACATCGTACAGGCTCGGGACCATCGCTTAACGTCCCATCCGAAGGACGGCGTGCTTAAGTTTATTTTACCTCCCAGATAAAATAAACTAAGAGCCTCGGTCGGGCTACGAACCCACGACCTTGAGCTCAGAAGTCAAGCACGCATACCACTGAGCTACCGGCACCCTCTAAAAGAAGTATATATACTTATATATAAAGGATAATAATAATAAAACAAAAAAAAATATAAAAAAATATATACATCGAAAGCATATGGTTATGTACCAGTGTCATTACGACTTTATCGAATGAACCTCACCAACGACATAAGTTGTATATTCAACTGTAACAGAAAACGCAACTAATTTCAAGAATTACTAAAACTTTTTTAAAAAATCCAGTTTGTCTTGGTTGTTTTTTATATACGGCTTTATACGCGAGGGGGTAGATGTAGGGTAAGGTTGAAGCCTGAACCTGGTGACATTCGTGAAGCATGGGCGGCTGGGACATCTACAGAGGATGGAACCAGAGTCCCGAGGGAGATATTAGAGAGACATCCAGCACAGAAAAGAAAAGGAAGACGTCCTTACGTTCGCTGAAGGTCGACGTGAATGAGAAGATGGAGACGGAGAGGAATGACGGAGGTTCCTTTCAGAAGACCAGGTTCTACAAGGGTGGAAAGAAAGCCACCTAATATCTGGATTTCTTAAAATTGTTGTTCCAGGTGATTCTCCTTTTAAAAAATTACCATAAAAGAGGTTACCTGTAAGTTGTGTGTTCCCCGGGAAATCCTATTTTTTTCTGGTCTGTGCCCTTTCTTCCTGAACAAGGAAAAAATTGTTTCTAGAAAAAACATACATTCAAAAACGTTCAAGAACGGAACTTCTAACTTAATAAATTCTATTCTGTTCTGAAACAGAACATTCAAGAACGGACGTATTCCGTGAACGGTGTTTCGAAACCTTCCCGCTAGGTACTGCAAAACGATTGCCAACCCCTCTATTAGTATAGTACAGAATTAAGAGAAAAACAATTATAATGTAAACTCTTTTTTAAATTCAGATATTATACACCAGATAAAATAATTAGTGAAGATAAATGTACTGGCAATTAACGGTTCTTTATAAGAAAGTATATAACATAACAAATAGTTGTGCAAGAATAATTTTATATTGCATGCTTCATAAAGTTTGGTAATTGTATGCAACGAGTGATGGAGAATACTTGTGGATTGGAATACAACAATAACGGTGAACAAAAATAATTTAATGTAATAGGTATGCCTTTTTAAAATAGGATATAATCTCTATAGTGTTTAAATGATGATGTCATTCGACCAAAAGATGACTCTCGTGTAGATAATGATCTTTAAAACATTTTTTTAACTTCCCCAGCAATACGATGTATAAGAGATGTTATTAAATTGGTTAAAAATTCGAAGTTTTTACCGAAATTTAATAAATGAAATAAAAATGTCTTCGGTGGATCACCGGTAATGTACTTCCACAGAACGAACTAATCAATTAAATTTTCGCTCTCTTTCTAAGACCAATGGACCTTTTTGTTTACGGTATCTGAGTCGAGCCCCCTCGCCCCCCCCCCCCTTCGTCCTCCAAATTCGCGAAATATTATATGGTGCCGTACCGTCGATACATTCATTACAATGGTAGTTATTAATGATATTGTGTTTTATGTCTTCCTCCCAGATCCCGATTCTTCTTTGTAGCCATTTGTCTGAAAATCGGTAGGTCTCGTTATTATCCACAAGAAGTTTCACTTCAACAGTGCGCTTATGTGGGTGAGGCACAACACCTTTTTCTTTTATCGATCTGATGTGAGACTACCGGCTATTTTTACCGCTGTTGACAACAGTTTACCTACTGAAAACTGACATTATTGCAGAGATATTGTGAAATAATTCAAATGAACTTGAAAGAAATAAAACTTGTTTATTTATGATATTGTCTAATTTCACCTACTCAACTCATTAGAACAATTAGAAATAAACAGAACTTTAAAAAATTGAAATTGTATGAACGACCAAACCAATCTAAAATATTCCCCTTTACTGTCACCAATAATATGACCCTCCAGTCGATGTGCACAGGTACGTTTAAATTACATAGAATTTACCAATATATATATATATCTTGCCAATAGATATATATATATATATAATTTACAGTATAATAATTTTAATTAGGATGTAATTGGAACCAATTATTTTTGATTTGTTAATGTTATATTATCCGCCTGTTCATTGTTAATGCTTTATACCTAGATCTTAGAAGGGGTCACACATTTGAAATATGGGGACCGCCTTGTCATAAAATATCTCACAGCTTGACAATTTAGCTTAGTTAGGAATGTCTGACGTCATGGGGAACACCAGGGGGGAGGGTAAGGGGTTCCTCGAGAGGCTGACATTCTGTAATATTAACTTAATCTTATCTCTTATGCTTTTGGCTGAGGATGGTAGAAATACCGAAAGTACTCCCATGTAAATATAGTTGGTGAAATTAGACAATATCATAAATAAACAAGTTTTATTTCTTTCAAGTTCAGTTCACCTACTACCTAAAGAGGTGAACTAACAAATCTGTTAAGACCAAAAGAGATTTGTTGAGGGGCGAGATACTAGAATGGGCTTGGCTAATGGCGTTAGTTGCTCGGAGAGCTCCACACAGGAGCCAGGTATTCCCAGCACGTCAATCTCTAGCCGGTCCGTGATGCTATGTCCGATCACGTCAGATACACTCATAGTCATCTCGGATGAGTAACCTCTTGGAAACCGTCCATTCAGGACAACCTTTTTCATTTTTCTTATTGTGAATGGGTTCTCGCATGTAACCTTCACATAGACAGCAAAGATATCTGACTTTAAAAAAAAAAATTTACTTTCCAAAATTGGAGCTGTAGAAATTTTAATTAAAAAAATGAATCAACAGATATGTACTTCCCCAGAAAAATTAATCAATTAAGTTTCATACCACATCAATGTGTGTCGTCCTTATGGCATTTTGGATACACATATAAAATGTCGTATCGATGATATATTCCTTCTATCGGGAGTCATCGTGTTCACAGACATCAGCATTTTTTATTTTTGGAATCAGGACTGGAAGTTCTGTGAAATTACGCGTCCAATTTCTGACCGATTATATAAATTTCCCTATACTTCGTACAACTGAGGAAATTAAAAAAAATGAATCACCGGACAAACATACTTGATGTAATTCGTGCTGAAGAAGTACATTAACGACTTTTTTATTTGTTTAGCTATACGAAGTATATAGGAAGTTATGTAATCGATCAAAAATTCGATGCCGAGTTTTCAAAGGAATTTCATGTTTACCATTTTTTATGTTTTCAACGGAATTCTTATCTAGATTCCAAATATGAAAAGAAACATGTCTGTGTGTGTGTTTGTGGCTTAGGGGGGAGGCTTAACATAAAAACTCTAATAACTATCGATAAAATGAATGTGTCAACGTGAAATTTCATATGTGTGAGAAAAACCCCATAAGAAAAGCACCTATAAATTTTCAGCCAATTCGATAAAAGGAAAGGGGGGCATTAGAGGAGGGGCTCAACCCAAAAATCCTAATAACTGCCGTTGTAACGAATGTGTCAACACGAAATCCCATATGTGTGAGAAAAACCCCATAAGAAAAGCACCTATAAATTTTCACCCAATTCGGTAAAAGGGAAGGGGAGGATTAGAGGAGGGGTTCAACCCAAAAATCCTAATAACTGCTATTGTAACAAATGTGTCGATACGAAATTTCATATGTGTGAGAAAAACCCCATAAGAAAAGCACTTATCAATTTTCAGCTAAATCGGTCAAAAGGAAGGGGGGGATTCTTCTTCTTCTTCCTGCGGCGCTACGGTCCTGAAAGAACCCGGGCCTCTGTCACAATCCTCCTCCATTCGTCTCGATTTAAAACCTTCTCCCTCCATCCTCTGATGCCCAAGACTCGGAGGTCCGCCTCGACGTCGTCCAGCCAACGGAGTCTCGGTCTTCCTCTTCTCCTGGCACCGCCTGGCCTACCGTAGAGGGCTTGTTTAGGGAGTCTACCTCCTTCCATTCTCTCTACATGGCCCAACCACATAGACAACAGACAGGTTACTCTGCTCGTACTTTTCGACTTCACTAAAGCCTTTGACACCGTTGACCACAGCATCCTCCTCTCCAAGCTCCACAATACCCACCTTTCCAGCAGTGCTGTTCGCTGGTTTCAGTCCTTCCTCTCCGGTCGTTCTCAGTCAGTTCTCGTCCCAAATCTCCCTCCCTCTTCCTTTCTGCCAGTTAATTCTGGGGTCCCTCAAGGCTCATCCCTTTCTCCTACCCTTTTCTCTATCTTCATAAATGACCTCCCCAATTCCATCAAACACTCCAATTATCACCTTTATGCCGATGACTTCCAAATGTATCTCTCCTTCCACCCCTCCACCGCTCTTGCTGCTTACGACAAGATGATGGAGGACATCCTTGGTATCACAGACTGGGCTTCCAAGAATGGACTGACACTGAACGCTGAGAAGACTAAAGCCATTGTGATAGGTAACCATAAACTACTAAACTCCCTTACTGACTTACCTCCATTAAGACTACATGACTCCGATATTGAATACTGCACCAGTGTAAAAAATCTTGGATTGATCCTTGATCAAACCCTCTCCTGGAAAGACCATGTTTCTCACATCTCCAACCGCTCCTTCAAAACCCTCTACTTCCTCAAACGCCTTCGTCACCTTCTTCCCACGAAAACCCGTCAGCTGTTGGTATCCTCTCTTGTTTTCCCCTACTTTGATTATGCTTGCCTCGCATATGGAGGACTGTCTGGTGAGCTCGACATGAAACTAAAGCGAGTCATGAACTCCTTTCTAAGATTCATCTTCGGGCTCCCCAGACACTCCTCTATTACTAGTTCCTATACCGACCTAAAATGGCTCTTCCCATCCTCTCGTCGACAATATTTCCTTGGCTCCTTCCTCTATCAAACCATATCTTCCCAAAAGCCCTCCTACATCTTCCAAATGCTCCAATTTAAATCCCATATCCACCAGAAAGTCACTAGATCCCGCCCCTCGGATCTTTACCTCCCTTCCCACAGGACAACAACCTACCACAACTCTTTCCTTATCCAAGCTAACTCCCTCTGGAACTCTCTCCCTCTCCAGATCCGCCATGCTCCTTCTCTTCTTTCATTTAAGTCCTTACTTTTCCATTATCTCCTAACTCAACAAACCTCTGATTCCTAAGGCGGGCTCCTATGAGATAGTTCTAGTCTTCCTATAAGTCTCTCACTCCACTGGACAGATTGTCACACTCCAGTTTCATCTGCCCAGTTTTTTTGCGATTAAATTCATATATAACTCACTATTGTTATTATGTTTTACATTATTATTCATATTTTGTTTTTTTCTTATTTTTATCATTAATTTTCACCAGTTTTTTATTGTTTTAATCATTGCCTCTCTCTAACATTTTATATTTATTACTAGACCTCTTTTCCTTTATTTTTATTCTGTCTCAATGGGTCGATACTTGTACTCTTTTATCTACTTCTTATGTTATTATTCTTAGGGGACGAAAGTCCCAGAATAAAGATTATTTTTCATTTCATTTCATTTCAACCAACGTAATCTCGCCTGCTTGATCACGGATACCAGGTCGGGATCCCCGTAGAGGTCTCTCAACTCTCTGTTCTTCCGGATACGCCATCTGCCGTTCTCGGAAACAGGTCCATAAATCTTTCTGAAGGGGGGATTTGAGGAGGGATTCAACTCAAAAATCTTAATAACTGCCATTGAACGAATGCATCGACACGAAATTTCATATGTGTGAGAAAAACCCCATAAGAAAAGCACCTATCAATTTTCAGGTAAATCGGTCAAAGGGAAGGGGAGGATTAGAGGAGGGGCTCAACTCAAAAATCCTAATAACCGCCGATGTAATTAATTTATCTCTTAGTGTGTATGTAGGGTGGGTTGTGGGGTGGGGGTTGTAGGATGGGGGTTGTGGGGTGGGGGTTGTAGGGTGGAGAACTGTGAGATGAGGGGCCGTGGAGTGACCGTGGCCCATATCGATGTTGTGTCTGGATGGCGCCATGCAAATGAACTAACTCTCTGACAGGTTATCTCCGTGATAAATCCACTCACCGTTATCCTATATCCTCCTATCCACTCACAACGTCTCCAGGCCACTCCCCCTCTTCTCCAGCTAAATTTAGCCACTTCATCTCTCTTATCTGGCATCTCATTTGGCTACTGTTTGCCATTCTCACGGTTTTATAGTCCATCACAAATCCGGCATAAAATTGCAATCTCATTTTTTTTTTCTTCTCTTTTAAACCTCATTTATATAGATGTTTAAAGAACTGAGAAAGTATGAATAGGACGTTAACTATTAATTTTGTCAGAGATAAAATCGGTGAAGGAGAGAGATCAGGCTTCTAGTCAATAAAACAAAAAATGGCCGCCAAACTTTTGGTACTTTGGTACCCTTCATCAGGTCCTCTATTAATATACTAGCCATTTTATGTAAAAGTATGAATACATTTTTACAATCTGTGTCGATATAATAAAATAAATAAAAACATACAATTTTTTAAACTTTTATATTGTCTAATTTCACAAAAATATATACATAAAGTGTACCGGTTTCTGGTTACGCCGTCATCAGCATAAAGTTCAAAAGTGACATTTAAGTTTGCTTAAATATATTTATATTATATCTTATTGTTTCGGCATTCATTTTAAATATCAACATTTCAAAATGTATTACATTGTTTATTTTGGTTTGGAGCCGGGCCTGCTAACATACTCATCCCCACTAATCCTATCATACCTTCAATGTTTACCAAAGTAGACCTTAAAGCCAGCCAGTACCCTGCCAGTAGCCACCCAGATCTCATCGTACTTTCATCTATCTTTTTAGCCCTTCCTCACTTCTTGAAGTCAATAGATACAATAAAAAAATTTAAATTTCAACTAAAAATGTTTATGTTAGAAGAAACCCTTTACACGGAAACGGAATTTTACTCTCACTGTTCAAAAAGAATAATATAATCACAATAAAGAATCGTGTCTCATATCCAAAACATTATTTGATACAAAGCTTTCATTTTTATTTTTTGGGCTGAGTTCCTCTACACCTAAAAGGTCAGTCCAATGTACGTTATAGTTTTATTTATTCATTTATATTTTTTTATTTATTTAGACATTTTTAAACATTCATTCATAATTGACTAATATATATATATATATTATTTTTCATATATGGTTATAGTTACATTGTTTTCTTTCTTTTCTATATCTCGCACATTGAGACCTGATGATGGGACGTAAGAACGTCTCGAAACATCGTTGGGATAAAGACACTTCGAAGATTTTTTTTTTTGAAAAATAGTTATTTTAATTTTTATTAAATTGAAAAATGTGTCTACTTATTATGAACGTATCTTTTATTATTTTTTTTTTTTTTTAAATTTATATACTCATATATTTTTAAATATTTATTTGTACAGTTTTTATTAATTTTACTTTTTCTAATGTTTTTTTTTGTTACTACTAATCATAGATGTGTTAGACTCAAGTAGTTATAAATCTAATTTATAAGCTATCTTAATGTATAAATTCTTTTGATGTATTCTATTACCATGTATTGGTTTAACGGAAATAAATTTATTATTATTATTATCCAGGTGCAATCCTATCACATCCATCATCTGACCATCTAGCAGCCCCCCCCTCCATCTCAGAGGCGGCATCCAATCCTATCACATCCATCATCTGACCATCTAGCAGCCCCCCCCCCCCCCCCTCCATCTCAGAGGCGGCATCCAATCCTATCACATCCATCATCTGACCATCTAGCAGCCCCCCCCCCCCCCCCTCCATCTCAGAGGCGGCATCCAATCCTATCACATCCATCATCTGACCATCTAGCAGCCCCCCCTCCATCTCAGAGGCGGCATCCAATCGTCTTCGATAAGAACTTTACTATTTTACCTACTTTTTGAACCTTTGATTTTTATTTTAAACGTTATATTCTTCATCCCTAATATTAAGTTCAACTTTATGTTAATTTAATCTATGTTTTGTTTTCTTCTCAGTGGGCCAACTGCTTTTTACGAGGTTTTCTTTTGTTCATTAAAATATCTTCTACCATTTTCAATTTAATCAATCTTATTATCTACCCCTTTATCTAGTCTACAATATTTTGGAGTGGTCCTCCAGAACCACCAGAGGTTTTATAACCAGTTATTTGGAACTCTTATTTTGGATACCATTACCGGACTATACACTTATATTTGTACAATCCTCAGGTTACCTGAGATTACTTAAGGCTATGACACCCTGTCCTACATGCAAAGCCGCCATATAAGTTAAAGATACAGGGATAATTGAGGGCGCCGGTAGCTCAGTGGTATGCACGCGTGATTGTCTTCTGAGCTCAAGATCGTGGGTTCGAAACCCCGGCCAAAGCCCTTAGTTTATTTTATCTGGGAGGTAAATTAAATTTAAGCATGCCTTCCTTCGGATGGGACGTTAAGCGATGGTCCCGAGCCTGTATGATGTCAGGTACTCGTTAAAATGTCAGGGACTCCCACAGTAGAGTCGGGCTCATGTCCACCATAGTGACGAAAGAGCGCTCTGGTAGTAGGCGATATTATGACCTCGTAGGTAAAGCCCGGGCCTGAGTCATATAATAAATAACTACATGGATAATAATATTTATTCTCTTTGAACCATGACATGGTACACCATAAAAATGTATACAATAAGATAGCTTATAAATTAGATACATAATTAATTATTGTGATTCATAACGGCTTTAACATTTTATCGTCTACTATCAGAGAGCTCTTTCTTCGCTCTGGTGGACATGAGCCCGACTCTACTATGGGAGCCTTAACTGACATCGTACGGGCTCGAGACAATCGACTACGTCCCATCCGGAAGGACGGCGTGCTCAAGGTTTTTTCACGTCACAAATAAAAAACCTCCTGCGTAACCTGCTAGTAATAATAATAAAAGCACATGTTTGGTTATGAACAAACACCTCCGAATAATGTAAACAGTTAGGTACACTATCTGACCGATATTAGAATTGTACCAGATATGTTAGTTAGTTATTATGACTCATGCCAGGGCTTTAACAAGTCATATCGCCTACTACCAGAGCGCTCTTTCGTCACTCTGATGGACATGAGCCCGACTCTATTATCGGAGTCCTAAATTTTTATTCACCTAGGGCAGGGGAGTACCTGACATCGTACAGCCTCGGGACCATTGCTTAAAGTCCCATCCGAAGGACGGCATGCTTAAGTTTATTTTACCTCCCAGATAAAATAAACTAAGGGCCTCGGGTTTCGAACCCACGATCTTGAGCTCAGAAGGCAAGCACGCATACCACTGAGCTACCGGCGATATTATTTATAATAGGATATTATTTAATTAATTTCACTACTTGCCGGCTTTACATGAAATTACTATTTACGCTATTTCAAGCCGACATTAATAACAGTATAATATATGCTGAAACTAAAGAAGAAAATAAACAAAAAACTGAGTTTAAACTAAATAAAACTTACAACATAAAAGATTCAAAATGAAATAAAAACACAAGATTATTATTATGGTTAAAAATTTACACTCACTTCATTCTATCACGAATTTATTCATCGTTAAAAATGGATGAAAGGCTAAGCAGACATAGAGAACTGCTTTTAAAATCTCATTGTAACATAGTCAATAATTAATATTATAAATGTGGAAAGAAAATCAGAATATATGAACTATTATGGTATTGTTACTCCCGAAAAACAATATCTATAAATATTGTTAATTCAAACATTCCTAATATCAATCAATCAAAACGATTAGCTGGGATCAATTGTAAGAAATTAATTTGGCATTGAGCAACTAAATATCTGTTCACTGATTTAGAATGAATTCTGAATTCAGAACGAGTTTTGTGCAAATTAAATATAAGTTATTTTTACGTGTTTAAACTATAATTATTGATCATGTAAAAATATATAAGAAACATATTATACCTCCAACACAAAGCAAAAAGAAGTTACCAATTTTTTTTGCAAATAAGTACTGTAAAATTACATTCAGGTGACAAAACAATTTTTGAATGTTAGCTCCACGTATGTACCAGGAAATGATGCATTTACTTTCTGTTAGTAGCCTTGAAAATGACTTGTAAAGTCATTATTTTTTTTGTTATTTGTCTGAGACGATTTCAAGCTTTGTAAACAATCTACACTTCTTTGTATATTATATTTCTTGTAAATTTACTAAGACATGCAGAAAGAAACATTATTTTTGAGAGTAAATTTTTTGTCAAAAAAAAATCAGCATTTTTTTTTTTTTTTTTTTTATAACTCAGGTCCTGAATTATTTTAAAATTGAATAAGACTAAACATGACTTCTTATTTTCTTTTTATAGGGAAAGTTACTTATAAGGTCAAACATATGAAATTCCCTGTTTTCCTACCACCCCAATTCCAAAAATGAATAAAAAAAATTCTGTATGCCTGTGAACACTATAATTCTCCGATAGAAGACCTTACAAAGACGACACCTATTGATTTTCAGCCATATCGGTTCCCAGTTGTCTTTTTTTTCTCTAATAAAAATTTAGTTGTTAGGCACTCAGGCAGCTCACAAATAACTATCTATCATCAAGTCTCCCCTTCTTCGTTCTTAATAAGTTTAGTTCAGTACTCCAACGCATTTTTTCCGTTAGTTTTAATTCAGTTTTCTCTCTAAAGATGAAATCAAATGTTTTTTTTTTTTTTTGGCGAGTTTTCAAAACATTTTAACGCAAAAAAAAAAAAACATTCGAGTAAAACATCAGATGAAAGTGTAACAAGAATAGATCATTAAAATTATTACCGAATTGTTAAAAACAATAGAGCAAGGGAGCCAATTTGTAGAACATTCCCCAATTATCATCCAGTCCATCAACCCAACTTCTTCAGAGGACGAGAAAAATAAATACCTTGCTTCAATTTAACAGTATCGGGAAACTCTTAATTAAAAAAAATATTAATATTCAAATTGAATACCAATAGTTTTTTTGAAAATAATTAATTTACAATGGACATCGCTTTTTGCAACTTTTAATAGGTCTTTATGAAATCAAATTTTGGATATGTTGAATTAGGCACATTATTTTATTTCAAAACATATATTATTACAATTATAAGAACAATTTCCGAATTTTTATTACAAAATTTTTCATATTAAACAAACTTATTACGATCCATATCTCCCCCCTGGAGAGCGCCGGTAGCTCAGTGGTACGCGTGCTTGACTTCTGAGCTCAAGAACGTGGGTTCGTAACCCGACCGAGGCCCTTAGTTTATTTTATCTGGGAGATAAAATAAACTTAAGCACGTCGTCCTTCGGATGGGATGGTCCCGAGCCTGTACGATGTCAGGTACTCGTTAAAGACCCCTACTCTAGGTGAATAAAAATTTAGAGTAGGCAACATTTAGGACTCCCACAGTGGAGTCGGGCTCATGTCCACCAGAGTGACGAAAGAGCGCTCTGGTAGTAGGCGATATGACCTAGTAGTTAAAGCCCGGGCATGAGTCATAAAACCTAACCTAACCCTAATATCTCCCCCCCCCCCCCCCCCCCCTCTTCAACTAGATTCTGTAGCAACTCATTACTGTCATAGTCATTAGTTGCTTCTTCTGCTACTAGTTTATAATAATTACGTTCCATATTAAATGTTGTATTTCTTGCGAATAGCGATGATTGTCTAGAACAGGATGGCAACCTGTAGATAGCCAGTTATTTTTAGTCATAGCAATCAATGTGACCACAAATAAAATAAACTCGATATTGACCTTTAAAAAATCCTCTAACGTGTGGCCCATTGAGCACAGTTTTCTGTAATAATTTACTTCTCCAGGTAGGCGAAGTATAGAGAAAGTTATGTAATAGGTCAGACATTTTTATTATGTTTTCCGATTGATTCCGGGACAACCCCAGATTTTCAGTCAAATCGACTAAAAGGAAAGAGGGGAATTAGGGAGGAGGATTTACAAAAACTCTAATAACTGCCGTTATAATGAATGTATCAACACACATTTAAATATGAAAATTATTCAAAGTCAAAACCCCATAAGGACTACACTCATCAATTTTCAGCGGAATCAGCTGAAGGGAAGGAGAGGATCCAACGTGGCTTAACTCAAAAATTCCAATAACTGCCATGTATCGACATGACATTTTATACGTAAAGCGGACGATATCAATGAAATAGTGGGGGCTTAACACACTAGAACACCCCAGTCATTTTCGATGTAACGAACATATCAACACGCAATTTAGAAGAACCTGAATAAGATATTTTCAACCAAATTGGTAGTTTGGTTTCACAGGGAAAGCCAAATAGTTGATTAATTTGCTCTGGGGAAGTACATTGCGAGTGATTCAGTGTCCCCTTTAGCCATACAAGCCATCATTACTTATGACATAAGCTGACATGAAGACAAACCAAAAATAGTTAGCATTTGTCGAGCAGACGTGACGGAAATAAGCTACCCGGGATCATGTCATGCAAAATTCATCAGTTGGGTGGACAAGGCTTATATCAATGTCAGACATTTGGGAATCCCAGGAGAACTCAAAGTATATAAATATGAACACTGCGTCATCTCATCACGTAACCATGCTCTCATAATTTATGGTAATTGTATTTCTCATTATCTGCAGAGAAGGGATACAAAAAAAAGGTTGCTGGTGAATCACCGGCAATGTACGTCCACAGATCGAATTAATACATAAAGTTGTCGATCTTCTCCAATACCAATCGACCAGGCTATAAATCAATAGTTGATTTAGGTACTTCTGAATTCTCATTCTAAATTTTATGTCGATACATTGATTACATCGACAGTTATTAAGGGTCTGGAGGTTAGCTCCGTCCTCTATCCCTAATGTCATCTGTAAGATAGTAATTCAACACAACTCACGTGAACATTTTTATTATATCCGGATATACCCGATCGAGGCCCTTAGTTTATTTTATCTGGGAAATAAAAATAACTTAAGCACGCCGTTCTTCGGTTGGGAAGTTAAGCGATGGTCCCGAGCCTGTACGATATCAGGTCCTCGTTAAAGACCCCTGCCCTAGGTGAATAAAAATTTAGGGTAGGCAAAATTTAGGACTCCCGTAGTAGAGTCGGGATCATATCCACCAGAGTGACGAAAAGTGACGAACCAGTGAAGGAGCGCTCTGGTAATGGGCGATAGTGTCCTCGTAGTTAAAACCCGGGCATGTGTCATAATAACTAACTGTAATGGGAGCCATGGTGGCCGTGCGGGCTAGAGCGTAGGGTTTTAGTCGCATGGTCTCACCTTGGTTTGCGGGTTCGAATCCCGTCCGGGAGTGAGTTTTATTTCGTACTCCTTCCGGGGCCATGGATGTTGTAAATAATTAGGTAAAACTCCATTATAAGAGTCATGGCTAATATGCATCGTACATGAAGCCAAAAAAAAAATAATAACTATTTGTAATAAGTGATTAATATAAAGACCATGGTTCAACTTATGCCTTCATAATCATATCAAATATAATATGGGTTCTGGAATTTAATTATAAAATTTCACTTTTGGATTGTGTAAGGAGATTCTGATTTTATGATATTTTTTTCGTAACTTTATTTTTCTTCCAATTGGTCCAGGGGGTCAACAAACATGAAATACCGGTCAAAAGTCAACATGAAATTTCTGACCGATTATCATATTTCTTAAAGCTGGGGAAGTACAAAATGTATCTATCCTAACAACGGATATTTTGTTCATTTCCTGACAGGGCTGCCCCAAAGAGGAGGCTGAAAAAAGGAAAACGAAATCTACTACCGGAATTACGACAAAAGGCCTCCCAGCACTCTCCTGACAACACAATGTGGCACGACTGTGACTCAGCTAGGAACACGTAGGAGGATTTTTGAAAAGGTTGCTACAGGTTTTATCGTCAGATAAGGTAAGGACTTTCTCCGAGAGATCCAGGAAAGGGTCATTTGGTGAGAATGCGAAGTGAAAGGAATACCCAGTGAAATTGTATTGCAATTGAGCCGTTTACTGGAGATGCAGTTTCCAATGGACTTTATGCATCATTGGCCAAAATAAAGTGGTCTCTGTAATCTTGGAAAATAAACGTTGATACCGCTGCGGGAAAGTTTTCAATTTTCAATAGTATCATTGAAAATTGTGAAAAAAATGCGCGAATTAATCAACTACCTCTAATACCAATTTGCTCATGGCGAATACAATCTTGAAATGTAGTTTTGAAACACCTATTTTTAGACGTTTCCTTGATTTACCCAAAAACGGTTTGTCCTATCGCAAAATTGATTCTTACCAAAAGGAAGACATAGGTTTATGTATTGGTATTTTTTTTTGAAAATTTTAAAAAGATTAAGGAAAATTATGTGGCCATTATAGGATTTTCTTATACCAACCACGCTTACAGATCACTCTTTCTCCCCCTCCCCTTCTCAAAATCATTTCATTTTGTCTCTTTGTACAGCGTTATCTTGAGAGTAGACATTCTTATACCCAGTAATGCCAGTATGAATTAATTTCGAGAAGAGAGATCTGTATGTGTGGTTGTTATAAGAAAGTCCTATATTGTGATCTTCATAGGGCCTTGCGAACTCTTCAAGAGGGTCTGCATATCTTGGCAAATTGGTTTAACAGATGGAAGCTGAGGCTAAACGCGAACAAGACAGAAACTAAGGTTTTTGCACTCCGACGCAAAAACCATGAAACACTGACACCGCTAAACATAGAAACATCAGGCGGTGAAGTATTTAGGGGTACTCCTAGACACCAAACTGACCTGGGGCTATCACATTAACTCCAAATTGACACATGCCTACACTAGACTCTCCTCTCTCTATCCACTTCTCAACAAGAACACTACACTCCGACATGAATGTGCCACACTACTCTACACCACACTCAAACGGCCACTCATCACATACGCCTGTCCGGTTTGGCTCGGCACAAGCCAGACCAACATTAAGAAACTGGTCAGGTTCGAAAATAAAGTTCTCCGCCTTGCCGTAAACGCGCCTTGGATGGTAAGGAATTCTCAGATACGCAGGGAGCTGGGCGTTCCCGACGTTCGAGACTTCATATTGGAGTTAGCGACAAGATTCAGGGCTGGGCTGCAGAGTGTTTCTGGAGCCGCTACCTTTGGCATTGGGGAACCTCTGCTACACCATCGTCTGAAGCCCAGGCTTCTACAAGACATCATATTTTAACAATATGCAATATGTATGTATATATTTTTTTAATTGTGTATAGCGTCCCTTGCACTGAACCGAATAAAGAGTTTTTTTTTGCTTTTTTTTAAGAAAGTCCTGTAATGGCCACGTAACAATTTTTTTTTTTGTTTAAATGTTTAATGTAATTTTTATAGTTTTGGAAAATTGATGCAATAATTTTACTAATTAATCTAAATTTCCTGTAGAAGAAAGAACATTGTGGCTGGTGTAAGTCAGTGGACTGAGTGTAGATCCGTTGGGAAACATGGGGCGGCTGGCTAAGTGGTCCAAATAGGATATCAGCCATTAGCAATCATTGTGTAGGCACGGAGGAGAGGGCACTCGCAACTCACTGCTGGAGTCCGCCTCACTATGCGCAGACAGACACACGCAAGGCTCAGGTGGCAGGACAATGGGGCATCCCCCGGCTGTCTTGAGGAAACAAAGGGAGACAAATGAATAGAACTAGCGTGATGCCTCCTAGGTAAGTCTAGGCTATTTGGAGACGTTTTCCAGAACTTGAGGTGTTAAAGTATCATGAGACTTAGGGCTCAGGCCCAAGAAGCCAATGGAGCCCCATTTACTACGGTCATTTGACAAAGGCGTTTGTTTCATGTTAAGCGTAAAATCTATTTCACTGATTAAATATTTTTGTTTATTTTAAAAGAATATTATGAATACAGAAAGATATGAAAATAATTGGGATATCCAGCGTTTAAAAAAAAATAAGTTCCTCTTAACCGATAAGTAGAGGCGCATCGACCGATTTCACCCGAAGAAGGGGTGTGGAAGTGTCCCGGAATATTGTCAAATCTGAAAACACCTCTGGAAGAAATGCCTGAAAAAGTAACCAACCATCCCAGGGAAGCCTAAGAAACACAAATATTTAATTATTTATATTTTATTTTTGTATTACATAAAAATACTTAGAATCGTAAACCTTACTATACTATCCTCTAAATTTATTGTTTTTTTGTATTTATTACGACAATATAGGAATAATTTATTTATTTATACGTTCATAACTGTAATGCTGTGTTCTCCTCTAGTTTCTTCATATTCTGATTGTATAAATAAATCAATTAAGTTACTTTTTCCAGCATTTTTTCCAGAGGTGTCTGAACCTTAGTTCTTAGTGATCAGAACTAGGGACGTGAAAGTGTCCCGAAATATTGTCAAAGAAGAAAAAAGAAGACACCTCTGGGAAAAATGCGGGAAAAAATCAACATAACAACATCCCAGAGAAGTTTAAGAAACATAAATCAATTAATAATTTATTTTAGTTATTATTATAAAAAAAACACATAAATATAGAGAAGATCTCTGACGATTTTATATTGACTACATACAACGCATTCTTTAACAGTTTAATTTTGTGGAACGCTATTGTGGGGAAATTCTCCTTAGGCAAAAAAAAAATGTATTTATCAAAAACGAGCGATTAGGATTATTTGTAGTCTACGGACTCAAATATCATGTCGCTCATATTATAGACAACTCAAAATCCTAACACTACCTTGCATCGTTCTTCCTACTCATGTCTATCCGAAATACACCACCATAACACCAGACAATTCAGGCTAGCTAAGAGCACGAATAGTTTTTATTTTCTTTCTTGTAAATTATTTAACAAGTTACCAAGTTCGGTGCGCGGCCTTTGAAAAATTTTAAAATGAAAATTAATTTTTTTCTAATCGAAAATGCTTTTTATTCAATAATTGAATCAATTATTGACGATTGTCGCGGATTTTAATTGTATACGTTGAATGTGATGCTTAATGAGTAGGTACCTATTAAATGTGTATATTTTGGTTTATTATGTAATATTGAGTGAATCATTATGTAGTATTCTATACAATGTGTAATTATTCTTAAGGCTGACTTTTGCAATACATTTTTCAATATGATAACAATAAAATAATTTTTGAATTTTGAAGTAAGGATAAGATCCAATACATATTTCTTAATATTTATCTACTTCTTACTCTACCCATCTTCTCTTATCCTAAATGTTTTTTCAAACAATTTTCTAAAGGGGGGGCTTCCTCAGGGCCCCCAAAACTGTGGATCCGCCACTGATTAAATAGATGGATACTCTCCCTAATTATGTAGGTATGTATCGATTATTTGAAACCTAAGTTAAATTATACGTTAATCTCATGCAAAGGGGTGCGACAGACAGACGGAGATTACCAGAAAAACACATCCTTGAACTTGACCTGACCCGCTCTCTGGATAGACAACAGAAAGTTAGAGAAGGGTCTGGTCTATAGTTATGTGAAGGACAGTCGGACGGAGACAACTGGATTCATCTGGTACATGACCTCCCCCCCTACATCGGCTGCATACTAACTTGGGCAAGAATTCGTCAAACCGTTCCCTAGGCAGCAGAGGCACCACAATTCGTTTTTCTCTCTTTTTAAACCGGCTATAAGAAAGTCATTTTATGTTTACATCAGATATATATTTTTTATTTTATGCATATTTCTGACAAGAGAGTCTTCTTTTATAATCCAAACATACCGTTCCATGCATAATCATTGTCAAATATATAACTAACTTTTCCAAACTATTGATAACAAAGAATATCAAGAAAAAAATTGAAGAGAGAATAAAATACATTTAAAAAAAAATCAATCTTTATTTCTGTTTCCAGTGCACGAAGCACTCTATACAGCAGAAAAAAATAATAATAAAAATAAATAAAATAATGATAAATAGTGCAGTATAAAGTGTCCTGGTAAAGCCGAGGTTTTAGCCTTCTGTTTTGGGTTGGTTGGCCCAATCGATAAAATTCCGCACCCGATATCAAAGATAGCCCTTCGTGGTGATTTTTTTTTCAAGAAGTGCGTTATCTGGCAGGCCGGTTTCTCGACGAATTTGGGTGTTCTGCGAACCAGGGTGGGGTTACTACCAAACGGAGATTGTTTTCAAATCTTCAAAGTTTTTGTATGTTTGTTTTGTTTGTGCCCAGCCAGATGGGTGGTGTATATGTGAATAGAGATGTGTAGAGGAGATTTTGAATTTCGTTGCCGGGCGTTACAATTCAAACATTATAATGGGAATTTATTGTACGTACTCGGAGTGCAATTTTAATAATAGTTATTATAACTCATGCTTGGGCGTTAAATACAAGGTCATATTGCCTACTATCAGAGCGCTCTTTTGTCCCTCTGGTGGACATGCGCCTGACTCTGGGAATCCTAAACTTTGTTTACCCTAAATTTTCATTAAGGGTCTATAACGAGTATCTGACATCGTACGGACTCGGGACCATGGCTTAACATCCCATCCGAAGGACGGCGTGCTCCGTGTTTTTTTTACCTCCTAGACAAAAAACCAAAGGGTCTCGGTTGGGTTTCGAACCCGCGATCTTGTGTTCAAGTAAGAAAGCACTCTGGCACCCCCGGTATTACTTCTATCTCAAATCGAAGAGCATTTTGATGTTGGAAATTTATAAGGAACATTTTTAGAAAGCACCAATTTTTCGATAGGGCTAGCCGTTTTAGTAAAGCAATCAAACGTAAAAAAATAGGTTTCGAGAAGTCATTTTAATGTTATTTATCTCGCAAACCGAGCGGAAAAATCCTATCTTATGAAAAAAGGTGTTTTTAGTATTCACTATATACAGCTTTTATTTTAAGAGTTTCTTGATTATGTCGTAAATGTGAGCGGTGTCTCGTAAAATGCATTTAGGCCCTGAAGTAAAATTCTATCAATTTTTGCTGATTTCTGCAAAAGTCTAATCAGATTGTTAGCACATGTAACATTTTCATCTCAAAGTTCAAGTTCGTTGCAATTGTTCTTGAGTTAGAGCGCTCACAGAGTCAAAACCTGTTCAAAGAGACTGAGATTTGAAGATTGAAATTCTGCTGAAAACTCGATTTCGGATTTACAATACTCCTTTATACTAAAGCAATAAGAAAGTAAAAACATTTCATGACTAATTGAATATTGGCAAAAATTTCATTTTTAATAATATCTATTTCAAAAAGACATTTTAGAACATTTTTTGTTCAATGTGACTTGAAGGCGCCAATTTTATGTATATACTTTATTCCTGAAATGTATACTGACTTCATGCAATAACCTCGCCGATGTATACGTAGTTAGATCTCCTATTCAGGTCCTATTAAATTCTAATGTTGTCTCTATTTACACCACAATGTGAGTCAAGATGAATAAAAGTCCTTCTGACTTCACATTACGTGATCTATATGTAGTGTGTGACGTGACAGTTGCATGATACCTTATAATAGACAGGGATACATTTGTCAGTTTCAAAGTTCATATTCACTAACCTAATTTGCTGTGCAATAAATATGATCATTATTGAGGGGCTAGTGGGTGGGAGCATAAATATGATCATTAACAGTTTATGGGCGAGAGTTTGGGAGCATAAATATGATCATTAACAGTTTATGGGCTCGAGGATGGGAGCATAAATATGATCATTAACAGTTTATGGGCTAGAGGGTGGGAGCATAAATATGATCATTAAGAGTTCACTTACAAAGCACGGTCATTTTACACAGACGACCCTTCGTTTACTGTATTCTGTTAAGTGAAACTCTACTCCACTGCATAAGTATTCATTGTTTTAAAAATATATTATGAATATAAAAAGATATGAAAATAATTGGAATAACCAGTTTTTTTTTTTTTTTTAACTACCAGGTCATATCGCCTACTAAAGAGGATAAAACAATAGATCCGCCACTAGATAGGAGCCAAGAGTTTGTTAACATTTGGAATAACCAGTTTTTTTTTTTTTTTAACTACCAGGTCATATCGCCTACTAAAGAGGATAAAACAATAGATCCGCCACTAGATAGGAGCCAAGAGTTTGTTAACATCTTTACCCATTATTCCATTGGTAGTAATTATTCTAATTTTTAATAGCTAGTGTCATTTATCCAAAAAAATATGCACCAGTGAAGATAAAATATTTAAACAACACAAATGGTAAATACAAAAAACAAATGGTTTTACAAAACAGGTTCTCCGACAATGATTCACTAATGTTGTCAATTAAGAAAACTGTTACTGTTATTGCAAAAGTACTGACTAATCTGTTGACGTATTGAATTCACAATTCAGAATTCCCATAAATATTGAAGCTATGATAAAAGAATGTTGGAGAAATAAAATAGAATTCGAGGGTAACTCCACGCCAACTCTGCAAATATACTTAAGTACCTATACCGAATTTCTTCGATTTTGAAGAATTTAATAAATTTTGGTGCATTACTAGGACCCTTTCTTAACTGTTAGAAATAAAATCCCAAGAAAAACATCCTTCGATTGTGGAAGATACAGAAAGAGCAGATAAGTCAAACCGGAAAAGGCAAGAGAAAATTCAGTGGTGTAATTAAAATATGTATTTTTTTGGTAATATCTATAATATGTTGATAATAATTTTTTTTTTAATCCAGTTTAACTATACAGAGTACTGAAGTGTGAGTGTTGACTACAGATAAAATATAATATTTCATTAAAAATATCTTTGCCTATTTTATTAGTAATAATAATAAACAAAGATATTTTAAATGAAATATTATATTTTATCTGCAGTCAACACTCACACTTGAGTACTCTGTATAGTTAAACTGGATTTTTTAAAAATTATTATCAACAAGATACATATTATATATACATACATATATTGGTTTGTCCATTTATGCACACTATGTGTAACGTTTTGTAAATTGATCTATGGAAATAAATGAAGTATATGGATTATGTATTTTTGAGCAAATTATACTATGATTTTGTTGATTTTAACCTAAGCCGAACTTTCATTATTATGAATTATAAGATAAAGAGGAAAATGATCGAAATCTGTCGATATCAAATAATACTTTTTTTTTCTCATTTTCGATTAAACTACTAATCATAGATATTAGTGACGGGCTATCTACAGGTTGCCTTCCTTTTCCACCCATGGGTAGATGTGAGTAAATTGTAATTCTTATTAACAACAACATGACGTATGCAGCGGCTATCTTCTTCCTCATTAAGTTGCATGTTACTATTTAGTCGGCCATGGTTATTTTCGAGAAAGGTAATGTTGTTACATCACAAAGTTAAAACCACGTAATATGAAAAGGTTTGGCATAAAAAAAGATGACCTTGTCAATGTCATCTGTCGAGGTCCACCACTATGTCATAGCGAAACAAGTGAGTCATTGCATTTTGTGGCGACAGGATTACCGCCATTTTAGGCGCCGGTTTTCAATCAATTAGTTCAGTAGTCCATGTTCCACTTTTCGTAAAGTTTAAAGGAGAAAAAAATAGGTACGGACGCTGTCTAAGGAATGTTCGACGAGAGAAAAAATTCCCAAGGAGTTTAAAGAAAATATCATCATCCCCACATAAAAAAAGGTAGTTTCTCTGATAGCAGCAATTATAGGCCAATCTATGTCTCGCAGGTAGTTTTTAAACGATACTCAAGAGTATTTGAGAGAAGGTTGTGGGCATCAATGGAATTGGAAATGACAGAACATGCAGCATTTCGGGCAGAACGTCAAACTCAGAATCACCTGTATACTCTGGAGAACAATTATAGAGGCCACGGACCAACGAAAACAGTTGTACTTTCCTTGACTTTTCGACATGGAGCCCAGACTAGAAAAATGGGAAACCATGGTATCGCTAGGAGTAGAAGCGAAACTCCTAGATGCTATATATACATATAACAAAGAACACCGAGAAAAGCAAAGTCATCATAGTGTGTAAGACGGTTGATAACGTCGCCTTTAAAAATCAAACTGGGAAACAGAGCTTTGCAAAATGTGGAGTTCTTCATCTACCTGGGAGCCAAGCTTAACCATGATGGTAAATGGTAAGTAGAGTTAAAGAACTACCAGATTAACAAGATTTCATTGGGAACAGGGAGATAGAGATGAAGAAGATGCAGTTGTCCACCTCCCCACACTTACAATCTACTACTAAGAGCTGGGCTGTAGAAGAGATGTCCCGCCTGCAAGCAGCTGAAATGCGATTTTTCAAGAGAGCAGCCAGAAGGCATGAGGTGACCAGATGAAAAATTCCTGACATCTTGGCGACAATTTTGGCTCGGTGATAGTACAGGAGTTGTCTGGATTAGAGTTGCCAGACTCCGTTTGGCTGGACATGTAAGACGGATCAACGAGGAACTTACACCAAAGAATCTCGTGAATGGGACACCGGAGGGTAGGAGAATAGTGGAACGACCCAGAAGAAGATGGCTGGAGACAGTGAATAGAGACGCAAGATGATTTGGTGCGGTGGGCTGGTGATGACTGGCCCAGGACAGAGCTACATGGGAACATTTCCTGGAGAAAGCCAAGGCTCTTGATGGGCTGCAGTGCCTAAAATGGTGATGATGACGGGTCTAAGCTGTCTTCTAAGCAGGCTGGAACAGAGACAGTTCCAGTAGTATGGGCATGTTAAACGCATGCTTGTGAAACGCTTACACAAATGCGTCATGGAGACAAGGCCTCAGAGAAGAACAAGAGGACGGTCCCGGAAGGCACCATCTACACGCGTGACAATACCGGACCTCTTGTACTGAACCGGTGGAAGAGATGTGTACCAATGCGGATTCAAGATTCCAATTGGGCCGAGGTTCAATATTCCATGTGAGGCTCGGTCTAGAGTCTTATAATAGTACTGCTTATTTAATCCGCTTTAATCACTTTCTAAAATATTTTTAAAACAAGTTATTCGATCAACATGTTGGCTTAGAGAAGAAAAAATAAAAGAGAGTTAATATATATATTTATCCTTTCACTCCTAAACCGCGTTGCTGTATCTATTTAAATAAGTATAAAAAAAAAAATAGTTTCGAGAGTTTTTCTTCTTTTTGTGTTTTTCATCTTTAACTTTAGAAATTTGACAACCTTCCAGCAAGGTTTTGTGGCAATGTTAATGTACTGCAATTATCTAAAAAAAAAATAATAATAATACAAATCTGCAACTTGGGCAATTGATTTTTTTTTAAATTTTGGTATTATGTAGAACTAACTCGTTTGGACAGAATTTTCCGCTAAAGGTTCCGCCAAATTCTTCGGTATTCTCTAACATATGATATTTTATTAAAATATTCGTATCATCCTTACTACCTAATTTTTAGAATTATACTTTTCATTTTAATTTTTCGCAAATTTCACTTGTGTTCTTAAAAAAATATTTTTTTTTTCATTTTTTCGTCTCCTATTTTGTGCCCTTTAAAATCTAAAAAAAAATTAAAGACAACTCCTCTACGTTCAGGAAATATACATTTGTTAATGTTGAAAAATCGAAGTATAAGTGAATATTGGAAAAAGTTTACATTTTCTGAACGTTGAGATGAGGTTTTATTCTGAAAAAAAAATAATAATAAACCAAAATCATTCGATTACTATTTGCACATACTTCTTCTAAGCCTGGCGCTCAGTACATACCATATTAAAAGAGTTTTTTTTTTTTTAAAGTTGAGTCAGGTACATATTGAATAGTCAATACCAAAGCATTGGAAAATTCATGAATTTCGAAAAAAGTCATATCTGACTCCGAGGAACCAGATATCAATCTCCCCAGCACGTGATTAATGACGAAATAAAAATTCGACGAAGAATTGAATATTTTATAGTTGAATATATTAACAATATTCACGAATCACAAGAGATCATAATATATCCAATGGTTCCAAAAAATCTAATTTAATTACTGAGCGTCAAACCTGCACACGAAGGAACAGTAATTTTTTTTTTTTTTTTTCTTATTTTTTCTCTAAAATAGAACTTCATCTGAAGGATCAGAAAACGTCGTTCCTTTCCTTGGAAAGACACGAATGCCACGATTTTTTAACTAAAAAAATCCTAAACTAAGAGGAGTTGCCTTTTAAAGAACATTAAATATAGAACAAAAATGGGGAAATAAATGTGTTTTTTTAAAATTTGAAATGAAATGGAAAATAATATTTTTTTTTTTTTTTTTTTTTCTTTTGGCTTTATGTACGGTGCATATTAGCCATGTCAATGTGTTATATATAATTATTTAAGACATCCATGGCCCCGGGAGGGAGTTCTATCTACGAAATAAAACTCACTCCCGGACGGGATTCGAACCCGCAAACCATGGTGAGACCATGCGACCAAAGCCCTACGCTCTAGCCCGCACGGCTACCATGGCCCCCAAAATAATCTCTATTCTGGGACATATGCCCCCTAACAATAATAACATTTAAATAAACAAGAGTATACAAATATCAACCAGTTTATAATGTGAAACATGATAACAATGATGACTTATATATGAATTGTACAAAACTCGACTGATGAAACAGAAGAGTAACAATCTGTTCAGTGGAGAGAGAGACTTATAGGAAGACGAGAACTATCTCATAGGAGCCAGCCAAAGGAATCAGAGGTTTGCTGAGTTAGGAGATAATGGAAAAGTATGGAAATGAAAGAAGTAGGAACATGGCGAATCTGGAGAAATTTGCAAAGAATATAATTCTAATATATATATATCTTCACAATAAAAAAAACAACATTTTTGTTATGAATCAATCTTGCCTCAGTATTATTATATATGCTTTCCAAATACATCTCTGATGAAAATCAAACTTGTCCTAGTCTTATTGTCTGTTTTTTCTAAATACAGAACTGCTACCGACTTGTGGGATTTGAACATCCTTCTGCAACGAGGACTATAGTCGTGTGTCTACATACATACAGACCCCAGAGTACAAGTTCCACTGATTGACTGTACAAAATACATCATTCAATGGAGCACCAGTGACAAATACGAACTACCGGTCTTATACCAAACATCTACTTCCGTGTCATTTAAAGATAATATAAAATTTCTGAGTCTCCATATTGATATAAAACTCACATGGGATGTTATGGATTGAGCGTATATCGTAGGTAAGAAACTGAGTTCAGTTTGTATCTTCGTAATTTTAAAAAAGATCATACAAGAGAAAACATTATTTACACAGTTTTATGCATCTTTCGATTTTATAATTTTTTTTATTTTTGTACAAAGAGATTTACAAATGTATAAAGAATATATATAACAAGCGCAATATTGAGGGGGCCGGTAGCTCAGTGGTATGCGTGCTTACCTTCTGAGCTCAAGATAGTGGGTTCGAAACCCGACCGAGGCACTTAGTTTATTTTATCTGGGAGGTAAAATAAACTTAAGTACGCCATCCTTCGGATGGGACGTTAAACGATGGTCCCGAGCCTGTACGATCTCAGGTACTCGTTAAAGATCCCTGCCCTAGGTGAATAAAAGTTTAGGACTCCCATGGTAGAGTCGGGCTCATGTCCAGCAGAGTGACGAAAGAGCGCTCTGGTAATAGGCGATATGACCTCGTAGTTGAAGCCCGGGCATGAGTCATAATAACTAACTAAAACAAGCAAATGTGCTAAGGGCAATTTCCAAATCTTAAGAGAGGAGAAATCACCCATTAGTGACACTCCGCAGGCACTGAGTCGCACTCATTTATGGCTAATCACTGTCTGCGGACCGAACAATTTTTTAAAAGAAGTGAAGGTCAACAAAATTTTCAAAAAGTCAATGCAAGGTTAAATAAATATAAATAATAAATGAAGATATTGTTTCTTCCAAATTTCATTTAAATGGACAAGAACCGGCTTTCAGCTCATCTCTCTCAATAGTATCTATGTAGATTTAAAAATTCTCAAATTTCTTTTACTAGTTGTTTACAAAAGTTGATGTATTTTTAAAAAAATAAAAAAAAAATATGAAATTAAAAAATGTGTTCGAGTCCTTAGGCGAAAAAATATATTTAAATTCCTCTGAATGTATTCTAATATTGATTAGTTCAATATTTTATATAATTCATAATGATAGATTTTTCCAGTACCTTGGAAATCAGAAAAAAATTGGTATTAGTAATAATTGTATGTTTTAAATTATTTATTTTTTGACACACGTTTTTGTTGGGTTTTAAAACATAAAAAGCAAAATGAGACTATTTCGGGAAAATGTTTACTATGTGTGTATGTTCGTCGTTTCTCATATCTCATAAACAAATGGAGTGGGTTCAAATGGATTAGAATGGTGTGAAGGCATATGACCAGCGAATTTCAAGGAAATCGCTCCAGCTGTCCAGCAATTACATAACATTTTGTTATGTAGTTTCAGTTTAGAGTTTTAAAGGATGAAATTTTGAATAGACCAGCACTTGTCCTAGACAAGCATTTAAAAAGACATTTGTTGAGAAATATATTTGCTGTTATGTAAAGCGATCTTTATTTTTGTTCAATTATAACGAATATTAAATCTGATCTACAATTTATTATGAGATTGCTAAATATCAAATTTGGGGTGAATCGGTCAAAGGAGAAGAATGCTACAAGATGTAGATATGGACATACCTGACATGGCCACATCGTCATTGTTGAAGATGATCCAGAGAGAGAAGAACTTGTCGACACCGAGACGGGCGGTGAGTTCTCCATCAATGCCGGCGGTGTTGGGGAGCTGTGTGAGTCCGGAGCACGTCCCCACAAGGAGAGAGAAAAGCACGTAGCAAGGTACCAACATGACGAGAGCTGGCCTCTTTCTGGCCCACAACTGTCCCCGTCTTCTGTCTGTCCGTGTCTCCCCACCCCATCACCCAGCCTGCACCCTGCCCCCTGCCCCACCACCTGCAACCTGTCACAGTTGGACATTTGAGTGCCACTTATTTTCGAAGAATGCTAACCTGAATTTCATTCCATTCGGTCTACAGATAATCCCTACCAAATCTTAGCTCAATCCGATAAGATGACCATGTGTTGCTTTATAAGCTCAAAGTTCGGAATTAATGGAAAATTAAAATTTAGTTGACTTTATCTTCACAAACCTTATATACTCCTCACCCGTAATACATTAAACAAACTACTTAAAATGCTTTATTCTCTTCTGAAAAGGCATTCAAAATTAGACAACACAAAAACATAACTGCTACACATCTCTACTCATTCTATACGGCTCACAATTTCACAGTTCGGCTAAAAGTACTAATCTGGAACATATCCAGGTTTTCCAGTCAAAGACACTCGAACTCATTACACAATGCCCACTTTACATAAGCAACAGAACACACTCTACAATGACCTCAAGATGAACACATGGACCCAATTCTGGACCTTTACAGACGTTTCCATAGCAAATTGCATACTCACAAATCTATACATCTACTCACATTGATTGCTAAAATACCAAAGTGTATGTAACCCCCAATTCTCGAAACTTAACCATAAATAATTTTTTGAAATTTTGCTCAAAGGCGCAAACTCTGAGTGGCCTTTCTCTCTCATGCTAATCAAGACATCTATCAACCACGTCCTCTTGGTAGCTGGTAGTTGCTTGAAAGCGATAATTGCAACCAAATTTTGAACCCAAAAAAATTAAATCTGATGAGATGACTTGTGTTGCTTTGAGCTCAAAGTTTGGAAAACATGAAAAAATTAAGACTTTTTTTTAGTTGTTATTTTATCCAAAATAATTACAATATGTTGCGAAAAACGGTATTAATACTTTTTAGTAATAAGAATCCAAACTGAATAAAAAACATTTTGCAAAAGAAACAATAAAACTTTGTTAAAATATACACAGTACCCGACACAATAGAAACTACTTACATACGGTTTTCTAGAAAACTTTACACACATACAAACCCAGAAATACGTACTTTATCTTCACAACACTTACCACAAAACCCCCCACGAAGGTTGAAGAGAAGATGGAACCGCGACTTACTGCCACCTTGAATCATATTCGTTCTTAATTTTTTTTTTTTTTACCACATTTTCCTTTACTTTTATCATCTCTATTACCCATCCATCAAAATTGTCTTTCAATTCATTTTTATTAATTTCTTTATTTTATTTTATTTTTTTATTATTTTTTTATGTTCTTGTCCAAATAATTAATATAAATTTTCGTCCCGAGGACCTACCACTGGATGGCCTTCCTCTCACAAGCCATTCGCTCCAACAATTCAATACCTACCATCATAGATGCTGGTTGTTGCACCCTAGCAACATTTGTATCTTTATAAATAAGACACAAAAAAAAAAAAAATAGTTAAAAAATAGCAGTTTAAACGTTTTTTTGGCAGAAAAGAAACTTGAACATACTCCAGCAAAATTATTTTAAAACACTGCTTACATTAGGTCTTATTGAACTGACTTTAGTTATAGATGTTAGAACTTAATGGTTTACAATTCCGTCGAAATTTCAGAAATAATGGTCGCCTATATAAATAATTGCAATCTTTCTGGACAAACATTCCAAAAGGTTCACACTTCTATTTCACAGACAGACTGTATCATCTCACACCTTAGAGTGTCCCATATTCGGAAGACCAGCTACTTTCCTCTTATGGGGTTTTCCCAATAAAAAAAAGCTCTATATCAACTCACACTATTTCTTTTATCCGGTTGTGTAATTTTCTTTCCGCTTGTAGTTCTCGAGATGCTTTTGATATGGCATAGTTGGTATTTTTTTTATAAAGGGAAGAATGTTTGAGGGTAGTTTTCATAGGTCTTATAGACCGAATGAGTGCTTAAGCTAATTTTTAATTGAAATCCGTTAAAATGTAATAAAATATCCAGCTCATAAGAAAATCCATTATAATGACCTATTAAGTTGGCCTTATTTAATTTAATTTAAATTAAAAGTCCATATTTTATTTTATTCATTTATTTTTTTACCAGAAGCAGACAGCTTCTGTTCTGGTTTCAGAAGATAAATTGCCAAATCATTTCTGATTGAAACATGAACTTGTTTTTTTAATGGCCTGTCTGTGTTTTTGCTTGTTGGCTCCGGATTCTCAGGGGGCCATTAGCTGTTCGACTACCGTACGACTTGCATCTTTATAAAATATATGCATTTACATATGATAAGAAATACGCTATAGCAGTTTAAATTGCCTGTTTGGCGCCCCCATGACGCCTAGAACTTTCCCTCTTCCCTCGAGCAGCCTCAATTTGAAAAGATTTATTATATTGTCTTTTAATTATTCCGTCCGGAATATTTATTTGTTTTTTGCTCCCATGTTCCGAAGAAGCAAATGGAAGTATGGTTACAGGGGGTATTAACAAATTAAAAGTTAGTTAATTAGTTTAAGGGTAAATATCTTTAGCTCATACAAAAAAAAATGTGGGATCTTGGAACAAGGGAATCATGTATGGTTCTCCATACCGATATTTTTTTTAATCCGCTGTCCCCTCTTATCTAAAGCAGTTTGAACAAATGATTTAAACACTATTTTCTTCTTAGAGTTCCGAAGATTGAAAAACTGAAAATGCGCCCTTAATAGCGAGCAGTGTGCCGGTCTGTCTGTCCGTTTCACTAGGGACCAAACTATTTGAACTAAAAAGTTGCGGGTTTTCCCAAAATATACAGAAATACGAGCCAACGCCAGAAATGTTATAATGTGAATGCTAAAATTAGGGTGTCTTTTCTAAGAGAACCGAGTAGGATGTCATATGAAACATATTTTCTTTAAAATGTTGTTTATAACAGGACTCCTATGGGGATCAAAATGTCCTTCAGTTGTCCCCAGAATTTTTAGATAGGATATGAAGAAAGATTACGAAACAGACTGATGATCGAACGCACACACAGAAAGAGTAGAACTCAAGGTTTGTGGAGTAAGTGGGCAAAAAATACCCAAATATGTGCCTAGTCGGAGATAAAGTTAATGGTTTGCCTATATGACGGGTTGAAGGATTTTAATGTTGCGGAGAGAGGAGACCACCGGTAACACCTATTTCTCCAACTCAATTAAGTAGGAGAGCCCGAGTGATTCTTACATTACTTTGCTTTGCCAATACACTGTCCAGGAGTGGAGACAGACCAAGAATGGCATTGAAAGTGCGACTGCATGAGGGAACAAGTTAGTCACTCTGCAGTCCTTAATACTGGCTAACATTCAGTACCAATGCCTCCGACGGTCACCTAAGTCTTCGGCGAGGATAGTCAGGATGGGAATGGAATAATAACTTTTTGGCGGTATAGGAAAAAAAGCTTTGAATGAAATGTTTAAAATAAACGAGAGAGACTGTGTCTGAAATCGGAATATTATGAATGAATGAAATCGAATGAAATATTAAAAAGAAGGAGATTGGAATAAAATTAATTAATAAGACAAATAAAATCCAAAAATATATATTTACAATAAACCAGTTATTTTCTCAATAATCTCAAAAGAGAATTCACTGAACATTAATCTGATTATATTTTAAGAGCATACCTCTCTTTATTTTTACAAATATACAAAATACTAGAGTAAATAAAATACATATTTATCATTAATTATTCTAAAAATCTACAAAACATAATAACATAAAATTACTATGTTCTAATCCTGCAGTAGCATAAATGACATTTATGAAATGGTATATAAGTGCAAGACATAAAGAAATACTCTATTCTGATTAGGGCCAACTCTCCAATTCTCTTCATAAATCAAAAATAATATTTAGTAATATTCCATTCAGTTCCTTGGAAAGGTTAACCAATTTATATTACCGTACCTTTAAAATAAACAATATTTTTGAACGCGATCTGAAACCTGAGCAATGGCTTCTATCATATGATATTCATAATGCCCATGACAATAACTTATAATGAAATAAAATAATAACGATAAAAAAAGTAGTGTGAACTACTAAGTCTTCAAACCATATATTTTATTAGTCATTCATTTCATCAGTTATTTCTATCCCTATCAAAATATTTATATGTCAATTTTAATATTTAAAAAAAAAAGTAATAAAGTTTTCCAGAAAGTTTAAAACAGGCTTTTGCAGAATTGAAAACATCACATCCGTTTTCTGATTCCGGCTATAATTCTAATAATTTGCTTTTGAATCCGGAAGATTTCATTTGCGTGCGAAGCCGTATGACATCCTCGATTTCAAGATTTCGTGGAAGGCTAACTTGACTGTGGTAGGACTTCAGTTTCTTATTAAATAAGTCATACTCATAAGGAACTTCCCAAGTGACTCTCGATCAATTTCTATTCGTAAAAAATGTATTTTTATATCTATTTCTTGCTTTTTATTTCTTCATTATGGAGTATACCTTATACTCTCCCTTAACATATAGGTATCTAATTAAAAACCTTTTAACATTCAAAGACAACTAGCCATAAGTGGATTTATAGAGGTATCATTCACAAAAATGTGCGACGTTTTAGTTTGATAAAAAATCCTCACAAAATGATAAAATATAATTAGCTAAATAAATGAATAGAGAAATATCAATTTAAAAAGAGAGATCAGAGAGAGATCAGTCAGAAGTATAATTTAAAAAACTTTGCTACAGTGCATTGGGTCGCTAAATTCTCTGACAATGAAATAACAATTTTCGATAGTCTATTTTTTTCTTCATACACTGTTTTGTAAAGAAAATTATTTTTAAATTTATTAAATTACAAATTTAATAATTACGTTATATGATTATTTTCAAAATTCATCTTGAATTATAATCGTTACACTTTTTACAATAAATAAACACAAAAACGTGTGCAATCATCTTGTTGAGTTAAAAAATAAAATACAAATATTTAAAAATAGCCAATTTATTCCTCTTTCATAATAGCAAAAGTTAGTAGTAGTAATAACACAACTAGAAAAATATGAATTTTCAAAAAGTTATACTAAGTTGCCCCCTTTATAGTTTAAATATTTAAGTGATTAATTTAAAAAATAACAATTATTACTAAGTAACGAATAAGTATAATGTCAACACTATAATTATTAATACCTTAACAAATGTACCTAATGTAGTCCTGTTCAGCATCATCGAATTATATTTAGAAAATATAGAGACAAAAGGCCCCAGAAATATTCAATGTTATCATAATTCTAGTATATAAAAAAAATATTAATTTTAGTTTAACAAAAATTAAAAGAATATATATACATAATTATAACCGCCAATCAACACTCTTTATTGTTTTCATTGCTTCCCGTATTTTTCCTTTGGTATAAAGATAAAAAACACATATTTTGTATATTTTGTTCCAGTTATCACTTATTGAAGATTTGTTATAATTATTAATAATATAAGACATCGTATTACACTATGTATTATATAAGATATCAACCAGTGAGAAGACCAGACGAATCTAAAAGAAACAAATGTGTCACCCGCTGACATTGAAGACCTGTGGTGATTTATTCATAGCTCAAATTTACAAAATTTCATGTGAAATGCATCCATAGTTTATACAGAAAAATGTTTCTCCGAGTCGTCCTCATTCCAGTTCTCTGCTATGCTCTTTACTTTGTCCCAATCTGTAAAAAGAATAAAGTTGGGAATGTAGATAAATAACAGTTTATAAGGTTTAATTAAACAAAATCCATGATAAATCGAGAAAAAAATTAAAAAATTGAATAAATTTGCAGTCTAAAACAGAAAGTGAAAAATATTCAGTCAGCCATGGATTTGGAGCCATCACATTCTGATGTGTCTTTCTTTTGCAATTTACCATAATTTATTTTAACAATAAAGAACATATAAAGAGAAAATTCCTACAAATAGTAGACTTTCGCATGGAATGTTAAGGGATGATACCGAGCCTGTACGATGTCAGGTACTCGTTAATGACCCATATCCTAGGTGAATAAAAATTTGTTTTTAATACGCACAATTTAGGACTCCCATAGTAGGGTAGGGCTCATGTTCACCAGAGTGACAAAAGAGAGCTCTGGTAGTAGGCATAAGCCCGGGCATGAGTCACAATAACTAACTATATTTAATATATATTTTTTTAGATGTTCTTTAAGATTAGACGAAATTAAGGTAACTTGCAGAAAGAAAGATATACTTTTATTGAATAAACATTTAGATAAGAACTCCATCACTAAAAGCGGCCTAAAAAAAAATGTAAGAGACTATAATGGGAAATTTTCGAAGTGATAAAAAGTAATTATTTCTGCATTTTGGCTACGATACGCGCTTCTTAAAATAAACTATTACTCAATTACATAAAAAATTTTAATAGTCACAAATGTATTTCTTAAAAGATACATAAACAAAACGTTAGTGAAACTTGGAGTGATTTTGACTGGGATTTTTGAACTAGGTAATAAAAATGTATCTTTCTATCTGCATCTTAATTACCTTAATTTCATCAAACTTCAATGAACATATGTAAATGTTACTGTCAAAAGTCGAATTCTCAGTGTGTTTTGGAAAATTCTACAAGAACCTATAACAAACTATGTGTTTCAAAAGGCTTAAGCTCTTCAAGATACTTAAGCCTCTTAGTGCGTTAGAGTCTTAAATGTCTTTAATAACTATTGTTAATAACCTAGGGGCCTAAAGGGACTTGAGTTTCTTAATGTGCTTGTGCTTGGGTTATAGGCTCTTCTGGAATTACCTAAAGTACTCAGTGAATCCGGCTTTTGACGGTAGCATATATAAAAAATAATATAGAAACAAGTTCTCCAAAAATATATTTTATATTTAATTTTTGTACACTGCGCTTTTTCTTTCCGCAGACCATCGGTTTCGGGTGAGAATATAACATTAAAAAAATTAAATCAGACATGATATAAGGTGTCGCATATTATTTGCATTGACAATAGTAGACAGGTTACAGGTAAGAGCATCAATGCAACATGAAACACATCTTATATTATGCTCTGGTTTATTTTTTTAATAACTATAATTCATATTCTCACCCAACAACTACCGCCTGGGGAAAGAAAAAGTTTATTTTCTACCTTCCAGTGTACTATAATTGAAATATAAAGTACATTTTTGAAAAACTTGTTTTTTATATGGTACCTTGTATCCTTGTATTTTATTTTCATTTTCAATATTTTTTTTTTCATAGAATCAACTCTGTGGTGTTGGAGTAAAGGGGTATATATCAGTTTTTCTGTTTTCAGTTTTCAGAGAACTCCCATGTTTCTCAGTTGTCCCCCTTTTCACTTCCTTTTTTTTCAATGATGTCATAAGATTCTGACTTATTTCTCTTTACCCCAACATAGAGATCACCTATCTGAAGCAAGTTATGACTTGCTTTAGATAGGTGTTACCCATTTTCACAAAAAATTGACATATACCCCTTTACCCAAACAGCACAGAACTGTTTTCGCATAAATCAAGCAAACATCTGAAAAAACGTCTGGATATATGATATGCAACGGATAGACGTTGAACCATTCGCCTGATACAACTGAAATTGTGATATTATATAATGCATAGTTGCAGCCTTCTATCTCTATTAGAAGTGGTTGAAAAAGCGATCCGCAGATTTGAAAAATGTATTAATAGCAGGTATATAAAAAAAATATTCCTTCAACTAAAAGTATTAAAGGGCTGTAACAGATAATTTGACGATTACCTCTTCTCAGAGGACCCAGTCGGGCCGCAATGGACCACAATTTTTTCGGACTCCAAGAAGCAGGAATCCTTGCAAATATTTTGCCAGCATCAGCGGGGAGATGAAGACCCAACTTGTGAAGTAAAAGTAAAAACACCTGGGACTGCATTTCGCAACGCTGCTCACAAGACCAGGCCACCATAGGTACTGCAGTCTCCAGCACTAAACAGGTAATTCATACTATCAATGGGTATTCAAAACATGGAAGTATGCAAATATAATAAGAACGTCTGTATCTATTAAACACAGCACTTAACTGCATTTAACCAAGGTTCACAGAAGATTTTTTCAAGTTTTTGATTGTGGTGCATTCTCAATAAAAAAAAAAATCAAAAAATAGTCTGGAACCCTAATATCCTAATGAAACATTCAAAACTAACACTAATGTTTTTTTTTTTTATATTGTCTATTTCACAAAATATACACATTTTGCTTTTTAGGTTGATGACTAGATATTTAAATATAGAAGTTCACTCAATAAGTATGTTCTATAAAAGGACGATTCTGATTGACAGAAGGAATAGCTAACATAAAGAACATATGCATATCATAGGTACTGATAATGAGAATTGGAATTCTCGAAACATTTGTAATTGCTATTTTTTGAGAAGGCAAAAAATAAATATAATAAAGTGATGCTGTAATAATATATTATATATAAAATATATAGAGAATAATAAAAAAATATATATAATATATACAATTTCGAGGACGCTGTAAGCTCAGTGGTGTGCGAGCTTGCTTACTGAGCTCAAGATCGCGGGTTCAACAACCGGTCGAGCCGCTTAGTTTATTTTATCTGGAAGGTAAAATAAACTTAAGCACGCCGTCCTTCGGATGTTAAGCGATGGTCCTGAGCCTGTACAATGTCAGGTACTCGTTAAAGACCCCTACACCATCTTTGTAGTTAAAGCCCAGGCATGAGTCATACTAACTTTACAATATATGAAAGTACTTTCGGTATTGATACCATCTTCAGGACAACAAAGGAATAATTTAGTTAAGTCGTGGCTGATGATGGTAGCAATACCGAAAGTACTCCCATATATTGTATATATTTTGTGAAATAGTCAATATTTGAAAAAAAACATACATTAAATATTTAATTCAATTCGTGAAAGAAAGAAGTACTACAGAATATGTGCAACCAGTATATGTAAAATTGCCCATACTTCCAAAACGAATGATACGATTGGCACCAAAATTAATATCCCTAAACAAATATTTTGCACAAAGAAATATTCAAATCGATGCATTTTTACAGAAGTTATCATGGACGGAAAATAATTGCATATACTACAATCAATGATTTAATTGGCATCAAAATCAATAGGTCTGGATATGCCATTATCGAGACTATAATAAAAAAAATTAACCTCTGTGCATTCCTCCACATTTATTTACATTCTGTCGCTAGGGCAATGAGAATCTGATCTTATTTTGGACACAATTTTTCGAGCCTATCACTATATTTCCATTTCTTCCTTCGGAACATGGAAGTAAAACAACTTATTTCAATTTAAAGAGAAATATCGGTTACTGTGTGTGTTCCTGTCTTTAAGAATCACCTTAACAATATATTCAAACTACTTACACGATGAGTAATACGGAACAGGTTCTGAGACGTGATTGGTAGCACTTTTCTTCAGATGAAGTTTGGCGAAACAGGTATCAAGAAGAACCTTCTGAAGCCATGTTACAAAATGTTTCTTATCTTTTTTCATCAAATGATCTAAAAACCAAAAATACAATTATACACAATTATTATATTTATTCATACAAATAAACCTATGTACTTACTATTACTAATCGACAATAAAAATATAAAAAGCCAGGCTACGAAGAAAAGAAAAAATATATTTTTTGAGTTAGAACAGCTGAATTGTGAGGTACACACACATCTTACAGCTATTCAAGTGTGTGATATTAAAGGAATTACAGATTACTAATGTTTGAAATGCCGGTGTCAGGCGCCCGCCTACGAAAACTGTATATATATACAGATCGGGCGCCCGACTACGGCATCATTGAATAGCTAAAAGATACCAGAGTGTGTAGCTCACTCTTCAGCTGTTCTAGCTCAAAAAGATTTTTTTTTTTTTTTTTTCTTCGTAGTCGGGTTATTTATCTAAAGATTTTGAAGACAACGTATTGGTAAAAAAACATATATATATATATATATATATATATATATATATATATATATATATATATATATATATATATATATATATATATATCGCGTTCCAACGTCGGGTAAAAAGAAACAGGTTTCTCTATTCCGATATTATAAATAATTAGTTAAGCCAATTTATTTCATAAAAATATATTACAAATTAAGAAATATAATTACCAGTTAGAAGCCGAATCTCATCTTGCGACTGAACTTCATCTTTTTGTGTCTTCTTATCCAATGACATTACTTTCTGTACAATATTAACAAATAATTATTAAAAATAAATAATGTTGATAACTATTACTTATGTCCTAAAATGTTTTATTGATATTGGATTATCCATATCAATGAAATATATTCTCCGCATTTTTAGCGATATATTAAGAGATGATATCCCCCTTATTATATGATTCTCTTGCTGAATTATAAAATCTCGCTTACCGAAATGGGTTCTTTTTTCATTAGTTCATTATATTGATGGCCAGTGATGACATCTTGTTTCAGAAGTTGATCAATTACCTGAAGAAAAATTTAAACCTATTAGTTTATGAAAACATAACAAAGAACAGTATGTTAAGGAAAGAATGAACTGATGAACCTACTTGTCACTGGTACACAATAATTTTGCCTTTATTTTTTTATTTGCTTATTTACAAACCGTTATAAGAAAAAAACCTCACATAAATATAATGAGTTGACACAAAAGTATATATAAAATAATAAGTAAAAAAATATATACAACAAAAATAAATAAAATAATGATAGTAATCATAAAATAACGCAATAACAAAGCTAATATTCAAGATCTCCCTAACACCGATGATCCTTGTTCCTTCAACTGCATGGAAGTAGAGGAGGTCACGCGGATCATCCCTTGTATCTCTCGGATTTGCGGAAGCTCTGATAAGCAGTGGAGGTAGACCGAGAGGGACAGAAGAGTTGAACAGAGATAATAGTGAGGGAAGACACTGGCCACTACTAGTACTCTAAAGTATTAGCTATTTTGTAATATGACGGCCAGCACCGCTTCAATCGTCGGGGAGAGTTTTCTGAATGGGAACGTGAAAACAGTGAATTAGCAACACGATTCTCGTGGAAGGAAAGGCTGGAGATACTTTAAGTAGCGGAAATTGATTAGAATCATCAACAATGGTTCAAAGGATTTTGGATTGAAAGGACAGAATTAGCCTGATATTGGATAGCTTATCTCAATAGTAATAACTGTTTCTGTAAGGGTAGTTCCTGTGTAATTTTATTTCTTTTAAATAAACACATTGCTCTGAAATCATTTTTTTTATACCACATACTCATAAGTCTACTTTCTTCAAATTTTTGGGAAGTAAGTTTTATGGATTATCAAAGCAGCATGTTGGAGTGTTTGCAAGGGCAGCCGAAGTTTCGATTCAGTAAATTGTAGGTCAACTTGTTGGCCATCCACATAAGCTCCCCCTCGTTATGAGTGTTTAGGTTTTTTGGAAGTTTAGGTGTTACCAGAGGGGATAAATGTATAAAACAGGCGATGAAGAGAGGACACAATCTACAGGATATTTGGTACTTAAGAGTTATACCTCACCTCAAACTCTAAAAACATCAAGACACTTTAATCAGGCAAATTAAGACACTTAAGACATGTGTAAGTGTCAAAAGAATGTGGGACTGGCGGAGACAACTATCGAATATGCAACAGTAACGGAGTTTTAAAGTGTGTAGAGCCTCACCCCGATCCTGGTTTTATTGGAGATCCCATTTTCAGCATACAGATCCAGGACGTTACCCACAGGGTCTGCTTTGGAAACGTTCTGTTCAAAGTACCAATATAGGTTGTCACAGTCTTCTTGGCTCCACCTTTTCAAATACATAACAAAAATCATATAAAATTAAAATATTATTCTGTGAAAAGAATCAATTTTTTAAAAATACATTTAATTTACAATACTTACTCTGCGTCCAAATCAACAGCCGGTATGACAGATCGAAATTCGTTATTCTCATAAATGGCAGGGATACTGCGGGGTGTGTTGATAAACTTGTGGATCACAAATTCTATCAAGTCAAGCCAATCCTGAAAAATAAAAAAGAAGATTAAAAAGAAAATTGATAGAATGATAGAATTGAAGATTAATAGAGTTGACAGTATCTTTTTAATGCAGATTAATATTAACAAAAGAAGCTTAAATACACTAAACAATAGAATGCTTACATCACATAGCTGAAAATCAGTTTCCCAGATGACACTAAACGTCTTCAGTATAATTGGTTGAAATAGGGCAGCCACATTTTCCAGGTCGCCAGCAACATGGTGGAACATGGTGAAGACACAATCGTTAACAAACTGTCCATTATCTTGAAAACTGGCCAACAGATGTCCATACTGTCGCATCATGTCAACAGCAACGAACCTACAATAGTTATATAATTATTTACTTATGAAGCTGTTTCCATCGTTAAAGTAATAAAGAACATGATAATAAGTGATTTAATAACTTTTTTTAATTATAAATCAGCAATCTAACCCGAAAGACTAAATTTAAATCTAGTATATAAGAAGAAAATAGAACAAACTTCAGAATTGGCCAGCGGATGGATTCATCGGAAAAGCTTTTTTTTTTTTTTTCTCAGATCAAAAACCAAATTTTAAAAAGGTAATTGAAAATTTGAAATGAAAATAAATGAAATGAAAATAATTTTATTCTGGGACCGAGGTCCCCTAAGAATAAATACATGACAGTCACACGGACAGAGTAACAAATAAAGTGAAATATCAGTGATGAGATAAAGGTGCTACAGTGGATAAAACCAAGAGCAAAATAAATAAAACTAAATAAGAAAAACCATTAAATAAAAATAAAATAGATAATGATGATAAAATTTAAAAATAAATAAATAAACGAAAAAAATTATAGTAAAAAAGGAGTTAAATTACAGATTCATTAAAAAGAAATCAAAAGAAGATAAATGTGTCTAAATAAATATGTAGAAGATAAAATAAAATAAAAAGAAAAAACAGTATGTATATAAAAATCAAGATTATGGAGGAGGGAATCTAGATCAGGCTTGCTATAACATTAATTTAAGAAAAACTAATGAAATAAATAAATAAATAAATAAAATAAAAGGATGAAGATGAAAAGATAAATAAAATAAATAAGAAAAAGACAAAGAAACAAGAAATTGATGTTAAGGAGAGGGAAAGTATGGAGGAAGGGGAATAAGAGGCTAATCAGAGGGAGAAGATTGTTTATTGAGAAGGAGTTGGAATAGCGAGGATTTGAAGGAAAATTTCGGAGTAAGATGGAAAAATCTTGTAGACAATGGAAAATACAAAATATATAAAAAATATACTTAATCAGTGATTTATAAAAATAAATCACTGATTAAGTAAGTTGTATATATAATATATATATCCCAGAATACAAAAACAAGAAAATTACACATAGCCTGGCTTTCTTCCTTGGGCATAAAAGAGGGCCTCAACTCCTGAAATGCTGTCACATGATCAATATTGCCGTGATTGTTATTGTTGTTGGGTATCTGTGTACACAACTACAATTTTTGAACTATAAAAAGTTGAATAGCAGAAAATATATTCTTGCGAATCAAAAACTTTTTTCATGTACCCAAAAAACTTCACCTTAGGACTCCCCGCAGGATATCAGAGATTGAATTGTTAAAAATAATAAGACCAAAAATCTTACTGTTTCATATGTTCCTGGAGAAGGTCATTCGAATATGGAATGGAAGAGTTTTCGATGAACGTAAGAAGGATGTGGTTTGTAACGATGACATCTTCAAGGTACTGTTTACTGTGAATCGTCGGATTGAACTGTCTCAGAAGAAGTACAAAAAGACATCGCAGATCTTCACTCTGACTTACCTCTTCTGAAAAGACAACAAAACAACCAAGTATGAACATTAGGGTGTTCCTTAGCAATAAAGACTATAAAAACTATATTGTTGCCATGCATAATGCTTGAAGTTGGGAAAATCTTGATGAATTGCCAAGTTAATACAAAAACTAAAAATGTAGGACTTAAATATTAACCGTAAGCTTTCCTTAAGCAAGAATGCGTGTCATGAAACAGGATATAACACATTTACCAGAATGGACCACTACCCAAGAGTACCTGGTGGTTCGCTATGCTCGCATTTCTCTGCGCAGGCTTTAAAACTTGTTTTAAAGAAAAGAAATGAACTAAACTGAGACACTGCGCGTTAAATAATTTAAAAAATTTGCCTAAGCGCATCAAAATGAGTACCGCGAAATCTTTTAGGTAGCATAACTTAAGATTAATGAAATTCAGCATGTTAAATTAATGTATTACATTCTCTGCCTTAATATGCTGTATATATTCTTATTTCGAAGATATTTATTAATATTATCAAAACCATAAAAATAAATGTTACTGTATTTTGAAATGTCTCCAAATTTTCCCAAATTCATGCTTGTATTTTCCTGTTGTACATCATCACAGCCATATTTTCCAAACATATTTTTTTCAGAACATTGAAAAAATTGGGAGTGTCCCCAAAAGAAATTAGGGCCAGCCTAATGAATATTCCCCAAGATGAATTAAAAATTAAACTCCTGAAAATAAATAAATAAATGAAAATATCAAAGAATTTTTTTTAATGAATATATTTACTTTGGAGCTGGTTGAGATAATCGCGTTCTTTTTCTTTCAAATGTTTTATTTTCTTATAACCATTAATAGCATGAATCATTTCCCGTATCGCTGTCACAATCTGAAAATATTACAAAAAAATTATTAAATTATATTGTCACTAACAAGATTAATAAAAAATAAAAAAATAAATAAAAATTGGTTAATTTTTAGTTGGGATGTAAAGTAAGAAGACCTGCGCAGCTCCCTTCCTAAGGTGTCTCCTATTTCATTCATTCATTCACAATGGCGCGACAACCCACTAATGAGTCAAGGCCTCCTCCAACAGTGTCCGCCAGTTATCCCTGTTTTGTGCAGCTGCACTCCAGTGTCGGACTCCAAGCAGGCTCCTCGCATCATTCGCCACACCATCCTGCCACCTCAGCTTCGGCCTCCCGACGCGTCTTGTTCCGTAAAGCCGGTCCGACATCGTCTTCCTCGGGATCTCATGTTCGCCCATCCTTGCCACATGTCCGGCCCACCTGAGCCTTCCCAGCCTGATGACCTTCACAACGTCTGGTTCCTGGGTGAGGTAATAGACTTCTTGGTTCGTGCGTCGTCTCCAGTCTTCTCCATCGCGTATTGGGCCATATATTCGGCGGAGGATCTTTCTTTCGAAGACCAGAAGATGTTGTTCATCTGACTTGGAGATAGTCCAAGCCTCGGACCCGTATGTTAGGATGGGGCGGATCAACGTTTTATAAAGCCTGAACTTTGTTTTTCTTGAAAGGAGGCGACTTCTTATATGATGCCTCAGGCCGAAGAAGCTCCTGTTCGCTGCCACTGTTCTTCGCTTTACCTCGGCTGACATGTCGTTGTTCACGTTTACCTGAGAGCCGAGGTATACAAACTCTTGCACTTTCTCGAAGAAGTAAGGGCCAATGGTGACTTGCTCCGGTGGCTCGACCTCCTGCTCTGAAACCAAGTATTTGGTCTTGGCTTCGTTGATGACAAGCCCCAACCTCCTCGCCGGTGCCTCCAAGGCCAGAAATGCCTCTTTGACGTCTCGAAATGACCTACCTACGATGTCAATGTCATCGGCATATGCTAGCAGCTGTACAGTCCTGTTGAAAATGGTCCCGTTCGTCTGTATGCCTGATTCCCTTACTGCTTTCTCCAGGACGAGATTGAAGAGTAAGCATGCTAAGGAATCACCCTGCCTCACTCCCTTACTCGATTCAAACTCCTCAGAGAACTCTCCCTGGATCCGGACCGTACATTGCACGCTTGCCATCGTCAGCTTTGAAAGACGGATCAGCTTTCTCGGGATGTTGAAATCTTCCATAGCCCTGAACAGCTGCAGCCTGTCGACATTATCATAAGCAGCCTTAAAATCTATGAAGAGATGGCAGGTCTGAATCTGGTACTCTTTACCTTTCTCAAGGATCTGTCTTAGGGAGAATATCTGATCTGTGGTCGATTTACCCCGTCGAAAGCCACACTGGTAAGGACCTAGCTCCCGTTCTGCATAGGGAAGCAGTCTCTGGAAGAGTATGTTGGACAGGACTTTATAAGCGCATGGGAGCAGGGAAATTCCTCTATAATTGCCACATTCGAGCTGGTTGCCTTTCTTTAGTATGGGGCAAATCACGGTCTTGTACCAGGCTCTGGGCATGACTTCTCCCGTCCATATATCTATTATAAGGTCCATCATAATCTTCTTCAACTCGCTTCCACCATACCTAAATAACTCCGAAGACAGACCGTCATATCCTGGTGCCTTGTTGTTCTTTAACCTCTCCATGGCCTCGGTTATTTCAAGCTCATCGGGTGGCTCGAGCTCATCCTCTTCTGATCGTGGAATCACAAGATCCTCCATGGATTCTCTTCTCTGACCACCGTTAAGGAGTTCGTCAAAATGCCGCCTCCATCTTTGAAGGACCTGATTCTTTTCGTTCAGCAAAGTCCCGTTTTCGTCCTTACAAGCCCTCGATCTTGGCTTGAACGGCTTTCTCCCTTTATTCACCTTCTGGTAGAATTTTCTATTTTCATCTACCGTTCTCAGCCTCTCGAGTTCTTCCAGCTCCTGGTTTTCCCATTGCCGCTTCTTTCTACGATGGAGGTGCTTCTCGTCCCTTCTCCTCTGACGATACTCTTCTCTAGCTCTACGCGTACGCCTCTGCAGCATGGCTCTATACGCTTCGTTCTTGACATCTGTGACAGTTTTACAATCATCATCGAACCAAGGGGCTCGGGTCTCTCTCTCTTGTGGTCCTAGCGTTTCCTCCGCAGTCTGTCCAATGGCCTGACAGTACTTGGTCCATCTCTGGTCCAGGCAGCAGCCATCTGGAATTTCCACTGCTCGCAATTTCTCTTCCAAGTTCGCCACATATCTTGTGTGCGATTCTTCTTCCTTGAGTTTAGAAACGTTATATCTTTTAACTCTTTCTCCCCGTTCGTTCTTAATTAGAGAGATCCTTTCTCTGAGGCGAGCAACAGCTAAGTAGTGGTCAGAGTCCACGTTGGCTCCTCTGTAGGATCTGACGTCCAGTAAGTTTGACTTATTCCTGGAGCTGATCAGAATGTGGTCAATTTGGTTTACCGAAGGTGTCTCCTATTCTATCTATTATATGTTCCTCTGTGAAAGTTTGACCAGCTCTAATGACCTAGAGCAGTGGTTCCCAACCTGGGCGATTTGGGTTATCAGGGGGCAATAAATAGTGGGGGGCGATTTGGGGGGGATGAGTATTCAAAGGGGGAAAAATTTAAATAGTTACGAGTTAGCCTGGGTGAAGCTTATGGACACTTATCCACAACTGTGGGGAAAAACTGAACCACTTCTCATCTCGTTCCCGTCAACATATTTAGTTGAAAAAGGATTTAGTTCTGTTGTCCAGCTCCTCACAAAACAAAGAAATAAGTTGGACATTTGCCTGAAAGGAGACTTGCGTCTGAACTTAACGAACATAAAGCCGGATATTCAAGCTTTAACTGAAATCCACCAAGCACAAGGCAGCCATTGAAAAGGTAAAATAAAACAATAACAAAGTTTTCAAACTTTCATTTATTTTTTCAAATTTTAATTGTCTTAATTTTTCTAGATTCCAATTTAAAAATGAAAACATGTACTCCTGTTTTTTAAATGTATGTCAATGATCTTAGTTAATTATTTCACTACTTCGTTCTTTAAAAAGATCTGTAAAAAATGTACATTTTAATTTTTTTTTCTACTTTAATTAAGAGTGACCGGATAAAACTGCTTTGGTTGTTTTTATATACGGTAATAAAATTGTTTAAAATAATAAAACTGATTTATTATTTACACTTGACTTAAAATTAAAATTAGGCATACAATGAAAATGAAAAGGGGGCGATAGGTGTTAGTCAACCTGCAGAAAGAGGAGATGAGCCACAAAAGGTTGGTAACCACTGACCTAGAGACTTACTCAAGTTTGATCACATCACCTCCCAAATCAAAATAAACCCATTATGCATATTTAAAAATATATTTCATAAATGTGTAAAATACAAATACAAATGAAACTTACTAAATGTATTTTGAAGAGACAGGGAGAGACGTCCGACTCGGAGTGAAGACGTGTCAATTCAAACTCTTCACAATGACTCACTCCTTCGTATGTTATGTAAGATATGACTTCGTATGAGAGTACAGGACTAATGAAAAACGGCATTAATTAAAGATAAAAAACAACAAAAATGTTACTTATTATAGGATTAATTTATTACAACTATAATATCTGTGTTGGGTGCGGAAAGAGTGTTGTTACAAGATCAAAATTTTTCAGGAAACTAATTTTAATAATACAAATTCCTCTTAATACAATTTTAACAATGCAAATGTTATAATAAAATGTATTATTTATTATTGACTTATTCTATGAAATAGTTATATACCTTTTAAAATAGAGATCATTTCACGTAGGATTTTATAATATGGTATTTTTTATTTTAAAAAATGTACCAACTAGGTAAGCGTAGATTAAAAATAATTTTTATTGATTTAATATTATTATGTTTTATTATAGTTAATATAATTACATTAATAATTATTTTGTAATATCATTATGTTGATCACTATGAGAAACTTGAACATTTTTTTTTCACTCATGAAATTAATGAGTTTTGCCCGACGATGTTAATACAAAAAGAAATAATGATTAATAAAAATGAAGTATGATGGAAATATTTTTTTTCTATAGTTATATTTCAGTTCCAGTTCACTATACAGTGCCTTCCATTTTCTTCATCTACAAGTAGTGGTCATTTTTGGAATTTTGGTGACTTAACACTCTTCACCCAACAAACAAAGATATTAAATGATCAATGAAACTAATGTTTATGTATAATAATGTATCCCAACATCTGGATATAGTGTACCCCAAAGAAAATTTTTAAAAACTATCTCAAAACTATAAAATTCCTTTACACCCCTACTTGATCCTCCCACATGTTTCTGCCAACCTCTCTAGTAAATTAAGTCTACCAAAGATGAATAATAAATGATAATTTTAAACATTGTGATGTGAAACCCAAAAATAAAAAATAAATCATTGTTACGTTTTACATAAATGTAGTACACAAATATTTCAGAAAATATGTGCGCAAAAGCTTATATATGTTCAATCCCTCGTTCCATGGGGTTCTTTCAGAATAATTCTTAATAGAAATATTTTATCCTTTATCCCCAAAAATACACAAAAGGCATATCTGCCACAATTAAGATATTGTTGATCACTTTACCTTGTTTCTCATTAGTTTTTATATTTTTTTGTAAAATCTGTAAAATTGTTTCAAAGCTGGAATGTATTTAGGTGTAGATTAGGTTTGACCTATTTTACACAAGATTCAACTGATTCAAGCTCAGAAAAAAAAATTACTACACAACATGGATGATGTCCTGTTGAGTTTAAATTGTGCAGGGCTGTCGGTTGTGTGAATACAAAATTTCAAAAAGTATGATTTTAAATATTATCTTCTCCAAATATTCATTAATCTCTAAAATAAATGCTACTAAGTACTGACTTACTGTTGTCCCGTGACAAAGAACCCAGAAGATCCTTCGCCGCCTACACTAGTCCCTCCAAAAGAATCTATCGTATGCCATCTGTGTCCAGTTCGTCATCATGGCCAGTGCATCCCCCTTCACCTAGGCAGTCCATCTCAGCCGTTCTCTTCGCCGTGATCTGGCTCCTTGGACCTTATCGTCCAATAGCACTCATCGTCGTTTCTCAGTTCCTTACTTGTTCCCTGGCGTTGATCATACATTTCAGGTAATGGTCCACTTTTGAAACCAATAGATATTCTGTACGTCAGGTTCTACGAAAGGGCTGTGAACTGTAGCAGCTCGAGGACACATTTTGGGCCAGCAGAAGTCTTCTGTCCGCCTCCTCCAACATCGAGTTGGTTCTGATTACTGGTGAGGAGTGAGCGTTAAACTACTTGAACGTATATTTTCTCATATTTCATGCTACAGGATTAGTCACAGTTTCTAAATACTTCCTGGGTTTTCTGACATCCTTCCCATTTAGTACTTCATACTTTTGGAATGAATTGATCCATTGTATGTCAACAATTTTCAAAATACATTTAACTGACATAGATATAAAGCAACCGAGGCGCCTAGTATCAAATAAGACCAAGTCATTGGCACATTTTATTTCAAGAAATTTCTTGAATTATCTAACTTCATCTATTCGTTGTGCATTTTCAAATTGGAAGATGTATCTGACGCCTATAAAATGACTATGAGGGCAACGTTTTTTTAAAAATCATAACATTTCAAAATTGAGTTTTTGAGAGGCCAAATGGTCTGTCATTATTTCTTTTTCATGGAATCAGAAAATAAAAATTTTGACGTATGTTTCATAAGAAATCTAAAAAAAATATTAATGGTTCAAAATAAGTTGGCTGAATGCTGGAATTGTAGACTTTTTTTCCTACCTGAACTTTTTTTGTGCAACCCCAATGCAAAACGTCTTGTATGTACCATCCCAAAATAAAGCTAGACCTCTTGGCCTCATGAACGGACCCAACTATTATTACAAAACCAAAAAAAAAAACAATCTTCTACGAAACATTCAAATTACACTATAAGGCTTGTTTTCTTAACTATGGTTCATTAAATAGTTATGGTTATTTCGTAACATTAAACACGGTTTTTTACTAAAAGCTGATCTACAGTCAATAAATCATTAGAATTAGAAGAACCCCTATTTTCCGTGTTTGATACGAGACGCCTTTAAATATGCGTTTATAATTAGTTATTAATAATATTCATTTGTACTAGCTATCTTTGAATGGAGTGGAAGTATAATATAATAATTTAGAAGCTAAAGAATGATGCATCATTTGGAAACCGAAAGCCCTGCTAATAAGTTTTACGCATGTATACTTATTAAATATCACATCACCTGATAAGTTGCAAATCGAGTTCAAGTTGAACGGCAAATTTGAGAAAATATGCAACGAGCCAAAAGAAGGGAGCCTTGTCGAGTATAGATTCAGTGCTGGTGAGGAGGTGGCCTCTCAGTTCGGCCACCATCGTGGCATAGCCTTTCAGCAGGAAATCAACCGTGAACTCCTTCAGGAGCTGAGAGATGTCGTCATCTGTTGGCGTGTGATGAAGAAGGGCCTTCATGTTCACCCTACAACAAACCTCCATGTTAATCCTACAATATAGCTTCATGTTCATCTTACAACATACCTTCATGTTCACTCTACAATATATCTTCACGTTCACCCTACAATATATGAACTGCCATGAGGTAAATAATTTACCAATCGGATGCAAAGAAGGGAAATGCGAAACTCAGTATCCACTATTAATAAAAGCAGTTCGTATAGGGTTGAGACACTGTTAATCTGAGTGGCATATTCTGTTTCTAATGAAAGTAAACGAACGCGTTGATGAGAACCGCAAGTTACTTAATCCTGTCAATTGTTAAAATTGATTCATGATATCTAAAATTGGCTCTTTTAAGGACGTAAATCGGACCTCGAAATAACTTGAACGGTGATCATATAGGACACCGTTGGAAATTCATCAGAAGTACGCTTCTTCCCATTTTTTCATTTAGGAAAAATGTATGTCTGTCTTCAGACCTTACATTCCGAGCTTCATCAAAATCGATCATTGAGAACTACTTAGAGCGTAATACACTGACTTACGGCTCAGAGAAACTTAAGTTTTCGGTAAAAAAAAATTAAGTTTCAAAAATTGAAAAATTGAGATTTACTAATTATTAGGTGTAACAACAGTTCACATAATACTTAATAGGCGTTGAGGTAAAAAAATCACAAAATATTTCATACTCTTTCTAAGGGTTCCTCATTACGATGTTAGAACAAGAAAAGTAACCAATTACAAATAATTTAACATTACGTACATATTAGTTCGGCTTCTTCTTGTAAGCTTTTTTCTCCTCATTTCGGTCTTTTCCTGGTTAGTTGTGCAAGTTTTCCCATTAGAGTAGCGGCTTTTCTGAATCATGTTAGTTGGTTTCTGGTGAACTGGTTTCATTCCCCTAAAAAAACAAAAATAAGCATCAGTATTTTATGGTACAAATAATTATTTAATACGTCACGGAGAAACAAACATAATTGGATAAGAACATAACCTGACACTCAAAGCCACAAAGGGCGGTTAGCTTGCTCTTGCAACGTCATAGGGACAGAGAGGGCAACTGCAACCCGGAGAGGAGATATTTTGAGGCCTTTTTTCCTCATCTCTCCCCCCTTCAGCAAAAAGATTAAGTACGCAAGTAGTCCATTTAAATTCACTGCCCCTCATAAATAATGTATATATACGCCAAATATATATATATATATATATATATATATATATATATATATATATATATGATCAAAACATTGAAAATTTTTGCACTACATGTTCGATTCAACAAATTAACCCTAATGCTCATTTTATGTTTTCGAGTCTCAAAATCACCCATGACGCCATATAGCCTATGTCTTTATAGGGCTGTTGAGGATGCTACATCTGATCAGCCGTTTAGGCTTGATGTTGGAATAAACCCACAACTCTACAAACAAACGCCACTTCAACATTATTATTATTATTATAGATTAATGGCACGGCTGGCTGGTCACATGAACGTTTCTTAAACACAACATCGATATAGTTTAGTATATCGACGTCTGAATCCCATAAAGATAAATATAATCAAAATATCAGTATTGGAAAAGAGGGCGCCGGTAGCTCAGTGGTATGCGTGCTTGTCTTCTGAGCTCAAGAATGTGGGTTCGTAACCCGACCGAGGCCCTTAGTTTATTTTATCTGGGAGGTAAAATAAACTTAAGCACGCCGTCCTTCGGATGAGACGTTAAGCGATGGTCCCGAGCCTGTACGATGTCAGGTACTCGTTGAAGACGCCTACCCTAGGTGAATAAAAATTTAGGGTAGGCAAAATTTAGGACTCCCGCAATAGAGTCGGGCTTATGTCCACCAGAGTGACAAAGAGCGCTCTGGTAGTAGGCGATATGACCTCGTAGTTAAAGCCCGGGCAAGAGTCATAAAACCTAACCTAACCTCAGTATTGGAAACTTTAAAAAAAAATTATTATTATTATTTAAAAAAACTAAGTTCACAATTATTGTATGTTTAATCATAAATAATTATTTTTTCATTTTATTTTTTTCAAATAACCCTTGAAATAAGCAAACAATTTAAATATTAGCTCAACAGAAAAAAATGTATTATTTTATCTAGAAATACAACAGGCTTTAAATTAGTACATGTCATATAACCTATACTCAAATCAGTATTCGGTGATGCATAAATTTCCATGACTTGGCTAAATTAGGCGAAGTTGTGCTCAGAGCCCAAGATTAAACTGAGATGAACGAGGAACCGAGGGAACCATTTCACATTTACATAGAAATGTCAAGTTAAAAATGACGAAATTATTTAAGGCGAAAGTGTTATGACTGCATGTGTGAAAAGAAGCATTTTAACTTTAGAACGAGGCAATAATTACGCAAGTCAGGATGTTAAACGTTTAACGCATGAAGTATTTTCTTTGCGTGAACAGGTAATAGCTCTAGAACATCTATTACTGTTTGAAAAATGTCTTGGTAAAATGAATCGTGTCCACTTTGAAGATCGTTCAAAAGGTAGAGATAAACGACTAATATGTTCACCGGGTGATATAGTTACATGTCCCTCTTCTTTAAAACGATCTATTGATTGCTATAACTCCTCGTGTAGCCCTTGCAGTCCACTCATGACAGACAGAAGACCCTGCGCCCATCTCACTGTGGGCCATGCTGACAGGTGTATTCAGAGTTTAGAATGCACCCTCAGAAAAACAGAATGTGAACTAGAAGGAGCTATTAAAAAAATTCGGTGCTTAGAACTTGATAAGTCGAATCTTAACGCTGACCTCGAGGACTGCCGTAGGGAAAATCAATGTATTCAAGAGAAGGTGTCCTGTCTCTGTCGGGAAAGAGACTGTCTTCTGGAGAAGCTGGATCGGAAGACAGTGGAGGTGTGCAGCTTACAGAAAGAAAACAATGACAAGGCAAACCGGATCAACTGTCTGGAGCAGACGATAACACGACTCAACTGTGAGATGAAAGCATTAGAACATGAGGCACAAAGAGCAGACCAGAAGATATGCTGCCTGAAGAAGGACTTAAAGGATGTGTGTGACTGTAAGGACAAACTGATGTGTGATAACAGGAGGCTTCAGAACGATCTCAATGCCTGTTGTAATGAAAACGAATTCAAAGACAACGAGCTCCGATGTCTTAAAGAAGAAATGTGTTGTGTCAAAAGTCGATTATGTGAATGTTGTGAGGACGTGAAGCGCTTAGAATGTTGCCTTGAAGAAAAAGAAAGGGAAAAACAAATTCTTTGCGAAGAACTGAAAAAGTTAAGTGATGAGCTAATGAACGTAGATATGAGCAGGGAAGGCTTGCAAGGGGAAGTCAAAAACACATCTGCCAAGCTTTGCCATTTTGAGGATAAATGTAAAAATCTTGAATCAGGGATGATGGGCAAAGAAGGACAGTGTCAGCAGATGGAGCAGGAGGTATGTGCACTAAAGAGAGACATTAATGAACTGAAGAAAGAGACAAGCTGTCTTTGTCAGAAGAACATTGTGTTAAAGCATGAGTTAGATGTTGCATACGATTTGTGTAACACACTGGAACATCAAAAACAACAGTGTTGCTGTCAGCTCAGAGAGCTGGAGGAAGTTCAGAAAAAATTAAACTATGATATTGCTCATGCTCAGGCAATCATCGAGCAACTCAAGTGTCAGTTACAAGCTGAGCGGAAAAATGTTTGTGCTCTCGAAAATCTTATTACAGAAACAAGAAAAGAAGCAATGGAAGAAAGAATGCAGAACCATGCTCTATGCAAGAGGATTAAAGAATTAGAAAGCACTATAGAACGCCTTTGCGCGAAGATCAATGGCTTGAAAGAATGTCTTTGTAAAGCTCAAAAATGTTGTGAAGCAGGTGAAATTGAAAATGCCCGTATTAAGAGAGAATTGCATGACTTCAGGTTTGGTTCGGCAAGAAGGTAAAAAAAACATGTGTGCCGAGATGCAAATGTGTATCATCCGAAAACTGGTCTGAAAATATTTGGGTCTTTAATCACTTTTAACAGTCCAAAATAAACATAAGTTATTTAAAACCATCTGTTTATTGATGAAATACTCTAATATACTGGAGTGCGTAAGGTAAGAAAATAAAGTAGTTAGGATAAACTATCATTTTATTTCCCCAACTACACGAAGTAATGGAATAGTAGGGAAAGTTATGTAATCTGTCAGAAATTCGAAGCTGTGATTACAATGGAATTTCATGTTTTCCGATCTCCTAATTCCAAAAATGAAAAAAAATTCTGTGTGTTTGTGAGCACAATAACTCCCCATAGGATGAATGTATCAACATGAAATTTTATATTTGAATCCAGAACCCCCTATGGACAACTATTATTGATTTTCAGCCATATCAGCTAAAGGGATTAGGGGGGAGGGTTAACACAAAAACTCTAATAACTGCCGTTTTAATGAAAGTATTGAAGTTTGATATGTAAATTATAAACCCCAGAAGGGACACCTGTTAAGTTTCAGCAGAATCGGTCGAAACCAATGCCGATGTAATGAATATATCGACATGAAATTTGATATTAACTTTCGAAATCCCATAAGGAGGGAAACTATTCATTTTGTGCGAAATCAGCCGATGGAAACGGGGGTTCAACTCAAAAACCTTAATAACTGCCCTTCAAATGATTGGATAGACACAAAATTTAGTATAAGGATTCAGAAGTAAGTTAACTATTGGCCTATGTGAGTTAACTATAGTCGAAATGGTGGATTGGTTTTGGAGGGAGTACGGAAATGTAATATGGCTCACCCATCTAGCTGCTAACCTGTTAGGAGCGTCATCCTCGTTGCTGGAGGTGGAGATAGACTCCTGGTTGCCAGCCAGGGAGCCATAGCCACAGTCGGACACCTCTGAAGAACCTATCTCCATCTTCTGGTCGCCACCCACGGTCCGGCAGCTCTAACAAACAAAAAAAAAAAAAAATAAAATAAAATAAAACAAACTTATTTTCGAAATGTTGACTATTCCACAAATGTATTATAAATATACAATCGGTTTCGGTATTACACCATCGGTTAAGTTATAAACTAAGACTGTTTGCTGACTGCGAACCATTCTTATACATCAGATAAGACAGGGGTTGGCATTGCAACTAGAAAATCCCCGTGGCTGTAAAGTTAGGAATTTGGTGGTCTGAAATATTTTAAGTATTGAGCTGATTCCAGGTCTACTTTGTGAAAATTCATAATGAACAGGATAAAGGAATATAGACACACTAAGGAATATAAACTCCACACACTACTTGTCAATATTTTCACTATAACAATTTTGAATATTAATACATTTAAATCTTTAGTACATGTAGTCAAACTATATTTAAAGAGAGATTTTTACATATAAGAATGTTTTATACATACATCAATAGATTAAGATTATATTGTTAACTATTCAATTATGTTTTGTTTTATATTTCTGTTAGATTTGAATTTTGTAATGTCTCCATTTTGTACATTATTGTTTAGAGTTACTTTCTTGTCACATGTCTAATTTATGACATTGTTTGTCTCCTTGTGTTAGTTCAGTAGTAATCTCTGTTTAGTTCACTTGATGATGCCGTAACAGGCGAAACTATAGTCGTGTAATTTTGACCAATATAGTGAAAATATTGACAAGTAGTGTGTGGAGTTTATATTCCTTAGTGTGTGTATTTATCCTGTTTCCTTTATCCTGTTCTGAAATATTTTCTTTCTTTTCTACTTTTTTATACCTCTAATATAAGGAACTATTGTAATCGCACACAAATCCAAGATGGAGTTTTGTCTGGTCTGTGATTGCAACTTTGTGAACGCTCTAACTGAAAAACGATTGTTGCAACTAACTTGAAATTTGAAACAAACATGTCACATATGTCAATATAGATCTGATTAGATTTTGGCCGAAATCAGACTGAAATTAATACCACTTTATTTCGGGACTTAAGTGCATTTTACGAAATACCACTTATATTTATGAGCTAGTCGAAAATCTCTTCGAAAGAAAAAAATTTATGGGCGTATGGAGCTGAACTCTGGGGCTCAACTAAACCTTCGAATTCTTATATAATCCAAACCCTACAATCCCGTATCCTTCGTAAAATTACAAACGCTCCATTCTACGTCTCTAATGCACTTCACAATGACCTGCAGATTCCCTTTGTAAGGGATGTAATTAATTCCCGCTACAGAAAATTCCATTCTACCCTTTCCTTTCACCCTAATCCTTTAGTCCACAGACTTGCCACAAGAACCCTTCCTAATGTTCATGTTCGGCGACTGAGGCGGCAATGGCCTCGAGACCTACTAGTGGATTGAAGTCTCACTGACGTCACTAATCATCTACAAACGTTTGATGTTTCTTTATCATTTAACTATATATATTTTTTTAAATGTATATTTTAATTTCTCTTATCCGTATTAACTAGATAATGGAGTGTCATTATTGAATGATTTCTCTTTCAAATTCCAAGACATTTATTTATTATGTATCACATTTACTTATTATATATTGTATATATGTAGTTGTAAATATACAATTTAAAAAAAAAAATTGTAGAGAATACTAAAAAGCACATAATTTTATATGAAATACATTTTTTCGAAGCTCGTTAAGTTTGCGAGATATATGCCTAAAACCTTCTTAAAATGTATTTTTGAATCCTTTTTTTTTTTTTTTTATAGATATTTTCTTGATTGCGGACCTTGTCTCAGACTTGAAATAGAACCCATACGAACAAAGTTATTTATATTGAGCACTACAACAGTTTATTACTGCCGAAATTATTTAGCAGAAATACCTGTTTCTCTTCAGCCTTCTTAGTGGGCTGAGGTTTCATGGGAGGTTTCCTCTTGCCAGGCAACTTGGAGAGGCTGGTTACAGTTTCCATCTTGGTATCAGACCCTCCGTTATCCGATGAATCAGAGGTCGGATCTGACGTTATCATAGAAGAGGAGCAATCTCCTTCCTGTAACAACCACCAATGTAACTAAGCTTGAACAGAAAATAAAAATGCTATCGCTTGACATTTTGTGCAAGTTTATGTTATAAAAACTATTAAATCAGTTCACAGTCTGTAAGTTTAAAAAAAATATTGATTTCTCTATTTAAAGAATTTTCGAGTGTATAATTGAGGGAAAGAAGTTTAAAAATATGCACATCTCCCCTCATTTATACACTTGAAAAATACATTAAATGATGAAATTGATTGTTATTTTCAAAATTAAGTTGAATATCGCTTAATACTGATTGATAGAGTCGACACTATCTTTACAATATTTAGAGAAGTCAAGGTTCTGTCGTGTCTTCAGAACCTTATAATGAATTGAGAGGATGTGTATAGAGAAGTTGGTTTGCTTCTGGTAGTGAACTGTCAGGCACACATCTCACAACACCTTCACCCAACATATCCACTCAAGTCACTGTAAGGCCTCCAGAGGGAAATAGATAGCTTTTGAAACGTTGGCCAAATACTGTTTTTTATTTATACGACAGAACCTCGACTTCCCTCAACCGGAATTATGCATTATTTTTATGCAGCTATCTCTCAATTTATTTTAAGTCATCATATTAACGTTAAAAGTTTCGGGAGACACTTCCGAAGAAATTTTCATAGAAAATTTCTGATATAAAATACTAATTTATAATAATGTTGTTAGTTTCTAGTCAATTTGATGAGACTGATACTGAGAATGGAACGTGTTTCCCGAAACGTTTAAAGTTAATGTGAATTAAGTCGATAACTTGAAATAAATAGGTAAATATATATAATAGGTAGATGAATGAAAATTACTACATGACCTGAAAATTAAATTTACCGACATATATCTTAAAAGAGTTTATTACAAAAAATGAATATGTAGTAATTTTTAAGCAACGATACTCGTATCTCCTTATTTACTTCAAGTCCTCGACTTAAACTATAATAGTGTAAAATGTTTCAGGGAGAAAGGTTAAAAATGACACTCAAAAATCCATATGTTATCCAAAATTTCCTTAGTAAATTTCTGGTCTACGAAAATCCCCCATCATTTTAACTTTTGAACAAGTGGGATATCTTATTTGGGCTTTCATAGCTTGTCATAAAATGACCTCCGGCCCTCAAACTAATTCCAACATTTCATAACTAAGGTGAACTTCGTTATAGATCCTTGAATATTTCATATTAAAATTGATTATGCAAACATTTTGGGAAATGAATAAATATTTCAACAGTTATGCAATTTCTTTGATTTCAGATTCATGTTCTTAATTTCTGACATAGGAATAACCGAGCCTGTACGATGTCAGATACTCGTTAAAGACCCTAAGTGAAAAAAAAAAAATTGGAATAGGCAAAATTTAGGACTCCCATACAACAGTCGGACTCATGTCCACCAGAGCGACGAAAGAGCACTCTGGTAGTAGGCGATATGACCTTGTAGTTAAAGGCCGGGCATGTGTCACAATAACTAACTATTCTAAATGAAAGAGGAAGATAAGAACTAGATGGAGAAATGGTGTCTTACCGGTGGCGAAGTGTTACTCTCATTGTCCTCAGAACTTTCACTCAGTTCTGCAGCTTCGAACCATAAACTTAACAACTTCTGAAGAGTACTGATTCTTTGGTCTCTGTACAGAAGTACAATCAATTGAGCTATAGCCATTCTCCATGTGCTTCTTTTTTCACCAGAGATCATTTCAAATAAAACCTAATGACATGAAAGAAAACAAGAATTATAACATCTATTAATGTTGATTGACAAAATATTGTCTCAAAACGAACATTTTAAAACACAAAATATAAAAAATCCTGGGTATGTTATCTGTCTAGCTTTAAGAATGAAGTGTCTGTCCTAGTTGGAGAACAAGAGAACGTTAGACTCATACAGGAAGATGAACAAATCCTTGTCACGATAAGTAATATACGTTTATTATAAGTAAGGGAATGTTCGAGTGTTGCTGATGCCCTCAATTCCCAGTCGACTTCGCGTTAGAAGTTCTGACAATACACTGACATCATCTAAATAACCCCAGATAACCTTCTATGTGATGTTTAGTTGAACTTCGCCGAAATAACACAATATAGGTAATCGATCTATGGATCAAAGTAATCCCCATTTGTCACAATTTTCTTTTGTCTGAAAAAAGAATAGACAAACATGGGGAAACTGACAGTTTGTACGAAGGTTCTTTGCTTTTCTAATTGTGTGTATTCTAATACGTAAAGAATATTAATAGATAAAGAGTAATAAAATATTTAAATAAATATTAACTTTAGGTATAGAGATCGGCAAAGGGTAGATGCTCAGAAGAGCTGACTTTCTACGTCAGAGCTGCAGTGGATCACAAATACTCCTTGCATCTTATTCAATTTTTATGCGTCCAGAAGAGAGAAAATTTACAATTTTTTCAATCGCCATTTTATAGAAAATATATGTATTTCTGAATTGTCGAAGTATAAATATACAAAGATTTGTTGAAAATATAATTAGGAATAAACAAAAATCTTGCTCAGTTATCAGATTATATATTCTTATGATTTATTAGAGTTTGACTTACTTTATCAATATTTTGCGCGAAAAGATTCCATATTATCTGATTCTGTTCGGATATCCCCTCAGAGTTGGGCCTAGAGTCAGGAATCTGAAGGATGTTCCGAATCAAAATAATGCAATCATTTAGTGTTTCACAATCTGTTTCACTGAGCTCATCCTAAAAATAATAATAACAAAGAAAAAACGAATCAGTTATTTGAAGAAAAATAAGTGATTTGCATCCTCCATGTTATGGAAGAGTCTAATACACAAGACATGGTTTTCCTACTATGAAATTATAAACAATATGGCTATTCTAAAACCCCAGACATTTTTTTGTTGATTTTACAAGGGAAACACAAGAATTCCACACCAAAATTTTTTCATAAATAATATAAAACAATTACGAAATTAGGAGTGACGAAGACTTCGCTTCTTTTTTGCTCTATTCGACTGCTCTAACACGACTCAAATAATAAACATAATTTTCCAACTACAAACATTAAAATTATAATTGTTTTAGAATCTTAGAACAAATACACTAAAAATGTTGTCTAAACATTGCTATGAAACATTAATATTTGTTTTATTTAAAAACATAAAACCTTTTTAACTTTTATACTGTCTAATTCCACAAAAATATATACATAAAGTGTACCGGTTTCGGGTTACACCATGGTGCTGACGATGACGTAATCCAAAACCGGTACACACTATGTATATATATATATATATGTATATATATATATATATATATACATAGTGTATATATATGTATATATATATATATATATATATATTTATATATTTTTGTGTGGAATTAGACAATATAAAAATTAAACACGTTTTTTAATTTAGCTTTCCACTATATCGACACAGCTCGCAGAAATATGTATATTCGGACATTCTTTCACTTTTGTCAAAAGATCATTTCATGTATTCATTGTTGTATAGAATGGCTCGGGACAAGTTCCATTTTGTGAGGTTCAGTTTTTGTGTTTCTTAAACTTCTCTGGGATGTTCCACTTTTCGTTGTTTCCGGCATTTTTTCCTCCAGAGGTGTCTTCTTTTTTCTTCGTTGGACAATATTTCGGGACAATTGCAGGTCCCTTCTTCTGGTCACTATGTCATTAGTGACCAGAAGAAGGGACCTGCAATTGTCCCGAAATATTGTCCAACGAAGAAAAAAGAAGACACCTCTGGAGGAAAAAATGCCGGAAACAACGAAAAGGTTCAGTTTTGATTATTAATTGGTTATTATTAATTATTCATTATGATATACTTATACTTACATTATATTATTGCTAGATAAAAAATGTAAAAAAAATACTATTTAGCTGGTAAAAAAAAAAATTATGTTTCTGAAAGAATTAAGGCAATTTAAACCAAATAAATATAATATATGAAAACAAGTACCTTGTATATAATTTTCTTAATATGATCTGTAATCCTTTTGGTAACTCTTGAATCCAGGAACATTCTTTTGCATGTCAGTAGAAGCCAATTTAATTCAATTATCGTATTTCTGCCAGCATCAGTTTTTGACATTACTTCAATAGGCAGCAAGCATTCTACTGGGGTTGTTAAATTTGCTAAAATTCTGAAAATATAAAAATCGCAAAAATAATAAGTTAGAGGTAATATCAACACATCAGTAGAAGCCCATTCATCCGTAGCACTTGGAGATGAATGTAATTTTCGACCAATCAACGAAAAAATGAAATGAAAATGTTAGTATAAAAAAAGTCGGTGAATCACCGGCAACGTACTTCCCCAGAACGAATTAATTATAATCAATTAATTGTAGCTCCCCCTCCAAGTCGACTATTTGCGCTAATATTCAAGAGTTGACTTACATAGGCCTAAATCCTCATATTATATTTTGTGTCGATAAATTCATTACATCGGTAGTTATTAGGGTTCTTGAATTGAGCCGCCCCCCCTTGATATCGCAGAAATTAGACAGGTTAAGTCCTTATTGGGTTTTGACTTTAAATAAGAAATTTTATGTTTTTTGAGTTGAGCCCCCTCGATCCCTCCTTCTCTTTAGCCGATTCCGCAGAAAATTAATAAATGTTGTCTTTGTGAGAATTTGAAATAACATACGAAATGTTGTCATGATACATTCATTACAACGGCAGTTATTATTGTTTTTGAGTTAAGCCTCCCTATTAATCCCCCTTCCCTTCGGTCGAGTAGACTGAAAAACAATAGGTGTCGTCGTTGGAGAGTTCTGGATTCTCATATAAAATTTTGTGTCGTTACGTTCACTCTATCGGAAGTTATCGTGTTCACAAACAGACGTTTTTTTTTCATATTTGGAATCTATGTATAAGTCAGAAAACATGAAAATTTTGAAATTAGATTACATAACTTCCCGTATACTTCGCATAGCTGGGAAAGTAACAGTTTATTATGAAACAGTGCAATATTTCACGCTGCAGAATCAATGTCGTGCTTCATTTGCAACAAACTGTGATCAAAGAGGAATCGCCATTTCTTCTAGTCCAATTTACCCCTTAGTAACTTTAAAAGAAAACCTAGTTAATGCGATTTCAGTTCATTGATATTCGGATAAAAGAGGTTCTACTGAAGTTGTACTTTACGTGTGTGTATTAATAATAAAACAAAAAAAACTTACTTGATGACAGTTTCAGTGATCTTCTGATCATTGCAAACATTTATGAACAATGGAAGGAGGTCCTACAAAATATAGTTATTTATGTAAGTATACAGACACTTAAGTATGCATCAAAATAAATAAGAGCAAAATGTTCAACCTTTTGCACAACTTGTGAAAATCCAATTGATCTCCGAAGTGTGCGAAGTGTCCGGTCTTCAACAGAGATTTTTTGAAGGATTTCATTTAGTATTTCTGCAAAGGTAGAATTGTTAGAAACAATTGTTTGAAATAAAATAAATAATTACATCCAAATACAGGCAGAAAAAATATCCTATATTCATAGATAATTGTTCGCACCAAATGAAATAACTTCGTAATTTTTGTATGAGTGTCGCTAGTTTTCTAGGAATAGGTGTACTAGGAATAGTGAGTTGTTATTAAGCAACCTGTTATATTTTAACTGCTATTTTCTTTCAATAGTAGCAGACTGCTACTTAAATTCAAAAATAAACGATTCAATAGCAAGAAAGGAGGTTATTATGTTATTGAATATATACTAAGTTTTTCAACTGTTGAAATTAGCATTTAATCTCCTTTCCTGTTATTCATAGAACTGCTATCGGCGACGGACGATCTTAATATTCAATTATAATAACTGTTTCATGATTTGAAGACCAATCGAACTGTTATTCTGCTATTTACTATATTTATTAAGCTTTGAATTGCGAATATTAAGTGAACAGACTGCTTCCAAAATTCCATCATGTTTATTTATTTGAAACAATTAAACCGACTTAGAAAGTCAATTGTAGGATCAAAATTTATATCTACTAGTTTACTTAAATTATTAAAATGAAAATGGTATTATTATAAAAATATTTATGAAGAAAATTAAAATGGAGGATGCTGAAAAAAATTAAAACTAAAGTAAAACACGCTTGACAGAAGCAAAGTAAAATAAAACAGGTAGATACTCTTTTAAATGAAAATAAAATAGAAAATTTGAAAAAAAATATATTATTTCAAATACGTAAGGGGATTAACGAAATAAGCATCCGGGCTTCAAATCGATAAAATAACAACTACTTTTGAACTGCTAGGAATATTTTTTAGTCTGCCCGCCAGGAAAAGTCCCTGTTCCGCTGTTCGACTCAGAAAATGGCAGTTGAAAAGTTGTGCCCCATTTTTCAAAGTAGCAGTTGTAAGCTGCTATACAGACAAAGAGCTTCAGCGTATCTCTGGAGCCATGAGCAGTATAGCCACATCAAAAAAAATTTTCCCATTTCGAAAGAAAAGGTGAGGAAAAACAGAAGAAACATCACTAAAACCCAAGACATTTTTTAACTAAAGACTAGGTACCTGATATGCTAAATTAAAAAAGAAAGGGTATTATCGTTAAGTTTCTATTTTTATTATCATTGTTCGAGGCATGAAAAAACAATTTTAATACTTGGGATAGCTTCAGTAAAATTATAACATTTTTATAAATGCGGAATCAAACATTTTGAGGGGGAAAATTTATTTAGAGTGGATTTATTTAAGGCACTCTCACCTATGAACAGACTCACCTAAACAGTTAGGGTTAACGATGTAGGTAGATCCGTCAAAACTGCCCAGAGTTCTGAAACAGTTATGGATTTGAGGGTTGTTCACCATCAGCCATTCCATCTTAGTTCAGTGAAGGCTCTGTCCTGTCAACAGACCGAATAAGAACAATAAGCCACATACAAATATAGTTGGAGTAGAGCGAGCAATATAACAGTATAATTTAAACAATTAACATTCAATCATTAGATTATCGATTATATATAGAGCCACGTGTATTGACGAGCACATAATAATTCCGTAACTCACGAATCTTTCATGTATGTTTATTGTACATACATACATATGTACATTGTATTTATAATGAAGGGAACGCTAATACAATATTTTATTACTTCCCTAATATCCTATAAATAAATCATAATAAATAGGTACATTGTTGAAAATCAAACATTTATAAAAAATGTTTCCTAGAATAGAAAAACAAAAGCCGTCCGTGGCACAATAATATCGTCTTAGCGGGAAATGAACACTAACTAGTAAAGTCAAAGTTTAATTTTTTTCCACAGAAATCCTCTCCTCCTATTTATTTTTCCTTTACACCAGTTCTATTTTTCTTAGTTTTCATTTGATTCTCATAGTGAAAAGAATCGTTTTTCAGACGTCTTAACACTAAAGAAGTGGTGGGACTATGCAGCACGGAACAATGTTGTGTTAGGGAAACAAAAGGAAATTACCAATTTTTTAAACAAATAATATTTTTTAGAATTTTAGATTTTGTTTTAAATATGTATGTAATTAAACGCAGATTTCAAAATATATTTTTAATGCTTGGATAAATATACATACATGTACATATGTACGTACATATAATAAATCAATGTTCAGTATGTACAAATTTGTCAATTTAATAAATGTTATCAACAAAATACATACGTGTTTTATTCTTTAGCTCACCTAAAAACACTTTTTCGTATGCTTTAATTGATATATTTTTTCTCATTAATTGATGATTTCCTTTATCCGGCGTTTTCTGTTATCCGGCGTCACGTCGGTCCCGGCAACGCCGGATAAGGGAGAGTCTACTGTATATATGAATAAAATAACTGCAATATTAACTAAGATAAATTGTTGTTAAATATTCAATTTAAAAAATAATTTTCGTTTAAGTTTTTATCTAGGACAGAAATAGTCAACCCAATACATAGGACCCTTAATGGTCTTTGGTGCGGCGCACGATGATTAGTGTTCCAGTTTTACTGGATATTGTCTTTTTAGTATTTATGATGATGTTTCTTTTTTATTTGTTTATGGAGACTTGTTATTTGAGTAGACATATTTAAATAAAAAAAATTCGTCTTGAGCCGCCTAGCCTGCGTTCGTTACAAAATGTTTTGTGTATAAAAACCACATTATTTGAATTATTGTTTCAGTGCTAATACTTGCTGGCTACACTGACTGTCTGAAGCTGAGTTGATATTTTGCTTAATTAGAAATAATCGTGTAGAAAATGCGAACATTCAACAATTCACCTAACAAATGTTTCCCCCTCTGTAGTGTGCCAGTTTCAAAGCAGAACATTGTTCCATATTCGTACACAAACACATGATGAACATTGCATCCACGATACTCATATTTGACAAAGGTTTAGTGGGGGTCTGTACGTCATTCTGAAGGGGGAACTTTGGTGAGGTCACGTGGTGATCTGTTGGAGTCTAGGTAGCCGCCCCCTCGTGGCGCCCAGGTCACATGCCTTAATTAACAGAGCCCTTACGTAACTATAGCCCCACTTGAGGACAATCCTTCACTTCTCTTTACCTCAACCCCCCCCCCCCCCCCCCCCCCCCCCTCCTCCGCCACGCATACCAGATCTCATTCATTCAGATTGATTTCATTTCACTGAAACCCAATTAAAGAGGTCTAAGCTCTAATACTCACGTTGCTTAAAATATTAATTAATAATTTCAGGGTTTAGCTGAGTAGGTAAATTTCTTCTTAGCAAGTTTGAGATCCCGGCTTCAAATCGCTGGACATTGAGTTATTGTTCGTAAAATTTGATTAATGAAATATATTAAAATTGCTGTTGTAAATTATAGAATGATAGCAGCCTGTAGAGCCTTAGGTGTAGTTGACCTTGTCCTAGTTGTAGTAAACTCCCGCAAACAAAAAAGTCTCAAAATTAAGAGATACAGTAGAACCTCTATAAGTCGAACATCAAGGGAGACCCCAAAAAATACGAGTTATAGAGTTTTCAACTTATGGAGGATTTCGACTTAGGCGGATTTTGATTCGACTTGTAGAGGAGTTAGAGAGGTGAAATAAATAAAAATTCAAGTTACAGAGGTAACAAACATATTTAATTTTATTATAAATCAACATTATTTCAAAACATCCTTAAAATAAAAAATACGTAGTATATGTAGGTATTAAAAAAAGTCAGTAATTTTTTTTTGCTTTAGATAATTGGTAATCCAATTTATTGTATACTCCTAAATTGTTTTCTAAGAAACAATGGTGTACATTGTCGGCAAATTCTTAAAGTCGGTAACTTATTTTTCTTCGAGCTATAGAAGTAATAAGTTTCAAATTATCGAGTTGTAAAATAAAACATTGCTATGTTCGAGATACAGAGGTCCAATTTATTTTTTCGAGTTATAGAGGGAAAATATGTACCAAAATGGCTTGTAGAGACTCACTGATTATTTCGACTAATAGAGGGTTGAGATTTCGAGTAATGGAGGTTTTGGGGCTTGAAGGGAAAGGAACAAAACTTTTTTTCGACTTTTGGAGGTTTTCGACTTATCGAGGTTCGACTTAAAGAGATTCTACTGTATCTTGAATCAGACAACAGAGCCAATGCTTAGTAATATGGAATACGATAAGATGTTCATAAAATATCTTATCACATAGTGGGTTACTTAGAAACTAATCAGTAAAAAAAAAAAAAAAAATTATTTTAGAGAGTGAAAATAGAGAAATTTACATCTGAAAAATATGGAATTCTCTATTATAATAAAAAAAAAAAAAAAAAATTAAAAATAAACGAAATCCCGCCTTCAGAAAAATAAGTGAAAAAATAGTATCTAAAGGTAACAAAAGATCAATGAGAGAAGGACCATCGGAACAATTTACTGCAACACGAGCTTAACTTTAAAATTTTTCAATAATTATAAAGAAAATTCGCAAAATCCGTAGTCGGACGACCTCGTTATTACGACGTATCTTGCGACTTTTCTAAGATTTGGTCTTTTTTACTATTACTTTTACAGAGTGGTACTAACTTTTTTTCCGAAATAGAGTTTTTTGTTTATATATAATAATATTATTTTATTTTATAAATTTTTAGTTGTGCCTCGGCATCTTCAGTCTCGCGGGACTGAGGTTTTTACTCAACAGGTAATTTTTAGGCCTCAAAAATCGAAAAAGTATTTAATTATTGTTGTGAATAGAATATTACTAAACAAAATAATGACGTTGTACCGAGGGCACCGGTAGCTCAGTGGTATGTATGCTTGCCTTCTGAGCTCAAGATCTAGCCGAGGCCCTTAGTTTATTTTATTTGGGAGGTAAAATAAACTTAAGCATGCCGTACTTCGGATGGGACGTTAAGCGATGGTCCCGAGCCTGTACGATGTCAGGTACTCGTTAAAGACCCCTACCCTAGGTGAATAAAAATTTAGGGTAGGACTCCCACAGTAGAGTCGGCCTCATGTCCACAAGTGACGAAAGAGCGCTCTGGTAGTAGGCGATATGACCTCGTAGTTAAAGCCCGGGCATGACTCATAATAACTAAGTAACTAAGATACGGTTGTCGGCATTTATCTCAAAAACCGGACGACCTGCGAAAAATCGTATTTGTTAAAAAATATGTATTTTAATGTTCCCTACAACTATTACTTGAAAATATGTTTGGATAGGTGCTTAACATAAGCGGTATCTTGTAAACTGTAGTTAGGCCCTAAAGTGGTCTCTTAGGAGTAAAGTGGTCTCAATTTTCGTGTGATACAAAAGTATATATAAAATAATAAGAGGGGCACCGGTAGCTCAGTGGTATGCGTGCTTGCCTTCTGAGCTCAAGTCGTGGGTTCGAAACCCGGCCGAGGCCCTTAGTTCATTTTATCTGGGAGGTAAAATAAACTTAAGCACGCCGTCCTTCGGATGGGACGTTAAGAGATGGTCCCGAGCCTGTACGATGTCAGATACTCGTTAAAGACCCCTGCCCTAGGTGAATAAAAATTTAGGGTAGGCAAAATTTAGGACTCCCATAGTAGAGTCGGGCTCATGTCCACCAGAGTGACGAAAGAGCGCTCTGATAGTAGACAATATGACCTCGTAATTAAAGCCCGGGTATGAGTCATAATAACTAACTAACTGACGTTGAGCAAAATCTTGACAACAGCTGACTAAATCACATAGCCAGCTGTCTATTGAAGGGAGGAGCAGGCGCCCCCAAGCTAATTTAGATATCTATAATATTAGAGGGAGCTTGTAACTTAGAGATAGCGTGCTAACCTACTGAACTCAAGATCGCGAGTTCCAAACAAGGCGAGGCCGTTTCTTTTTATCTGGGAGGTAAAAAAACCTTGAGTACGCCGTCCTTCGGATGGAACCTTATTTAAATATTTTACGCGTTGAAGCCCGGGTTACAATAACTATTTATCATATTACACTTGCATGGCTAATACGTATGAGACAGAAAAAAATAAGAAATAATATAATTAATTTGTTAGCCATCAATGAGATAACTTCTAAATAGTATATTTTTCCAACGTTACATCTGAGAGGATAGAATATTATTTTGTGCAATGTTTCTACAATAAATAGAGTTTTAGTATAAATAGAACCATATCATGTGCACATTGGTTATGTAAGAGATAAAACTGCATGGGAGAAAAATTTCATCAGAAAATTGGTTGGGTGAATGAAACCTTAGAAGTGTTCTGGTATACTATTTATAGGCATTCATTAAGCCCACAGTTACACAAGCAGCAAGATAGGCTATCGTAGTGCCAGTGTCCATTGGTTGACGTACCTCATGGTTGGACTGCTACCTCCCTACTTATCCTTAAATTGGCAGACTCTATTTGGGGCCTTTTTTCCGATGGAAACCTTTACAATCAGTAACAAAAATTTTCGGACAATTTATAATTTTGTTTTTCTTTTGCAGTTACACATAGTTATATGGCAAAATATTTAATTCAAGCAAAGTTTTAAATTTCGAGATCATCAATCATTTCAAACGCCGTAAAACAATTAATTAAACATTTACAGCTAATAGGATATTTTGCATTAATAATTGAAGACAAGAAATTCACGTAACAAAATTTTCTGGACACCTGTTGTTTGTTTTGTAAACAAATGCGACTCTGATCATGATCTTTAATCCCTTCTCAACCAACCGCTAATACCGAACAAATAAAATGTGTTTATATCCTTCTATTACTGCATTCAGTAGTTATTTGTATTTCCTGCTGTCAAGATGGGTCGATCATCTTTTGAAGTTCAACAGATAATAATTTTTAATTATGAAAAAGGATTAAGTGTCCGCAAAATCGGTGGTATGGTAGGCCAAAGTAAAAGCACCGTAGCCGATGTAATTTGAAGGTATAAGCACGAGGATCGGATAGATTTGAAATCTTCCTCTGGCCGTCCAAGAGTATTAAACGACCGAGAAAGGTGTAGCGTTGTCCGGAAAATTAAAAACAAGCCCTCGAGGAGTGCACCTCAGATCGTCGCCAAGGTATACAGAGAAACGGGAAAGAAAGTTCACCCACAAAATGTTCGAAGAATTCTAAAAGAAGCAGGATATAATGGGAGACCAAAAACCGTTTGTGAGTGAAAAAAATATAAAAAAAGATTGAGCTTCGCAAAAGAGTTCCAGAATCATTCAGAAATTTTTTGGAGTAATGTCATTCATCTGCGAGGTAAAATAAACTTAAGCACTCCGTCCTTCGGATGGGATGTTAAGCGATGGTCATGAGCCTGTACGATGTCAGGTCAAAGCGGTTGAGCTCTCACATAAACACACGCATGCAATTGATCTCTGATGTTCACACGATTACAAAATTTTTAGTACATATTATTATGTATACATATATTATATGTATAGGGAAGTAAACAAAAGTAAAGTAATAGTATATGTATACATATATTACATGGAAGTAAACGGACATGATCTGGAAACATTTATTTGTCGAAATAGAAAAAACGTTTAAATTAGAAAAATTGGGTACTTAGTTTCTTTAGAGGGAAGGTGGAGGGGATAGAGTAGGGGGAAGGGACGGTTTCTGCCGAGGGTCAGCGCTGCTGTCGCTCTCTTCCAACGTCATATCACAAAAATCTAGTTTTCTGACATTACATGACCTGAGATTTCTTTTTATGTTGTGAAGAGTTACAAGATACAAGAATATTTTATTATTGCGGTTTGTTCTATTGCAAGCAAATACTTTTGAATGTAAGTTTAATATATTTAGTCCCGACAGTCGCGACAAAATTTGGAGAAGGCGTAATGAGGAACTGAATCTAAAAAATTTAAAACCAATAGTAAAACATGGGGGTGGCTCAGTGATGGTGTGGGGGTGTATGGCGTCTAGTGGAATTGGTGAACTGGTTTTCATTGAAACCACCATGACTGGAAAAGTTTATGCCGAATTACTAAGGAGCAATTTGAAAAAGAGTGCTGAAAAACTTGGGATTTTACGGACTTTTCATTTTTACCAAGACAACGATCCGAAACACACCTGTGAATTGGTACGTACTTGGCTTTTGTATAACTGCCCTAAAGTTATGAAACCCCCCCCAATCGCCCGATCTCAACCCAATTGAACACGTATGGGGTGAGCTCGACAGGAAAATTCGATTAACACCCATTGCTTCAAAAAACTAATTGAAACAAAAGTTATTAGAAGAGTGGGGTAAAATATCTCCAAATTTCACCAAAAAATTAGTTTCATCATCAATGCCGAATCGAATGAAAGATGTTATTACACAAAAAGGGTACCCAACCAAATATTAATTAACATTATGGTTTTTGAATTTGTGAAATCGTAAAAAAAACATTGAATTTATTTATAGTTGTTTACATTTTTGTCCGAAATTTTTTGTTACCTACATTACTTGTTATAAAATTTATTAAATTAAAATATTTATTTGTTCTAATCAAAGCTGTTTTTCCTTTATCCTAACCCACTTTTGAATTCTTATTCTTGATTGAAAAATGGCTTTAATTATTTTTTTAAATTATTTTTTATTACTTGTGCATTTAATTATTATAATTTTTTATTGAAAAATCAAACCGTCCGAACATTTTTGTTACTGACTGTATATTAAAGATATTTTAATAGGTAATAATTTATAAAAGACGACAAGAGCTAAAAATTGCAACAGGTACATAAGAATTTAAACTCAAACAAGCGTGCTAAAAGATAAATATATATTTCTCAACATCGGATTCTAAACAATTTATAAATGATAATACGAGCCACTGTTAATGTTGTAGTGAGGTTAGTCCGTGTTTTTTGTCTTATAATGGTCCGTTTCAGGTAATTTGTTTATCTCTGTGGTCCATGTCAGGTAGTCTGTTTGTCTATGATTTTGGTCTCAGGTAGTCTGTTTACAGGTGTAATTAAGTGGTTGAAGTTGGTGGAGCGAATATATCAATGTCTCATGTCTGGGTGTGTATGTATTAGTATAATGTATGATGTTTCTATGGGTATTGTATTCTATGTCGCTTGGTTGGGCGGTGGTCCATATGTCCATCTTCTGGTCTTTTCCTTTTGTGAGTATGTGAAAGTAGTTTGAGTGGGGTGAAAATCGTGTCAGATTTTGTGTTTAGTTGTTCGTTAATGATGTTGTTGGTGTAAGGGAAACTTGTTGTCCTGGATGTTGGTGGGGTCGTGTCCATGGTCGTGTAGGTGGTTACTAAAGTTTGAGTCTCGTTTGTTGAGTCTGAATGAACGTATGTGTTCTGAATATCTGGTTTTGAGTGTTCGTCCTGTTTGTTCAATGTCAGTTTGTAGACGCCACAGTGTCTGTTTTGTCTATGTTGGTATTTAAGTTATACCGTAATGTGTTGTCAGTATGCAGTGCTGTTAACAGGCCTTCTTTGTTTTCTTTTTTTCTCTCTTAAGATTTATACATAAATGCACTTATTCACCTCATTAATAACGGAAATTTCAGTTAATAACGAAACCCTCTGTGGTGTATAGCCCTACTGTAAACCATGTCTGTTGATTCTGGAGGGATGTCTTTCCTCGAAAGAAAGAAGCACTGCCGAAACTTGAACCTCTAATATCATTTTTGTGCAATCAATAAATATGATTCATTGTCCGAAGAATCAAGTGGAAGTGAAGATGAAGCTAATAGTTGGTTGGTACTCCAAACAAGATAGGACCTTTCATAAAGACAAAACCCCACCTTTAATAATGTACCATTGTAATCGTATCTGTAATAATAAGCTTTCTTTCTTCATCAATTTGAGAAACGCGGATGTATCGGGGTAATTTGTAACAAATAAATAAAACAAACTTCTGTTTGAAATATTGTCTATTTCACAAAAATTGTATACCTTTTTGCCGGTTTCGGCATTATACCATCGCGATGCATCGTCAGATTTAGTTATAAACTGTCAACTTGTCGAGTGCAAACCATTATTATATATCAGATAAGGAAGGCATTTAAAATTTCAACTTCGAAATATTCATCGCTGGGAATGTGTTTGGTCTGAAATATGTTCTACCCTGCCTAATACCAGTGGTGAAAACTAAAAATAATATTAAAATTATTAAATTCTAAGAACTAATTAATGTGTATATGCGTCAAATGATGTTTATACATTTAATGAAATTATTACTGAAAACTTAAGAATATTAATTAAAATAAAATTAAAATTAGAGAATTTTCCTATATATTGTATATACAAGAAATATAATATATGGAAGAGGGCGCCGGTAGCTCAGTGGTATGGGTGCTTGCCTTCTGAGCTCAAGGTCGTGGATTCGAAACCCGGTTATTTATTTTTTATTTCTAGTTGTTCTAAAAATTAAGATGTTTGATGTCTTGAAAATTCTTGAGAGAAGAAGGATATAATATCTCACAGGATGTCAAATATAAGATAGTCTGACCTCTCACAGATTTTTATTGGTAGTAATAGCTAGCCGGCTTTTGAGGTTTCCCTCATCATCAGGCAGTCTGATAAAAAATTTAAAATTTTGAATAGAACTAAATAATATAATAAAAATAAATAAATAACAATCTAAAACATTAACAATTTAAAATATCATGGATGGGGACAGACGAGTTATCCCTGTCCACCATCTGAGTCACAATTTTTTTTTTTTTTTTTTTATCAGACTGCTTGATGATGAGGTAAACCTCGAAAGCCGGCTAGCTATTACTACCAATAAAAATCTGTGAGAGGTCAGACTATCTTATATTTGACATTCTGTGAAATAATCACTTCTCACTACATCAGCCATCTTCATATTGATATAATATCTGTTTTAAAGTAATCAATCCCATGAACCAGTACTCAGATAGAGTTAGTGACAAAATTGTGAATAAAAGTGAAATATATAGTCAACAGTGCGCGACGTGCAACCAATTGTGTATTGGACAGACTGGTCGACGTTTTAAAGACCGAGTTAAAGAACATATCTCAAAAAAGAAATTAAGGCATCCGTTCTACTTTCAAGATCTACATCATCGAAAATAGCCACACTTTTGACTCAAACTAAAGAATCAAATATCTCAATTTTTGCTCAAATTAATTTTAGTTTTAGTTTTACCATTGTTATTAGACAGTGAAAAACATATTTCAGACCAAACAAATTCCTAACTGTACAGTCTAGGGAAATTCCAACTTGAAATTCTAGCACCCTTCCTTACCTGATGTATAAGAATGGTAAGCACTCAGCAAACTGAGAGTTTATAAGTTAAGCCTGATGATGGTGCAATTACAATACAAAAAACGGCTTTCTTCTTTATAGCTTCTTTGGAATTTTGTAACCCCATGCAATTTTGATATTGGGAAGATAGAGAGCCGATATGAACTAACATAAAAAAAGTATAATTTCTTTAAAAAAAAGTTTATTTATTTAATTGGAGAGGCGTTATTTTTGCCTATGGCTGATATGTGGTTTTTTCATGTATTTTCTTTTCAATTCTCCGCCCTGTGTCCTCTTCATGGCTTCTATCTTCATATTCAACATGATTTAATTTTTTTTTTTTTTTTCTAAATGCTAAATTATATCCATTTAAAGATTACAATCGCCCAGTTTCCTGTTTTTGACCTATAAGTAGAGTTGAAGGAGATGTTGCCAAAGAGATATCTAAAAATTGAACCCCTCCGGTCTGTATTGGGCCTGCAACTGACGTGAGTGGTTACCTGGACTTGACACAAATAATCCAACTTTATTTTCTGTCAACTTAGGACGAGTATTTTTATCATATTATATAATAAATTTTTATCCTCTCACTTTGTATTGCCAATATTACTGCTATTATCAGAGTTATTAATAATTATAAATTATATTGAGTACCCTCGAATTCCTAACTAATTATTCTAAGATGAAGTACATCAATTCAGGGGGGGGGGGGGGTCAATGATACCATTTCTAATGATTCAATTTAATTAATTTCCCAATATTTATTTATTTATTAACATTTTTACTTTTTACACCTATAGTATATGGAAGAATTGTAATCGTGCAAAAATCCGAGATCAGTTTCATAGAATTTTCACATTTCAAGGCCCCTTGAATACCTTTTGACCATTTTCACGATGATGTTTTTCTGTGTGTGTGTGTGTATGTGACTGATGTTATGATGTGAGCACTCTATCAAAAAAACGATTGTAGCTATAAACTTGAAATTTGGAATGTAGAAATAAGTTTGCAGGCCATCCGGTTTTCAAAATACATGCCGAAACCCGTCCTGAAATGAAGTTTTGAAACACATAATTTTAGACGTTTCCTTGATTTAACAGAAAACGGTTAGTCCTATTGAAAAATGTATTCTTGCCAAAAATGCTCCTTATACCATTTCCGATCGCTATTAAGATTTTGAGATTTCAGGTTTGAGATAGGATCAATACGACAAAAGTTATAGCGTCGCAAACTATGAGAAATAAATTTCCATAGGAAATATTTCAAAATAATGTTGACATTTTATCGTGTAGCAAAAATTATAAAATATATTTTTATTACAGATCACTCTGTCTCCCCCTCCCCCTTCTCAAAATCAATTTATACTGGCTTACTATTTGAGAAGTGGAAGGGGGAGACAGATCTGTAAAAGAATGGTTGGTATAAGAAAGTTCTATAATGGCCTCATCACATATTTTTTCTAAATTTCAGTTTGGCTCCAGCGTTACTATTAAAAAAGAATGTAATATTTTTTTCAGGAAATATACAAAAATATTACAAAGAAGTATGATGAGGTCGCACACTGAAGTGTTCCGTAAGCGAACATGATGATGATTATTGATGTATCAATAACTCATATTTAATAATTTGTATTGTTCTGAAATATATTTTCGGTCTACGCCACTACCATGAGTTATGAAAATTCGGAGATTTCATGGTTTCAAATCAAATTTCAAGTTATGAGTTGTAGTAGCTAGAACCGCCTCTTAGGTACCTTCTATACGAGAGGAAAAATTTTGTTTATTTTCCTATAAAATTTTAGAAACAATGTGTAGATTTATGTATGTAGCTCGAATTACTTTGATATACATAAAAAAAAAAAAAGTTATATAAATATTATTTGAATTATGTGTTAGGGTAACCTCATGGAACTGACACCAGTAGTTTCCAAGATATCAAGGGGGGCCTGTGTGATGTCAGGTACTCGTTGAGGAACCCCATCCTAGGTAAGTAACCTGGATAGGCAACATTCAGGACTCTTGGCTCCATGAGACCATCAGAGTGACGAAAAAGCGCTCTGATAGTATATAACCTCGTAGTTAAAGCACCCGGGCTTGGGTCACAAAAACATACAAACAAAAAAACTATAGAAGCCTCAGTGTGTGAAAACTTATATTCAAAATTTTCTCAACGATATTTTAAACTTATTAACAAATATGTGATGTGACCATTACAGGACTTTCTTGTACCAACCACGTTTCTCTCCCCCTCCCCTTCCCAAAATCATTTCATTCAATAAAATAAATATTTAAAAAATAATAATTATCAAGTTTTTTAAAATGGTTAGTGATTAGAACTTGGCACTACCAAATGCGATGTTCTATCACAAATTTTTAATAATATTACCTTTTTAACAAAATAAAGGGTCTTTTATCAATTTTAGGCAAATAACAGGATACTCAAGGTTGGTGTAGCATTAAATTTTTTAAAAAACAAAGATTGTTATAATGTTAATTTTAAATTTTAAATTGTTAATTCTTGATGCACGGTTTCTATTATGCTTGTTAATTTATTATTTCCAGTCACTGATGATGGGAAGAAAGAACCCGAAACGTTTGACAATGTAACATAAGAAATTTATAAATAAATTGGGAGTAAGAAATAAAAAGCTGCTGGAATATAAAACCTATTATCAACTATATGCTCCTAACACATTATTGAAAAAATCATTTCATTTTGTCTCTTTGTACAGCGTAATCCTGAGATTAGACATTCCTTTACCCTGTAATGCCAGTATGAAATAATTTTGAAAAGGGGGAAAGAGAGTGATCTGTAAGTGTGGCAGGTATAAGAATGTCCGTTAGTGGCCACATCTCATATATGTTATTTTTTTCTTCTTTTTGATTGATATATTCCTTATAGACATTTAGTTTACATTCTTCGGGCCGCCATAACTTTTTTTTGTATTGATCCTATCTTAAAATTTGAGGAGTTATTAGCGTTTGGAAATTTTATAAGGAACATTGTTAGTAAGAATCAAATTTTCGATAAGATTAACTGTTTTCGGGTAATCAAGGAAAAAGTTCCAAAAATATGTGTTTCAAACCTACATTTCAAGACGTTTGTCGGGGTTAACACATTGGTATGCGTGCTACTGAGGTCAAGGTCGTGGGTTCGAAACCCGGCCGAGACCCTTATCTGGGAAATAAAATAAACTTAAGCACGCCGTCCTTCGGATGGGACGTTAAGCGATGGTCCCAAGCCTGTACGATGTCAGGTACTCGTTAAAGACCCCTAGCCTAGGTGAATAAAAATTTAGGGTAAGACTCCCACAGTAGAGTCGGCCTCATGTCCACAAGTGACGAAAGAGCGCTCTGGTAGTAGGCGATATGACCTCGTAGTTAAAGCCAGGGCATGACTCAAAATAACTAGATAACTAAGACGGTTGTCGGCATTCATCTCAAAAACCGGACGACCTGCCAAAAATCGTTTTTGTTAAAAAATATGTATTTTAGTGTTCCCTACAACTATTACTTGAAAATATTTTTGGATAGGTGCTTAACATTAGCGGTATCTTGTAAAATGTACTTATGCCCTAAAGAGGTCTCTTAGGAGTAAAGTGGTCTCAATTTTCGGGTAATTTCGGTCAAAATCTAATCAGATCTAAATTAGCACATTCTTTCATTCCAAATTTTAAGTTCATAGCTACAATCGTTTTAGCTGCAACGAACTCACAATTTTCCAATCACATAAGCACACACAGACAGACATATTCGTCAAAATCAGTTGAAAACTCGATCTCAGATTTTCCCACGATTACAGTACTTCCATATACTAAAGATATAAGAAAGTAAAAACACATTAGTTAATGAGGAATTCTGTTATTGAAAAGATGAACCGGGATTACATACCCTAATGTGTATGTATGTAGGATGTCACACAGGGAAAGTGTAATGTCAAGCAAGTTCCTTCAATCCTGGTTGTAGGGCTATTTTAGAGACAGTATCTTCTTCAACTTCTCACAACCCACCGGCCTTGATCAACCGAAATAATACTTATTTATAAATACATTTTTTTTTATCAGGAAAAGAGACAAATGGACTACTAGGAAATCTGTCAGTTAAAGAAAGATATTGTATAACGTTTTATGCTCAAAAATAAGAAAAAAGGGATTTGAAGAAGACATTACAGTGACATAATAAGAACAGAAAGATATTAAAAATATGAATGTCTTATCTGGACAAAAATAACCACCGCTGTCCATTTGAGCGAAATCATTTAAGAATAGATGTTGTGAATTGAAATTTACCCACTGAAAGATTTTTAAATAGTTTCAAAAACATCAGTATTCTTGTGGGTCAATATTTGAATTGATTCGGGATATTGCCACTAGCTTTTACTCATCATTTGAGGCATACCTACGTATATTAATGAAGAGGCACAATTTTTAATTGCATTATTTTTATTTATTCATTATTTTACTGTTTCTGAGAATATTGTGGGCAACATATACTTTCATCTTAGTCTATTATAATTCATGGACCAATTCAGCAAAGAAGTAAGCTATAAGAAATAATAAGTTTTTGAGTTAAGTTAGTCCAAGCAGATGCATATTTATGCAATTTGCCGTTGCTTAGCACATATTCGCTAAGGTGCCTACACTATATATTCGCTGAGGTGGCCACACACACATATATATACAAACAGTTAAAAATGTTATACGCTTCATCTTTATTTATTTATTTTTTTAAAGTCCCCTTATATCCCTTTATATAATATAATAATGAGATAGAGAGGGCGCCGGTAGCTCAGTGGTATGCGTGCTTGGCTTCTGTGCTCAAGAACGTGGATTCGAAAACCAACCGAGGGCTTTAACTAATTACAAGGTCATATCGCCTACTACCAGAGCGCTTTTTTGTCGCTTTAATGGACATGAGAATAAGTATCATATAAATTCGCTAACTTTATGCAGCTTCTGCGTGTACGGATTTTTAAAACGAAGAGAGAGACAATCCACATATCTGAACAACAAATTTATGAAACTCTCTCATTAGACAAGTGGATAAAAGGCTTCATTTACTCGGATAAAGACAGGAAAAACTATTAACCTTGGACATTTCGGGTCCTTATTTCCATTTACGTCAGTCATGAAAGTCACGTATTCAAACAGGAATGGTGACCTCGTTAAATGTGTTTCATGGATGGAGTATAACTTAAGTCTGGTTCAAACAAAATTAGAGAACAGAGAATTGTCCTCACAATTCAGGGTTTGATAGACATTGAATATTGACTAAAATACAGAAAAGAAGTCTTCAAAGATATCTTCATAGAATTTAGTTAATTCTTAATACTCCAACCAGGAGCGCTGGTAGCTTCGTTTTTTCAATACTCCATGAATAATTAATCCACGCTACAGGGGATTTACTCTCTATTCAATATTTTCCACCAGTACAAACTAAGTTTTAACAAGTCTTGTTTACCAGTCAAGTTCAAAAGAAAAATTTTCAAAAGTTCAATCAGTGGAGAATGAACACAGTTGTATTTAACAAAAGAAAACAAATCACTTTAGTAAAAAAGAAATTACTGATGGTTGGTGAATCAATTCACAACAAAACAATACTGAAACTGGCTAAAGAATACACTAAAAACCACAATTTCCACTGTCAATTAAATCAACTATTTACATCTAACTCATACACTCGTAACTGATGATTGAACATCTCTCTATCTAGATTTATGTACGTTTTTCTAGAATCTGTTAGTTATCAAAATAACCATGAATGTTTCCCGTTGGTCTTATAAGAAATGACATTCTTTTAAAAACATTTTTAAATGTTAGAACAACCCTAAAATAAATTAAAAGTGAACACAAATAACTTTCAATACGTTATTTTTGAAAAATTTAAACAAAAACATTATTAAATATATGATTTTAGGGTTATTTCGAAAAGTAAAGATCCTGCCCATTCTATGTGATCGTTGAATACATGAAATAACTTACTGATGGAAATAGATCGATTCAGTTACAACAATATTTCATAGTATGGTTAAAAAAATATCCAGGGCATAACTGAAGGGCATATGCACCAAATTTGAAGTGTGACTTACTACGGTCCTATAAGATCCTGGACCCTCTCCGTTACTCTCATCGATCAGCGGCTCTACCTTTCCATCTTTTTACTTCAACTATTCTCACACCCTTCTTGACGTCATCGAGCCTTCTATTACAAGGCCTTCTTGTACTCCGCTGTTCTACCGGTCTAGCGTAGGGCATCCCTCTGATTGGTTCAACATCGCCTAACCAACTCTATCTCCTTTTGAATGTGCCGGTAGCTCAGAGGTAGAGTACTTGCTCCTCTGAGCTCAAGATCGCGGGTTCGAACCTTCGGATGGGACGTTAAGCGATGGCCTCGAGCCAGTACGATGTCAGGTACTCGTTAAAAACCACAGCACTAAGTGAATAAATCTGGGTAAGCAAAATTTAGAACTCCATAGAAGATCGGGTTCATGTCCACCAAAGCGATGACAGAGTGCTCTGGTAGTGAGCGATATGATCTCGTAGTTAAAGCCCGGGCATGAGACAATAACTAACTCCACCTCCTTGAAGGGAAACTTGGTTTGTTTCCCCATACAACTCTCAGAGCTTGGCGTTGGTTCGGATCTTCCTCCATTCTCGCATACCGAGCCTCCTTAGGATTTTTCTCTTTCTTGCATGTGTTACTTCCAGCTTGATGATTGTTTTGTTTGTCCTTCTTGTCAAGCGCTCTAAAGCCCAACACCTAGCTGGATGATCTCGCGGACATGCTTAGAGCCTGTCGTTATAATTATACCGTCTGCATTCATATGTCACTATAGAGAAGAAGCTGGTTAGAAACGAAGCAGCTAAACGGGAAAAGAATAACGCTAGAATAAAAGTGTTGCAAAAAAAGGACAAGAGCAAACAAAAATCAGTCAATAACCCAGAGAATAGCAAAGACCGTCTGTCGGAGCAAGAAGAAAACGATGGAGAAGATGGAACCACCAGGATAGGAAGAACTGTTCGAAATAATAGGTCACAGAAGAACAATAAGTTGCCGCGAGTGGACGAGATACAGACGGAGTTTCTAATAAATAAAGGGGAGGAATTGTAGGAAAAAAGTTATCAGTGGTTTTGGGACATCTGTACAAAGAGGAAGCCACCGAGGAGTGGTCTGTGTCCATTAACTCTCCGATTTACAAAAAAGGGACAAGCTCTACTCCAAGAACTTCCGAGGAATAGCTTTACTAGAGACAGTCTACAGGCAAGAATGGTCGACAATAGACCATAATATAATCCAATAAAGTTCATGATCCGTTTCAGCCAAGTCACCCAAAAAAAAGAAGGGGATTGGGGAGGGAGAGGGGCTTAACATAAATACTACAATAACTGCCGATGTAATATATATATATCGACACGGAATACAGTATGTGAATTCAAAGCTCTATAAGAGCGACACCTATTAATTTTCTGCAAGAGACTCAGCTCAAAAACTCTAATAACTGCAAATTTAAATGAGATTTAGAAATGAAATATATACTCTACAGAGACTTCTGAATCCTCATATTTATATTTATACGAGGATTCAGAAGTTTCTGTATAAGTCAACTACTGATTTTTAGCCAACATTTGATTTTAGATGGAGAGCGAAAACTTATTCAATTAATTTGTTGATTAATTCGTGCTGGGGAAGTAAAAATATAATCTAAAATAAATTTAAGGAAGCATAGCTGGCAGATAGGATAGAGTGATGTATAACTTGGAGAAGGATGCTCAAAACGATGGTCTCTAGGTCGTAGAGGTGTTTAGTGAGACACAAGTTGTAGAATCAGCCTCCCCCCCTCCACAATAATGTTTGAATACACTGCTGCAATATCGTTTAATTAAGCAGGTTATGAAAATAGCCTTGTTCCGAGGAGAATAATTTACAGTCGAATAGTGAAAGTGAATTCAAGGTCAGCACTACACTTTGTACTGGTATGGTAATACTGACTTCTGTTGCTATGTCAAGTTGTAGAAATGGACACTTGAAAAGTCTTAATTTAGAAAATAGATTTTCTTTTTCTATTATTCAATATGAAAGAGCGGATACCTCACTCTTCAGAAATACAAGTAGAAGTCTACAGTCGAATAACACTGAGCACTGAGTGAGCAGAAAGCTGCACTTAGGCACTGTTCTCCTTCAACAATTCCCTCTCTTCTACGCTAATATTTAACTTTTTAGAATTGAACATTTAATGTTCTAATTATTCTTCATTGTATCATGAATTTCATGGAACAATAACAAAACTATCAATATTTCATCATCAATTCATAAAAAAAATAATAGTAAACTTTAGTGTGATACACAGCTTTATTCAACGACACTCTTTTATTTATTTATCAAGAAAAATGTATTTAATTTATTGCTTATAATATATTATTACTTCTGACAATTAATTGAAGTATAACTAATTGATGAAATATTAAGCACCTAATTCAAGTTCATTTTATTGTACTACGTAAACTATTCTTGTGTTTTAGTTAATTATTATATATTATAATTATTACAGATATGATTTCCACCTATTATCTAAATGGAAAACTTTTTATATTATCAGCTTGTGCTACGAACTACTATTTTACTAGTTCTCCCTTTGCAAAGGTCTTTTGTGTTTTCTAATCGTTTGCACAATTTCTTTCTGTTTTCTATTAAAGAGCATGTCCATATTTATTTATTTTTATATTATTTGTATATTTTTATTCTTATTATTACATTTTTTTCTCATTGAGACATTTCATATTTACTAATTCGTATTATTTTATATAAAATGTAAGATTATGTATTTTGTAAAGAACCCCACAACTTGCCATAAAGCTTTTATTCTTTAATGCAATAAACATTTATGTATCTATTTATTTATTTATTTCTGAAATCTTATAAAGTTAATATCAAGTGGATTAAGTATGAATAAGTTGAAGTTTATATAACATACCCTCATGTACACTGATGAAGAGGGTTCAAAAAATGAACGAGTCCCAAAATGTGTCCAAAAAAAAAAAACTGGGTGCCCAGATTGGGCCAGAGACTAGAGAGGCGGCGGAAGAGAATGACACAGAACTGAACTGGGGGGGGGTCTGGGAGGGAGGTGCGGTGCCCAGTCAACCGGTATCAAATTCACGTTTCTTCCCCACGTGCCTTATCCCCCCCACCCCTCTGTTCCTCATTTCAGACCCTATTTGCCCAATGAACAGATTCTTTTTTCCTTCTTCTACTTCTCTTTTATTTTATTTTTTTGCATAGGTATTCGATTTTTATTAACAATTAGAATGTATTTTACCAAGGACACTTTGCAGAAATTCTTGCAAAATTCTGGAATCCACTCAACATATGTGTGATGTTTTCTTCCTGAATGTTGACTGACTGAATAACGTGACCTAAACAACAAAGATAAAGAAGAAAAAAAAAAAAAAAAACGGGACAGTATCCTCCTAATAATCATACATGAAATAGATTAGATAAACATTTATTTGGGTTCTCATAGCTCTGCCTGGCAATTTGGAGAACCTGCGTTCAAATCCAGAGATATTCTAGCAAAGTTCTGGAATTTTGTTGGTGTTTCTCCAGAATGCTGACTGAAATGTTACACAGAACTAAGCAAAAAAAGTCGCAGCCTATGTACTTCCCCAACAAGAATTAATCAATTACTGAATCATACTGAATTTTGTGTCGATATATTCATTACATCGGCAGTTATTGGGATTTTTGAGTTGAGCACCCCTCTTCTCAGATCCTTCCTCCCCTTCGGCTGATTCCGCTGAAAATTAATAAATGTCATCTTTATAGGACTTTGAATTTGAATATGAAATTTCGTGTCAGTACATTCATTACAATGGCAGTTATTTTATTTGGCTAAAAATCAATAGATGTCGTTCTTAGAAGGTTACAGGATACACATACAAAATTCCTTGTTGACACATTCATTCTATCGGGAGTTAACGTGTTAAAAGACACATTGACAGAATTTGTTTTTAAATTTTTGGAATAAGGATGTCAGAAAACATGAAATTCCGTTGAAAACTCGGCATCGAATTTTTGACCTATAATTTCTCCTATATTTCGTATAGCTGGGGAAATAAAAAAAAAGTAAGCCAAGTGCTTGTGCTTAGCCAGAAACATAGGTTTAATTTTTACAAGTTATGTTTAAATAATAAGAAACCTAATACTATAAATTGATAGTTTCTTTATTTAGTCCCCATACAAAAACCTTTGTTCCACGGTTACTCCCCTCAATCAACCCCAAAACCTCCTTGTGATGAGCCCAGGCGCGCCCTTGTTACAGGCTTCAGACTCTAAAAGAAAAAAAGGTGCAGTAATTTTTTTTTTTTCCTACCATTTATTACAATAATTTGTGCAAAAAAAGTGTTTAAGGTTCAAAAGAAATCCGAAAGCATGCTTTAACAAAACATATCTTTATAAATAAGCCATATCTCTTGTAAAGGTGTTATCTATTTTACGACATCCATGGCCCCGGGAGGGAGTTTTATTTATGAAATAAAACTCACTCCCGGACGGGATTCGAACCCGCAAACCATGGTGAGACCATGCGACCGAAGCCCTACCCTCTAGCTCGCACGGCCACCATGGCCCCATCTCTCTATCTATAATCAAAAAATTTTAATTTTAATTATAGATAAGATAATACTGAATCATATGTTTGTAGGCGATCTTTTTTAAATTAGCCTGTTTAACCTTTAAAACATACTATAAATGATTTTAGCAAATTTCTTAGTGAAATATGACAGATCGTTTGAATAAGGATGTTCATAACGCTCATAAATGCACAAAAGTCAATCCTCTCAAGAAACTTCCCTTGCTATCCGCTCCCACCGCTTCATGCTACTCTGGCGCGTTCCCTTAGGTACGTATTCAAATTATATATTTGGGGTATATTTAACAAGAACTAATATTTATAGAAATCGTAATGTATTTAAAGAGCAGCCAAGCCTTTATTGACAAGAGAAGAATTTTGTCTAACTCAAGATGTAGTCAAAAAATTTGGAAAGCCCGGAGGATCGGGCGAACAACTTCAGTGTATGCTGCACTACAGAGCCAGTGAAATGGACAATTGGGTAAGTCACCCCCCTCCCCCCCCTCCCTCTAAATTATGGCGATTTTCGCAGTGAATCTCAACTGGGGTTCATGTTTTTCTAACAATGATTCTACCTTATCTTCTCACCTAAAATGTACTCGAGAAAAAGGTCTTGTTAATATTTTAATAGTGTTAAGATGACTCTGTACTCATATTCCCGAAAATGGTAAAACTCTTTCGAAACGTATTAGAATACAAGCTTCTTTGTAAATGAGACATATTACCTCAGTCATTTGAAAGCTTCATAAAAACGCGTTTCCGATGTAAAAAATCAGTTTCTTACATCTCTCAACCGCACATATGTTGTAATTTCACACTCAATAATAGTCAATAATTATTATTTAAATCTTTTAAATTCAATATTGGGTTTGTGAGAAGATTTTTGGGTAATCTAGGAATTTACATGCAGGTATATGTCTCCAAAATTATTTTTAGTCCCCGACTTAAATCATAATAATATTAAACATTTCCGGAGACATCTTCCAGTATTGGTCTCATCATATATTATGTATGGTTTTTTGAGTATTTTGTGACTTTTCTAGAAATAATAAGAATTGAATACAAAAAATGAAAATGTTGTAGTTTTGATGCAACTATATCTCCCAATTTATTTCTAGTCTTCGACTTAAATCATAATAACGTTAAACATTTCTGGAGACATCTTCTAGTATGGGCCCTCATCAAAATCCATATAATATATGTATATATATGTATGGATTTTTGAGTATTTTGTGACTTTTTTAGCACATTTGATGAGACCATACTAAGAATGGGAGGTATCTCCTGAAACGTTTAACATTATTATGATAAAAAAATATAAAGAACACATTTTTTTAATTAAAAATATTGTCTATTTCACAAGATATATAAACTATATGAGAGTACTTTCGGTATTCCTACCATCTTCAGCCAAAATACTCAGTATTTGTTATGTCGTGGGTGAAGATGATAGCAATACCGAAAGTGCTCCCATATAATTTATATACCTCGTGAAATAGACAATATTTTTTAAAAAATATCCGTTTTTCATTACATTTTTCATTAAGTGTTTCACAATATCATCTGCGAAAAATGTTAAGTATCGTTATTATGATAAGGGCTTTAAATAAGTTGGGAGATGTACAGCTGCATAAAAAAATGTCTATATTTATATTTTTTATATTAAACTCCTTCAAGATAAACTGTCGCTTAACTGAATTTCTTTGTCTGGTAAAAATTTAGAATTTTTTATAAATGTTTATATGAAACATTTATACCTACATACAATATACATAAACCGTTTTAAAAGTCTCAATTTATACAGCAAGGATGTTCCTCCAACAGTTTTTTAACTGAGACTATTTTTTGTTTAGGCGCCAATGTCTTGACTTTTTTAGTCATAATTTTTACAATGTTTAATAACTGGTTTTAAGTTGACAGAATGGTGGCTGAATCAAGCCTTCTTGGAAAACAGGGACCCTTTGGCTATCTACTCCAGTCCAGGATTTGTATTTCCCAAAAGAAATTTTACCTGCGAAGACGATCAAATATGGTGTGCTGCAAAATTAGTTGCTGGAGCTCTGGAGTTCAAGAAACTAGTAGATGAGTGAATATCATCCATACTCAATTTCTTTGTACATAAAACATACCTAGGGATCTTTGTAAAAACATTTACTTATTTCACCTCTAATATAGGAAACTTTTAATAAATAATTTATTGTAGAAACCAAGTAAATCAATAAATGTTATGAATGTTTGTGTTTGTAAAAAAAAAAAAGAAACTGTTAATTAATAGAAAAGAAATTATGATTTTTTAAAACGGGAAATATAAGAAAATGAAATAGTTTATGATATTCATTCATAAAAAACATTTTTATTTATTTTTTATTGGCAAAGTTTCTTAGTCCGTTTACATGTATTATCTATCTCTATGTCGTTCCCAATTTAAAAATGTTTAAATTGACTGCCTGCAAAATATTAAAATATAATAATGTGGAATAGTTTATGACCAATGTTTTACAGAACATTTTAAAATAATTCTTTTTTTTGTTATTAGGAAACTTTTACTCCGTTAATATTTATTATCTCTCGGTGATTCCCAATTAATTTTTTTTTTAATGGACTGCCTGCATGCAAAATATAATAAAATTAAATCGTTTATGACAGTTTTTACACATTCATTCATAAAAGACTTTTATGATTTTTATTTCTTATTTTTCATTGGGAAAGCTTTTACTCCGTTTACTTTTATTATCTGTCGGTGCTTTCAATAGTTTTTATTCATTATCGTTAAGTATATTTTCGAGAGTTGGTAGATGGGTTAATGATCTTGCTTCCTTCATTCCTCCTTTCGCTAATAAGATGGACTGACTCCCCATTACCATAACTTTTCTCTCATCTCTCGAAATTAGAATAATTTATTATTTTTCATGTTATATTTTTATTGATGTATGTTTTTTTTTTTTTTAAATATTTTAGAAGAAGAATCACTCAAGAGACCTTATGTGATTGTCCTCTGGACATGAGCCCATATTGTCGAATATTTGGCACATGTCGAATCCCAAGAACCAGTCGAGACTCTCTTATAATAAATGGATCTTCAGATTATATAATTGTTGCATATCGTAATAATTTTCATAAGGTGAGAGTGAAGGAAAGAGAAGGAGGGCCCTGGCAGAAGGCTTACGCCATTGCTCAACAACTGCGAGAAGTGGTGTGCGACAAAAATTCTGGGCCTCCTGTGGGACTACTCACTTCAGACTGTAGAGACAACTGGAGCAAGACTTTTGAAGACATGAGATGTTGTAATTATTTTATTTAGTAATAGTATACTAGTCAAAAAGGGAGTAAAAATATTTTAAGTACTTCTCTCAGTAGTAAAAAAAAAAAAAACTTTTGTTGGAACATTTCTGATTTTTTCTTCATTGCTTTTAAATAAAGTATGTTTTTTGGGTTCATGATCTCCATCGAGAACCCATATGTCATTCCGTTGTCTATTAGATAGATTGATCTATTGATTTTAAATTTCTCAAGGATTTATATATCACTTCGGCCTGAATAATGTCTCCTTGAGTGCTGATGACAAACATTTATCTGATAAGGAGGTGGGGGAGGAACGTTTTTGACAAACTAAAATGTTATACACCGCAAAAGATCGCAGCGAGTAGATTTTAAATATAATTTTAAAATATTTTAAAAACTAGCAGATTACTTCCCGTTGTCCGGTTACTAACTTTAAGCTGGTTAGTAACTGAGTGTTAGGTAGCTCTAAAGAACAAAAATCATATTATCACCCTTTTTTGTCAAAAGAAATTTAATTTTATCGGTCCCCCTTCGGTTAACAATTTTTATAAATCCAAATCAAATAATTAGGTAGCAATCATTTTATTCCCCGACCTCTTCCAACAACCCCCGCCGCGTCCAAAATTTTCAGATACCACGTGGCCTATGTTTGAACGGGCATATCTTGTAGATATTTCCTCCTCCAAACAATTGTGGCTTAACAATCAATAACACATTTAAAAAAAATACTACTATTGATTTTGATGTAATTTATAATTTGTTTCAGCCACAATCAACTGTCTAACAATGAACACAATTCAAGAGTCACTTTTCTTACTTTGTCTGGACCACCTCTGTCCTCCACAACATAGAAACGCAATGACCTCCATGGCAGCTGAATGTTTTTATGGCGTAGGTCCAAGTTTTCATTCAGCCAATCGATGGTTCGACAAAACAATACAGGTACAAAAGTTTCATTAAATTAGTTTTGTGTGTTGTGACTCATGCCCTGTTTTTAACTATGAGGTGCCTACTTCCAGAGCGTTCTTTAGTCACTCCGGTGGACATGAGCCTGACTCTATTGCAGGGGTCCGAAATTTTACCTATCCAGGTTGACTTATCTAGGATAAGGGACTTTAACGGGTACCTGTCATCGCACAACCTCGGGACCGTCGCATAACTTCCGCGTGCTCAATGTTATTTTTACTTCCTAGGTCAAAAAACCTAAGGGCCTCGGCCGGGTTCCAAACCCGCAATCTCGAGTAGATTATGCTTCATTTTAATGCGGCGTTTTCAACGGAATTTCATGTTTTCCGACCTCCAGATTCCTAATATGAAAAAAAAAAAAAAACATTAAGACGTAGTCAAGGTCCACGCCGTAGATTTTCCGAGAAAACGTCATGATAAAATCATTTTTCATTTTCTTTTCGATGCTGCCGTAGCTCTTGCATTTGCTCGGCACTAGACTTTTTAAGTTTTTTAAATTCCTTTTGATGCGAGCTTTCCTCTGATTTGCGTTTTCTATAATTCCGCGCATATTTACGATTCATATGAGACATCTTTAATTTTTTAGCAATTTTCAATTTAATACAGATTTCTACATATATTTCGGCGAATATTTTTATTGTTTCTTTGAGTCCTAGTAGTGCTCCTCAAGCTCTTTACAATGACACCCAATCAACGTCCTATCTAAACGCGTTATCACGCTACACTAATTTCTAATTTTACACAACGCTAATTCGCAACAATCATCCGCCGGCGCCCACACTAGCCCGATAACGTCACAGGCAAAGCAAACACTACACAACAAACACGTACAGACATGCTCTATCCATTGTGACCTCAACCGTTGTTATCGCATTATTAGTCTTGTAGTTATTATCGATTGAAATCTGACGGTATTTCGTAACAGAAGAAAGTTTGACAGGCTATCACTGCGCTTAACGAGCGAATAGATGTTTTCACGTCAAAAAAACTTACTGCCTGCTTGTGTGTGTGTGTGTGAACACGATAACTCACGATAGAACAAATGTATCGATACGAAGTGTTTATATGTGAATCCAGAACCCTCTAAGGATTAGGGAGAGGCTCAACTCAAAAATCCCAATAACTGCCGATGTAATGAATGTATCGACATGCAATTTTATATTTAAACAATAAGGATGGCATGGTCGAAGGGAATAGGTAGACCAGAGAAGGGGGACTCGACTCAAATAACTTAATAACTGCCGATTTAATGAAGGTATCGACACAAAATTTAGTATGTTGATTCAGAAGCCACTGTGTAAGTCAAATATTTTAAAAATTTTACCCTAAATGGTCGATTCGCTTTAGAGGCAGAGCCAGAACGAAATTAGTTAATTTGTGGGGAAGTACATAGCCAGTACTTCTTTTTATTTAGTAGTGTTGTTTACTAGCATGTCTCTTACGTAATAATGCGCTCACCCAGTGGCGTAGCGTAGTAGGGGCGGCAGGGGCGGCCCGCCCCGGGCGGCACCTTTAGGGGGCGGCAACATTTCACAATAAATAATAATAATATCTTGTAAATATTTGAACCATCATATGGTCTGCACTTATTTGATTATCAGCTGGCAGGATGACAATGTTGTTTGGATATACAGTGTAAACTCTATATAGCGACACTTAAGGGACTGCGCATTTTATGGCGTTATTGAGAGTTGTCGTTAAATGAAGAGAAGAAAAATCAATACATATTACATTACATTTAATAGTATTTTACTATTATAATATGTATTTACTAATAAAGTATACAATTATATAGACAATAGAGACTTACTACTAGACAATAAAGCAACAAAATAACAAACAAAATACCGTACACAGCTGCAGTTCTTATTAATTTCGGCAACTTGGAAGTACTGTTTATTGCTTAGTGATGACGTATTGTTGTCGTTATTTAGAGTGGGTGTGATGATTCATAGAGTGTATCATTGTATGGACAAGGTAAACCACCAAGATTCAAGTAATTTCGATGTTTTAGGGAGTTTGTCGTTAAATATAGTTTACACTGTATTTATGACTTTTTTATTTGTAACCGGTACAATACACAATAATGATGCCTGTTCTTGCCGAAAAGTTCTTTAGAATTAGTGTATATTATAGTCTTTTAAATTGAAATACCTAAATAAGAGGACAGCAAAATTTTCTTCCGCCCCGGGCGGCTGACACCCACGCTACGCCACTGCGCTCACCCTCATTATTATTGTTAGTTTTACGAGATATAGTTAAATTTGAATTCCAGTTAAGTAAGCACGGAAAGTATACAATGTATTTTTATTGTATTTAAGCTGATAATATTATGAGAGCAAGTAAGAAATACCTTGTAAAAAATTAGACGAACTCGTTTGTACAGGAACTTTTCACCTCCCAGAAAAAGTAAATAAATAAAACAAATACTATTTGTTTAGACCGAAATGTTTTTTTATTTATTTATTATATAATCATAGTGAGTTTGAAAAAATATATAGAATAAAAAAAAATGTCTTTTGAGGTCAGTTTATTGTCGGAATAGACGGAACTGTTGGAGTTACTCTGGAGCAAAGTGTGGCAGACCCCCATATCATGAATATTTTAATGGACTTCCTCTCCGATTATATGTGAGTATAAGTTATCCAACGAATATAACTTACTATTGCCATTTTCTATATTGTAAGCGGTATGCTTGAAATGTACACATTTATGTATGCATATGAAGAGTAGAGGAGGTCGAATTGGAGAATCAATAATAGCGCTACTAGAAACAAAAAAAAACCTTGTACTCTTCAAATGTACATTCATAGTTATAATAACTTGAGACCTAAAATACAAAAGTAATTGCAAATTATTTATTTATTTATAACTAATTTCCAAAAAATAAAATAAAATTAATTACTGATGATGGCATTCGCTCAACATATTAATTACTGATGATGGCATTCGCTCAACATATTAATTACTGATGATGGCATTCGCTCAACATATTAATTACTGATGATGGCATTCGCTCAACATATTAATTACTGATGATGGCATTCGCTCAACATATTAATTACTGATGATGGCATTCGCTCAACATATTAATTACTCATTTAATGACTGTCTATTATAAAAAATGTTTATCTACTTGAAAATTTCACGGACAGAAACTTCAACGAATAATTGGACGTATAAATAACAAACATTATCCAGTGTAGTAATAATACAAATGTTTTTTTTTTTTTTTTTTTTTTTTTTTGTAAAAGTAGAGAGCACTATGGGAAAGTTCAATCGTGCAGTGTGATAATAATAGATTTTTTTCATTCTTTTAATTGTAAAATTGAGAGCACCTTAAAAAAGTTCCATCATCGTGCAGTATAATAATAATAACGATTTTTTTCTTTGTTTTATTTGTAGAAATAGCACTATGGTAAAGTTCCGTGCAGTATAATCATAATATAATGTTTTTCTTTGTTTTGTTTGTAGAAGTATAATAAAAATATAATTTTTTCCTTTGTAGAAGCAGAGAGCATCGTGGGAAAGTTTCATCGTGCAATAGACCAGAACGTTTATGGTTTGATATTGATGCACGGATTATGGACCGTATTTTTTATGCTCATCGCAACTTAGAGAGGTATTAATAAATGTTTACATTTTTCAGTGCATAATTTTACTTAAAAAAATATCATTTTTATTATTATTTTAGTTCAATTTGCGACTTGGACCTATATTGTTTTAAATATTGTCGATATGGTAAGAATACCATAAAAAGATTTGAATTAAGCCCAGACAGTTACATCCAGATGGCAATACAATTGGCTTTTTACAGGTATTTATTATTATAAAACTTTAAAATGTAATTATGAAATTTAAATTAGTACCTACTTTTGAATTTAATTATAATATAAATTCAAATAAATATAGTAGAATGCATAAATACAAATGTAGCTTTCATCTAACGGTATATAAAATTAATAAGAAAGAATGGCCAAAAAGTAATCGTCAGTAATGTACAATTTTTATGTGACTGTGGAGTTAATCGATTTGGCAAGTGAAAAAAGTAAAGTTAAATTCAGTGTTCAAATTTTTAAGTTTTATATTACAGAAAACGTTAATCATTATAAATTTATATTATAGATTTTTTATTATCGATATAATATACTTATTACTTGTGATTAATTGATCAGCAATATAAATCTGCGATCTTGGTTCTTTAGTGATATTCGTGGGGCGTCTTCTTTTTATTTCTTTAACTTTAATACAACCTCTTAAGAAAATATTTTATTACAATAACGAAAACGGTTTTTTGTACTATTTGTAGAAAAAGGACTTGTACGTTTCGATGTAATTCATTTGTGCAAACAGGAAAAGAAAATTCAAAAAATCGTTTTCTAATTTAAAGCTTAATGTCTCAGCAAGTATTTCGGATTTGCCTCCCATTGGTCTCATTTTTCATTTACAAAATCTATTTTCTGAATATGAAGAAAAAAACATATGGTAACTTTTGAAAAAAAAAAAAAAAAAATTTACAAGCTTAACTTGAAGCCGAGAAGATTTTTAGAATTATCTGGAAAATTAACTTCAGCTAAAAAAATGTCTAATGGCATCTATTTGGGATGCCCTGTTTATAGATATGAAGTAAAATCGAATTATTTTTGTCCCAATGCTCTGCTATTAACATCAACTGAGATAAAATATTAGTAACAGAACTACAATTATAATAACTACAATAATTTTAGTTATGATAATTGCAATTATCCTCGCATGGTGGGCCTTCTGTCTCCATCTTGAATTGCCATTCCGAGTGAAGTACTCTTCCACATCGACCTCTCCTCAGTCCTCCCACCTTATAGGCTCTCTATTTTTTCCCCAATTTCCCTGTTTTTATTATCAATGTTTTGCTTCAAAACTCTTCATAGTGTAATGTGACAACTATATTACTGAGTAACGAACTAGTATGGATTAAAATTAAATATTGACACTAATTCAGGTTACACATGGAGCCGGGGGGTCAACACCAGCAAGTGACCACGAGGAAATTCAAGGAAGGCCGTACAGAAGATGTACGGTGCTGTACCGAAGAGAGTGTCTCCTTTACGGAGGCCATGCTCAACCCAATATTATCAGCACAAAGTAAGAGTAACGCACTTCACATTGCCGTCCATCGACACAGAGTTCTCGCTTGTGAGGTAACCCTATATCAATTATATTAGTGATAATTTTGAGCAGTGATTGGAAGAATTTTGAACAGAAACCGAATGTTCTGCCATCTCCACGATTAGTGCTTACATATACTTATATATTAGAGAGAGTGGCCCGGTGGCGCTGCTGCTTGCCCCCCGCCTGGCTAACCAAACGTTCTGCCAATCAATATTTTATTGGCTTAGGGATAATGTCTGGTAGTTTAGCTCCACAAAAGACAATGTCGACAATGAAAACCTAACATAAAGAGTAAATTTAAGGGATTTATTAAATAAATATTAAGGATTAAGCCTTAAAAAATTGAAAAGCTAATAAACAGTTACAGTTGATGTTCACAGAACTTAAAGGTGAATTTTTGATCTCAAACTTAAAAATATATATATATATATATATACATATATAGAAAATAAGGGCTAATAAAAGGCCGAAATTTCATTAAATCTGTAATTACGCGAAAACTGATTACTATAATTTTCTTTTCAGATAATTGTTTTTTTTTCACTTTCCCAGCTATATTAAGTATATTATCTTCAACGGAATTTTATGTTTCCGATCTCCAGATTCCAAAAATGAAAACAAAAATGTGTGTCTGTGAACACTATAACTTTCGATATAATGAACGTATCGACTCGAAATTTTATATGTGAATCCAGAAACTTCTAATGACGACTCAGATTGATTTTCAGTCAAATCGACCAGAGGGAAGAGGGGTTTTAGAGGAGAGGCTTAACACAAAAACTCTAATAACTATCGTTGTAATGAATGTGTAGACTCAAAATTATCTATAAGAATTCAAAACTCTATAAGGACGACACATTAATTTTCAGCGGAATCAGCAGAAAGGAAGGGGGGAGGAGATCAGAGGGGGGCTTAACTCAAAAACCCCAATAACTGCCGATGTAATGAATCACAGATGAAAGTATTGTTCATGAAAACCTTCAATGTTTAACGTTACCACTATTTTCTTGGTCATTTATAATATTCAGGAGCACCATCCCTCTTCAAATTAATAAAAATATAAAATTAACGTTCTCACATTCTTCTCTTACTTTTTACAGGCTGTCAACGCACAAGGTATTGACAGACATCTTATGGGTTTAAAAATGGTGGCTAAAGAAGGCAATATATGTGAACCTCAAATATTTAAAGATGATGGTTTTCTGAAAAGTTTTTGTATAAGAATTCATACAACGCAGGTATTATTCGCTTGTTTTATACTAATACTAAAATAGCACAAATAGAACTATGACAGCGTTTGGTCTGTAAATAATCTTCAAATGTTGCTGCCGTCCGTCCTTTCATTTAATTGAAGTGACAAATGGAGGTTCGGTTCAAGGATTTTTTTTACCTTTAATACATTTTACACAGGTTTGCCTTTTGTCAAATACGAATAGGGAAAAAAAGGAGCTTACCATTATAAGAAAATGTGAGAAAAAAAAAAAAAAAAAAAAAATCGATGTCTGCATAAATAACGCGAAAACTGTTAGTCCCTTTGAAATGCGCTCTTTAAAATATTATTAATAAAAAAATTCAATCAATGATTTTTTCTAAAATTTGAGAATGGACCTGCATGGAAGAGCGTGCATAACAACACAAATGGACTTGTAAGGATCGAAGGCGGGTACTTCCTTAAATGGAAAGCTTATATTAAATATACGTGATAGTGAGATGTACTGGAACGAGATTTCTCATAGAAATAAAATACGTTGCCTTCACACTGTTTTATTTTTTACCAGAACCAGTTTTCAAAGCAACAGCGTCATCAGTGGCACATCCCACCCGTAGTGCAGCTATAATGGTCAGTATTCCTTTAGCCGCTACACTATACGGGTGGGATGTGCCACTGATGATGAAGCTGTGACGTTGAAAACTGGTTCTAGTCAAAAATAGAACAGTGGGGAGGTAACGTATTCTATTTCTTATTATTGAACGTAACTTTTCAACGGATTAGTAGATGTTAGTAGGTTTTATGACATGCCCGGGCTTTAACTACGAGGTCATATCGCCTACTACCAGAGCGCTCTTTCGTCACTCTGGTGGACATGAGCCCGACTCTACTGTAGGAGTCCTAAATGTTTCCTACCCTAAAGTTTTATTCACCTAGGGCAGGGGTCTTTAACGAGTACCTGCCATCGTACAGGCTCGGGACCATCGCTTAACGTCCCATCCGAAGGACGGCGTGCCTAAGTTTACTTTACCTCCCAGATAAAATAAACTAAGAGCTTCGGTCGGGTTTCGAACCCATGTTCTTAAGCTCAGAAGACAAGAACGCATATCACTGAGCTACTGGCGCCCTCGCATTAGTACAGTCCTTACAGAACAAAACGAAGATAACAAACTATTTATACAACAAAAATGACAGACACCCCCAAATAATAGCTGTTGTAAAATGTCAATGTCAATCAAACAACCCAATGATATCAACATCAATGTCGTCAAGCGGTATCCACCTTGAAAACATCAGCTGGTTCTCTATCCTTTGGTAAATGTACACTGCATCTGCTAATGATCCTCATTTCTTGGCCTCAGCCATTTTTTTTCATTAATTTGCAGTTACGGCGGTAGGTGGGATCATATAGCATATGCAGTTTTGGGTGGAACGTTGTGACGTACACAAACCGAAGAATAAAGGGTTAGTGAGTGTTTTGATAGTTGGCGGCAATAATTGGTTTGTTTGAATTACATGTTTTCTAGGAAATTACTTGACAGAATATTATAACTGATTTGTTTTATGTAGGGGTATTCATATGAAAACTTTACCATAATCACTAGTTTTTTTTTGTTTTTTTTTTCAGACGGTGTCCCGCCATGATGGATTCATGATCCAAGGCCCTCTGGACCATTATGGCTATGGATGTTTCTACACCGCTTATCCTGATCTAATAAACTTTGTTGTAGCAGCGCATTGTTCAGCCCCGTTAACCAGTGCGTTGTGTTTTAAACAAGCATTAGAATCATCCTTAGACGATATGAAATGTGTTTTATGCGAAGCACCAGAACCTAAATTGTAATAAATATTTTTAATTTGTTTGATTGTTTCACTGGTTTTAATATCTTCCTTCATAAGAAAAATAATTGTTTTGCAAAATTCAGCAGCCAAGTCATCATCTACACATTCACTGACATAAATCTGAAAATTTGTATGTAGTGTCCTTTCATATTGTAGATCACAGGAAAAAAAAAAAGCTTTACTTTTGGGTTGTGCAAGGAGACATATTAATCACAGCATCACTTCTCCCATTTATTTTTTTGCCTTTCAAAAAATAGCAATTACAGACGTTTCGAGAAGCACTCCCATCATATAGTACGTATGTTCTTTGTTAACATTCCTCCTGTCAATCAGAATCTTCCGTTTTTAGAATATATTAATTGAATTAATCTCTATATTGAGGTCAACTCAATAATGTTCTATAAAAGGAAGATTCTGAATGTTGTCTGATTCTGGTTGATAACCTGAAAAACATACATATTATAGATACCGATGATGGGTGCTTCTCGAAACAGAAGATTTGTAATTGCTAATTTTTAAAAAAGCAAAAAAATATTTTTTGAAAAATGTTGCTCTTCATTCAGTATATTCTGATCATATTGTATATTTCCTTATATCGCCACTTACTGAGGAAATACGACTATGAGCTATAAAACTTATATCCCACAACAGCTAAGTACGAATATACGCACATGACTATAGTTCCTAATGTTAATTATTTGTTGAAATCAAATAACAAAGTAATAAAATATAATTGAAGCGGTCATTGTTAAAAGGGGATATGTGACATCAAATGTCAAAACGACTTTTTTATATTTTCATAATCTTGAGGACTGAACACATCTTCTGTGTTGAAATGAGACATGTGCAGTGCGCTCTTTGGTTGTGGTGGAGCTGAGAATATCTGAGTCACTGTTGAAAGGAGGTATGTGACGCAATTCTTTAGGAAGTTTTATTGAGCTTCCCAAAATTTTTATTTTTGTTACATATCCCCTTTCAACAATGACCGCTTCAATTGTAAAATGGATAAGTTGTGTCAATGCTTTATATCATCCACGGAGTTAGGCTCCGTGACATCTACAACTAAAATTTCAAACCATATGCCAGAATCGCCTTTTTGAGTTCATAAAATTCCAGTACTCTATTCACAAAATCGTGGTACCTCACGTTGAAAGCTGTAGCTCTAACTTTCGCACGGTTTAGTTGTCTTTAATCAGATAGCTAACATCGTGCAGGATTTCCCCAAAATAAAAAAAAAACTAAGGAGCCTCCGTGTACCTAATTGTACCTCATATTAACAACGAAATATATTAATCATTTACTTCACCGAGTTAGTTATTATGACTCATGTCCGGGCTTTAAGTACGAGGTCATATCACCTACTATTAGAAAATGAGCTTGAGTCTACTACAGGAGCCCTAAATTTTGCCTAAACTAAATTTTTATTCACCTAGGGTAGGGGTCTTTAACGAGTACCTGACATCGTACAAGCCCGGGACCATCGCCAGGACCATCGTCCCATTCGAAGGAAGGCATGCTTGAGTTTACATTACCTTCCAGATAAAATAAACTAAGGGCCTCGGCTGGGTTTCGAACCTACGATCTTGAGCTCAGTAAGCAAACACGCATACCACTGAACTACCGGCGCCCTCAACTTCACTGATAAAACACTCACAGATTCAAACACATACAGGTTACTATTTAATATTATAATTATTATAAAAATTTACAAAATAAATAAAAATACCGTAACATTGTTATATATATATATTTTTTTTCTCTTGTGTTTCAAGCCCTCTTATGATCAGTTAACACCCTGACAATACTGCCTACCCCGCCGACACTGTACACCTTCTCATGCCACAGAAGAAGTTGGCCGCACCTCTTTTCAGATGGGTATTCAAAACCTTTATAGATATACTTCATCAGGGTGTCAATCAGCTCACTGTCCAAAGAACTGACAGCTTCGTCAATTTGAGACGTTTTGAAAGACATGACAACTTTCATTGCAAGGTTAAGTGCGCTTTCCTGGAGAAATTAAAAAAAAACATAAATCTTCCAAAAACGTATACTTAGATGATAAATTTTGAATTACACTTTATATATAACATGATTTATTCTTGACCAATCTCTTATTTTGAACGATATTAAGCCTATAAATTGCATTGGATAATGTTTGAACAACCCCAGTTAAGTCCCAACTGACTTCTGACTTTCCTCAGTAAGTTTATTGATTTTCAGCCAAAGGGCAGGGGGGTTTACCTCCAATACCCCAAATGAATAACCGTGTGTATGAACAAGCAATAGAAAAACAGCGGAAATATATTGCATACATTAAAGTTCAAATTAAATGAAAAACCTTTAACCTTGATTTGAGGATTTTTCGATGATAAAGGAGCATTCCGAAGTACAACTTTTAAAGCTTCAAGACAATTTCCCCTGTAAAATAAAAAATGCCTTAAAGTACATATTTTTGGTGGTAAAAGCACTTATTAAAGTTGTAAGTATTCTGATTTACTGATTTAATAATTGTGTCACTTCATTTTCATCAGGCCCTAAATGAGGCGATTGCGATTCTGTAGCTTCATCTTCTTTGTAGTTATCTTCATTGTATTGGTCTACGTCAATTTTTCTGAAAGCTGCACTCAACGTATTCGTCGCCATATTAATAACTTATTTAACGTAAAAAAGAGGAAATATAATAACTTAATAAATACTTTACACAAAAATGAATCACTTTTTCAAAGTTAACCTTCCTTCGTGTTAACAGTGAGCATACGGATAAAGAACTAATGATGTCCTGTTATTAGCGTAACATGTATTTTGTCACTGTAACAATATGCTACATGATACTGAAAATATTAGATTCTAAAAGTATTAGTTATTTTTTACCATATACATACACAGGGCCGTGCAACGAGTATTGGCCGCCCATGTACAAATAACGATAACGCCGCCCCCCCCCCCCCCTCCTCTACAATTAGAGTATCCAAATGTTTTTAGTTTTTTCCCCTTTACATTTTGAATAAGTAAATGATTTTTATTTTCCTAATAAATACTTGAGCAAGGAAATGAATAATATGTGTAACGACAACAATATTTTGCTTTCAAACATTATATTATGACCTATGTATATAATAATGATAGGTAATAAAATTTACTTTATATAAAAAACTTTGATATAGGTAATATTAGAAAACATAATGATAGATTTTTTTAAGAAAACAACTTTTAGTTTAGTAAAGTAGTTTTTATGGAACACAAGTCAATTTTTTTTTTTCAAATAAAACTAGAAACATTTATCACAAATAGTCACATATTAAATACAAGTAAATTGTAATCAAAGTATGACTCTTCTGGCCAATTTTCTACAGCATGTTTTGTGTCAATAAAATTCAAAATATCACTTTTGATGGATGATAACAAAAGGCCCTCAGTCTCTCTTGGCTCATGCTACTTTGTAAACAATTTTTAGTTTAGAAAAAGATCGTTCGCTGCTGGCTACAGAAGTAGGTAATGTTAGTAAAATACTAAATGCAACGTTAAGTTTGGAAATAAGTTATTAATTTCATTTTTAACAATATAATTTAAAACAAGTAGGGGACTTGATAATATCAAGTTATATTATATTGTTAAAAATGAATTAAATAACTTTATATATTATATCTTTATGGGATGGCAATATATAAGCACACAACTAATTTCTTCGCCCAGCTCATTACCCATTATGTCTTCTTCATTTGTCTCTTAACATTTCCTTGAATTATTTGCGATATATTTAAAATAAGGAAAATAAAAATTAGGGCTTAAATTTGACCGCCCGTGTGCCTCACGGGTCTGCACGGCTCTGTACATACATATGTAGCTCCTGGAGCCATTTCGTGACAGAAAGGAGCAGTAACTTTTTGGCAGGAATGTAATGAGTCTAAAGTTTAGCTCCTAAAAGTATTAGGTATTTTTTGGAAAAGAAAGAAAAACATATATATATTTTTTTGCAATATTTATGCGACAGTCCATGGGCGGCACATTGCATGCCCAGCTGTGATAACGTACCTTGGGGTGCGGATCGCACGAGGCCTGAAAGTGACGCCCCACGTTGTTGCCATTAAAGAAAAGACGATAGCCACTTTCAACGCCCTGAGTCGCCTAGCCCGCGCGACGTGGGGCCTCGACTATTCCGCGTGTAGGACCATCTACACAGGGGTATTCGTGGCTGTAGCAAGGTACGCTGCTGCAGGTTGGTGGCACCGCCCCACGAATCGGCAGCGCACGATTCTGACGCAAGCCCAGAGAGCAGCCCTTTTAAGAGTTACAAGGGCTTATCGTACTGTCTCTACGGCTGCGCTACAGGTACTAGCGGGAGCCGCCCCCATTGACTTGATCTTGGATGGGGCTGTCGCTTCGTATTTCTGTAGACGCAACATGCCCTTAGGAGCAGATATTGATGAGCCCTTACGTCTAGCCCTAGAGGAAGAGATGCGCGGACAGTCCAGACCAGTGCGCTGCAAGGACATCGTCCAGAATTGGATTGTGGAAAAATGGCAACAACGTTGGTCACGATGCCCGGATGGCCGAACGACGTACGCATACTTCCCGGACGTCCGGGTACGCCTTGACTCAACATGGGTACAGCCTAATCACTGGACGTCTCAAATATTATCAGGTCATGGTGATTTCAACTCCAAGCTGTTCTTCTTTCACAGGAAGAACACCCCGAACTGTTCGTGCGGCGGTATCGAGACTGCAGAACATGTGGTCCTCGAATGCCCGCTGTACGACCAAGCTAGGGTGGAGTTGATTCATGGGACAAGATCGTATTTGGGACTAGATCTACGGCAGATGGTGACGGAAACTGACTACCCGATGTTCTGCCGATTCGTCGGCTCCTGGCGGGAGCAGAAACAGGCAATGTAATGATCCCGAGCTTTGCCTAAACGTAGACTGGGTGATGTTGCTGCAACGCAAGGCGCACCCTCTTTTAAAACTGAAAAAAAAAAAAAAAAAAAAAAAAAAAAAAAAAAAAAAAAAAAAAAAAAAATATTTATGCAATATATACATTATAAGCAAATATATGATCACATAGCAAAAATATAACAATGTCACTTGATGGGAGAAGTTCACACTGACTCTCCCTCAAAACTTAATTTTTATCTTTCACTATCTTCAGAGAGAAGATCTGAGACTATCTCCTGTTCAAGCGATGAGGAGGATTATCAGGATGGTAATGATAGGATAGGGCTTGTGTGAGAGGATTTGCATGGGAAGAAAGGTTTCTGTAGAATATTTTAAATCGGAATTGGATGACTTTATTGGTGATATAGAAAGGGTTGCTTATAATTCATCGGAGCTTTCATTGGATACGATTGATGTTGCATTGCGTGATTGTACAAAATTAAGAACGTTTTATAATTATATACATGCATTATAATTATAAGTAGAAAGAAGGAGGAAGGACTTATAAATCTATAATGAACGATTTACAAATAAGTCTTTGAGAAACTTTTCTCACAACAAAGTATCTATGTTTTTGAATTTGGCGCGTTTAGTCTCGTATCGCTACGTCACAGTCTACAGCTTACTAAAGAAGACTACCATACCTTGGTATAAGGTGTTTGTGAAAGGTTATAATTTGATTTACTGTTTATATGGCTGAAGGTATTCGTGTGTTTGCTGTAACTGTGAACATTTTTGTTACGTTTTTCGTTAACTATGTATAATTTTGCTATTCTAAACAAACTGAATAGCAACATGTGATTGGTGGGTAAATTGGTTATATTAGTTATAAGTTTCTAACAACTAACTCGGTTTTGCGAGGAGAATAGTTCTGTAGACTCTTTCTGATCAGAGTTCACCGATGACGACTTTCATGACTAATATCTATGTAAGAAAATATGTTGAAGGCAACACAATTAATGTGGCTGTTGTATTTTCATTTATATTTCACTTATAATTATTTATACTGTTTGTAATGGAGATCGGTATGAATGTTTATATATCAGTGTTTCCAATTAAAAATATCTTTTTATTCAGAAAGTGGTTCCCGTTAAGCACAGTCTTGGGCGACAATGTCCAAATCAACTAAGCGAAAATCAGGTGATGCTAGTAAAAATAGTAAATCTCTATCCAGCAAAGATTCTAACAAACGTCCCAGTGTTTTTGAAAGACTTGGTACTAAAGCTACAAATTTAACTGTAAACTTATTAACTGTTAATACATCCAATTTGTCAGAGTTTTGTCGACATTGGGCTCAAAATGGAAATTGTCCTTATGGAAAGAATTGCAAGTGAGTATTTTTTTTTTTTTTTTGTTTTCATTTTCTGTTAAAATTCCTGAATGAAAAACTAATTCCAATTTTTTTTTTTTTTTAGATTATCCTCAAGTCACATATTAGTGAGTCCATCTAAAAGAAATTCTAAGAAAGATAAAGATAGTGAGTTTGATAAGAGATTGTCAAGTGGAGTGGTTCGACGGACTAGCCCGACAGACTGTGCCGTTGACTGGGAGAGTTGGGATCAAAGTGAACTGGAGTATGAAGACGAAAAAGCCCTCGAAAGAAGGAGACAACTCCTTCAACGAGAGCTAGAACTACAAATGAAGAAAGAAACTCAAAAACTGGAGTCCACCAAGGTGTCTCATTCATTTTTCATAAAGTCTGTTTTGAATCGGGCATTCCTTATAAGACTGCAATTTTAGATCTATATTTCGTTCCCTCCAATTCGACTGTACAAAAATTACACCAACTTGCACAGAAAAGAGTTTGAAATGTAAATTTTTACAATTGGATAGAACGAAAATATTTTTTTTAGTTTTTGCTTAGTACAAAATTTTCTTATAGACCCGCGTTGAATAAACTTACACACTTTGGTACTTTTCCTTAATTTACCCGCCACTGATATTTTTACTTTTTTCTGGTAGAACATGTACTTCTTAACTAAAACTAACGTGAGGGTCAAAATTCAATTTTGGAAAAATACCATTCATAATTTGTTACAAATAGAATATTTACTTCAGGAGAATCTCTACTGCTTCACTAAAACGACCGATTGGAGGGTCAACATTTTATTTTTTCGAATATGAGATATGATTTGTATATGGTTTATTTTTCATTTTTTTTTTTTTTTTCATGAAGTATCAAGGAATAACATTTTGAACATAATGATAAATAGAGTCGACAGAATCTTTACAATGTTGAGGGAAGTCGATGTTCTGTCGTATAAATAAAAAACTCATGTGAGATGTGTGCCTCACGGTCCACTCTCAGACACAAACTCATACCATCTTCACCTCACACATCCAGTCAAGACATTATAAGGCCCTGAAGAAGGAAATAAATCATTTCCGAATCGTTGGCTAAGTTCTGAGGGAACTCGACTTCCCGCAATATTAAAATATTGACCCTCCCGTCGTTCCTTTTAGTGAGTACAGGTTCCAGAATTTACCCGCTATTTATTTTTAAAACTTTTTTCAAGACCAACAGGAGGGTCAAAATTTGATTTCCTCCATAATATGAAAAGAACAATATCGTGGGTGTACTGCCAAAAGTGACCAAGTCAAATGTGTACTACTGTTGGTAAATTACATTTTAAAGTTTTATCTCATGGGTAAAATCTGTGTTTTTATATTTTATTTATATTTTAACATTTTACTTTTTTAAGTATTATTTACCTACGCTATCAAGTAAAAATTACTAGACATGGACACTTTTAACTGTATAGATTTTGATTTAAAAGACATGGTCATTTTTGGCGCATGTTAGAAAGTTATGATCAGCTACGTATTAGGACTTGGGATTTTTTTTCCATAAAGGTAACAGGCGTTTCAACGACTTGGGCACATTATCTCAATTTTTGACTTGGTCACTTTTGGCAGTACACCCACGATATATATATAAGTATATTATATACAGATAAATAAAGAAAAACATTTTGACCCTCCTGTCGGTCTTTTTAGTGAAACAGGTCAGGTTCTGCTGAAGTATACGATCGTATACTGTCATTTACTCTCCAAAATTTGGTATACATAAAGAGATTGAACAGAATTATTAATAACAAATATTAACTCTTCAAAAGAAAGACTAATACTGCAACCAATTAATACAATTCAATGAGACCTCTCTCATTGGAGGGCCCATACGGAAGTTTTATTCTTGTAGACCCTTTTTTCATTTATTTTATTTTAATAACAATTGGTTCCATCCTATCCAATTGTATAAAAATAAATTCTTCTGTACACTTTGATATAATTTTTGTTTCTAAAAATCGAATTGGACAGACCGAAAGATAGATTTGAAGATGCTGGCTCACAGGAAAGTACACCCTTGAATCACTTTTCTATGACTCCAGATCACTTTGGTAGAATTTGAAATGTAATTGTATTTTTTTTTTTGTTTCCATTACTTTTAGCGCCGTAGCAGTTCCACTTCTAGTGACAGTTCTTCTAGTGTGTCTTCCTCCTCATCTTCCGCATCTAGTAGTGATTCTAGTGTTAACACAGTTAAAAAACCCGAACCTAGAAAATCTTCTACTCCACCAAACTTTGATTGGATTTCTGCTAAAAAAAATATGTAAGTCCTTTGCAATTTTTTTAAAAATTCCAATTCTTGTTCTTTTTTACTTTTTGGGTTGTGCAAGGAAATTCTTAATTTATATAATATATATTAGAGCATCACTTCTACCATTTCTTTTTTGTCTTCTCGAAAAATAGCAAATACAAAGGTTTTGGGAAGAACTTCCATCAGTCAAAGGAGTGTCTAGGTGTTTTAATATAGAAGTCGACTCAATAAATATTACTTTTTGGGTTGTATAAGAAAACTTAATTCATATATAATATATTATTGCAGCATCATCTCTCCCATTAATTTTATGCCATCTCAAAAATAGCAATTATAAACACTCCCATCATCAGTTTTGTCTAGGTGTTTAAATAGAGAAGTCGACTCAATAAATTATTCTATAATAGGAAGATAATGATTGGCTGAAGGAATAGTTTACATAAAGAATAGTTGTGTTATAGACAATGATAATGGGAGTGCTTCCCGAAACGTTTGTAATTGCTATTTTTTGAGATCGTAAAAATAAATGGGAGATGCTGTAATAATATATTATATATCAATGAATATGTTCTATAAAAGGAAGATTCTAATTGACAGAAGGAATAGTTAACATAAAGAACGAGGGGCCATGGTGGCCGTGCGGGCTAGAGCGTAGGGCTTTAGTCGCATGGTCTCACCATGGTTTGCGGGTTCGAATTCCGTCGAGGAGTGAGTTTTATTTCGTAGATAGAATCTCTCCCGGGGCCATGGATGTTGTAAAATAACTAGATAACACCTTTATAAGTGACATGGCTAATATGCATCGTACATAAAGCTAGAAAAAAACAAAACATAAAGAACACTTGTATTATTGACAATGATGATGGGAGTGCTTCCCGAAACGTTTGTAATTGCTATTTTTTGAGATGGCAAAAATAAATGGGAGATGCTGTAATAATATATTATATATCAATAAATATGTTCTATAAAAGGAAGATTCTAATTGACAGAAGGAATTTATAATCTTAAGAACATATCAACAGCATCACATAGATACTGACGATGAGAGTGCTTCCCTAAACGTCTGTAATTGCAAACAAATAACTGGGAGAAGTGATGCTGTAATAATATATTATTCTTGTTTTGTTCAGTGATGCTGTAATAATATATTATTCTTGTTCTGTTCAGTGATGCTGTAATAATATATTATTCTTGTTCTGTTCAGTGATGCTGTAATAATATATTATTCTTGTTCTGTTCAGTGATGCTGTAATAATATATTATTCTTGTTCTGTTCAAGTTCTTTTTAAAGTTATGTGTACAGTTGGGTTTATATGTTTTGTTTTGTTTATTTCCTCATAGGGGCAAGAATGTACATAAAGAAAGTCCGCCTAGAAAAAGATCATCATCCAAGAAAAGTTCACCTAGTCTTTCAAGAAAGGCATCATCCAGGAGGAAAAGTAACACGCCGGTTCGGAAGCCTGCGTCTCCTCCTAAGACAAAGCCTGCCTCAAGTTTGTACCATTGTTGTTATATTTATCTCTACTCATCCTCGACCGCCTAGAATTAGAACTTTGAATCATTCTTCATGAAATTTCTGAGATTGAGCTATTTTTGTATGTAATCAAGGTTTATAAAGTTGAAGGTTGTCTGGTAACTGCGGGTAGAACCTCGGATGGTAGGGGAGCCCCGCCGCGACGTCTAGCCTTTCACATAAAGCTTTCCTTCATCAGCCGTTCCTGAGTGTTATTTCATAAAATTCATATTAGCAGGATACATGGCTTCCCCCAGTGTAACTTTAAGCTGGCTTTAAGTACGAAGTCATATCACCTACTACCAGAAAATGAGCTTGAGTCTACTATTGGAGCCCTAAATTTTGCCTAAACTAAATTTTTATTCACCTAGGGTAGGGGTCTTTAACGAGTACCTGACATCGTACAAGCCCGGGATCATCGCTTAACGTCCCATCCGAAGGACGGCGTGCTTAAGTTTATTTTACCTTCCAGATAAAATAAACTAAGGGCCTCGGTCAGGTTACGAACCCACGACCTTGAGCTCAGAAGTCAAGCATGCATACCACTGAGCTACCGGCGCCCTCACTTTTTATATATACATACTATACTTTTTATTGTCAACAATTCCTCCATATATCATTTCGATAAATCTTCAACAGTTTAGGCAGCCTATGCAATAAAACATGACCTGCCTGTTTTTCTTCCGTCTGGCTTCACTTTTACTATCACTGCTCAGCTCCCTTTTAAAAAAAAAACAAAAAAAACAAAAAAAAAAAAGGTGTATGAAAGAAATAAGCAACTGTGCAAGAATTATACAAATCGGTTAAGTATTCTTCGAGATACCTCAAATACACAAATTTTCTCTGTTATATAATATAGATAATAAATATAATTACTCTTTGTTGTCTTGTATGTAAGTACAGTAGTTTTAATATATTGGAAAAATGGATGGTTTGTTGAAAAATTATTAATCACAAATTGTTTTCCCATAGAAATAAATGATGTTGTCTTCCCACGGTCTTCTTTTGACCAGAACCGGTTTTCAACGCAACAGCGTCATTATCAGTGGTACATCCCATCCACACAGCACAGCGGTTGCTACCTTGTAACCGCAGTGCTTGGTGGGTGGGATGTACACTGATGATGACGCTGTTGCGTTGAAAACCGACTCTGGTCTAAAATAAAACAGTGGGAAGACAACGTATTTTATTTTAAAGAGAAATCTCGTCCCACAACATGTTACTATCACATACAAATTGTTTTCACTGAATTACAGGGGCGGAACCTCTGTTAATAAAATAAAATAGAATGAAAAGCAGTGCATTCTTGTCAAGTTCAACTGGTATTTTACTGTACTAGAATGTTCCTTAGTTCCGACCGATGCAGCTCCGACCTGCTAATATTTTGTATTGTGTACAGACAGAAGTAGCGAGCGGGAGAGGAGGAGGAATGACTCGCCGCCGTCCGGCTCGAGAGGTCGGTCCCCGGACAGAAAGTCGAGTGGCGGAGCTGGCCGAAGTGGGGGTGGGAGCAGCCGGAGGAGCAGTCCTGGCCGGGGCAGCACTTCCTCCACCAGGAGACCCCGCAGTCCCAGGTCCAGAGTCAGGTAAACTCGATCAGTCCCACTACATAACACATTGCTTTAGTAACTTAAGGTTACTTTCTTTTTCCCCCTAAAAAAATAAACATTTTTCAACTTTTCTCGAGTGGAGTATTTTCTGACTTATATGAGTTATCTCATTTCGAGCATTTTGAAATTATGCAAGACTTAGGCTGCCTGAAAACCTGGACGGGCTTAGGCAAGAACTTAACTTAAGTTTCAGAGAAAGTCGCCTGTGACAGACGGACGGACGGACACCGAAGTGATTCCATAAGTGTTTCGTTTCGCTAATTTTGGCGTGCCGTGGAACACTAAAAATGAATACATTTTTTAAATTTTAATCATTCATTACTAATAACAATTTTTTTTTTTTTTTTTCAGAACACCAGATCGTAGAAAGGATGAGGACAGAAGAAGAAAGGACGATACCCGCCGTGGAGATCGTAAAACTGATTTTCGAGATAAACGTAAGTATAGTCCTAGACGTCGAACTTATATTTTCTTAGAACTCGACACGCATTGCCGTGATGATCAATCATTTCATTGGTCGTCTCAAAAACACTGTTTTTCTCATCTATCAACAGTGATGTTATTTTAACACTATCGATTGTTTCAATAGTGCTTAGTATTTAGGTAATTTTATTATTTATTTTTTTTGTATTAAATGTTTTTTTAATACATACTTATTGAATGTACATTTAATGTGTATAGGTATAGTGAGTTAGAGTCGACAGTATCTTTTCAATGTAGAAGGAAATCGAGGTTCTGTCGTGTAAAAGAAAACGCAAAATTTGGCCAACGTTTCGAAAACTATTTATTTTCTTCTTCAGGGCCTTATAATGACTTGAGTGGATGTGTGTGGTGACGGTTTGTCCACACAAACTCACAACACCGTCACCACACACATCCACTCAAGTCATTATATGGCCCTGAAGAAAATAAATAGTTTTCGAAACGTTGGCCAAATTTTGCGTTTTCTTTTACACGACAGAACCTCGATTTCCTTCTACAGCTCCTGTCCTCTTAGGAGGTTTTAATTGTCATTAATTTTTCTTTTTCATTCTTGAAAAAAAAAAGATGTTTACTGTAAAATATAAATATATGATTAATAAGTAGTTAATTTTGAATAAATTCATGAATAATAACAAAAGAATTCAAAAATAATTGTGCAATAAATAGATGGAAAGGTAAGTATTGTTTTGTGTTCATTTTACCTCAGAGAGTATCACCAAACTTTGAAGGTCATGATTATAGTTTCACGCCACGTAGAATGAGTATACGTAGCATCACAAAACCTTTTTTTCTTACTTCCCCGCTATACGAAGAACAGAGGAAACTATGTAATCGGCGAGAATGAAGAAACATAGTTGCGTAATTCCCGTCTGGCTGATTCACCGACTTTTTTACTCAGCGCAACGATTCGTGCTACAAGTAGAGTCAGTTAATATTTTAAATATATATATATTTTTAAATTATTGTATATTTCTTCATCTAATAGTTTGATTATTACAGTTGTGATTTAATTTAAAAAAAAAATATGATACGACAGGAGAAGCTGCACGAGAGAAGGAAAGACTAGAAGCGCTAGAGAGATGTCGAGAGAGACAGCGGGAGCGAGAGGCACTGGCCAAGGAGAGGGAGCGAGAACGAAAGGAGAGAGAGAAGCGAAGCCGGGGCAACTATCGTCGAAGTCCCAGAGAGGAGAAGAGGGCACCAACTCACGACAGGTCAGCTCCAGCTCCATAGTGTCCTATATCCAGACTGTCCTGGTTAACAGATCATTTCATGGGCTTATTTCTTAGTCTAAACTTCATACAACCATAGCTCTGGAAACTCGTATTTTTTAGAGTTTTATACATCATTTTCTTCTAGTCTTTAACGATCAAGTCTGCTCTATTCAACAGGTAGTTGGAGAATAAGAAATAGAAAAAGCTTACATTTTAATTATAGTAAAAGCTTCTGATTAAACTTGAAAAATATGTTAAAACCATGAATGTTTTTTTTTAAGCTTATTAAATGATGTGCTTTTATATCATTAGTAAATTAACTCTTGTACCGTATGGAAAATTGAATGAGAGAGAGAAAAAAAATGAGGTAATTTTACAAAGAAATTACATTGAAGCCAGTTCGTGTTTTCATTTTAGTTTTTTTTTTTTTTATTTAGTTTTCGTTAATCCGAATGTTTAGTTATTCGAACAATTCTTTGTAATCATTAGTTCGAATTATTGGCTCCAATTTACTTAATTTTTTTCTTAAGTTATGCGTTGAACAAACATTTACAACAGTGGGAGAGAGCGAAATAATCAATGAATATAGTGCTTGATAGTATTTTTTTTAAAAAACAGTAACGTCGAATATTACGTTTTTGTCTGAAGATAATACGTCGTAGGAACGCGCCACTATTATTTAGCTGATAATAATAATTATACTATTTATTTCAGATAAACCTATATGGTAATAGGATACATCATAAGAATGTATATATTAAGATAGCATATAAATTAGATACAGAAACAGCTATTAACTCGAGTCGAACACACAAGTGTTTAGTAATAACAATACTACTAAAAATAAAATGAAATTAATAATAAATACTTGAAAATACATGAGTACCAAAATAATAAATAAATGAATACAACAGGTACAATTATTCTCTTCGCCACACCTTTCAGTATGTCTCCACAAATACTTAGTTTACGCCAAAAGTTCCAGATAAGTAGGGCTTATATTTATCCGGCTTCTTTCAACCCACAACGTATCATTTCCTTCGACGTCGGACAATAACTGCGTAAACTTTGAAACGAAACTGTGGAGAAGTAGGAATCATTTTTATTCAACATTTAATTTTACACGTGAGTCATTATTTCGAAATAAAATTAAGCACAATACAATTTAGTTCTAACTCTAAAATAATTGCAAACTCAAAGATTTGAATCCACTTTTTACACAAAATGGACCAAAAGTAAGGCCAATATTCAGTTATTATTTGATAGAAATATAATTTCTAATTGAGATAATGTTTTTCTTCAGGAAACTGGAAAGAGACCGAAGTTATTCCCGAGAAAGAGCTCGAGACCGGGCCTTGGAGAGGGTTATGGAGAGAAGAGGCTCCAGGGAACGAAGCTACGAAAGACCATATTCTCAGAACAGTCCTTACAGAGCAACAGCAAGTAAGTTATATGTATATTTATCGAAAGTTAGATGTATATTTATATATTATTTATAGAAAGTTAGATACCTATTTACATAAAGACCATATTCTCAGAACAGTCTTTACAGAGCAACAGCAAGTAAGTTAGTCCGTTAGATATATATTTATAGAAAACTCTCGATATTACTAGCTAATTTTTCTATAATATATATATACACACTCCCAGACAAAATTAAAGGCTTACTTCAATTTTTGCAATTGTTATGGGTTTGTTGTGTTTATTTCTCTTACGAATATGTTTGCTATAATCCTCTATCTTTCTTTAATGTTTATTTACCATTATGGATTAAAGAAATGGACTTTTCTTTACTCCAGTGATCCAGTCTATCATTCCAGTTCTTACAGCGCCTTTCGTTCCTCTAAATTGTTTTTTGAAAGCTGTTTATTTGAGAATAAGTGAAAGCAAATAACTGTTCCATGGCCCAAAGAAGGAAGTTAAGTGAAGAAGAAGCAATCATGGCTGTGGTTCAGAGTGAGGTTCAGCCAGAGGGAAGTCGCAAATCGGCTCCAACAGTCACAATCCCTGGTGTCAAGAGCGGTGAGCCGACATCAGGAGACGGGCAGGCAGTCCCGCAGAAGAGAACTGGGCCGCCCGAGGGCAACTACCGAGAGAGATGACCACCTTTTGCAGTTACATGCGCTTCGGGATCGGCAGTCTACCGGGTTTTACTTGAGTCACCTCTTAGAACCCTTCAGAAACGTCAGACTCTGTCTGGGACATGCTTCAAGAGTGGGTAAACATTCCGGAAGAAGTAATTCAAAATTTAATGAGGGGAATGCCCAGAAGAATAGATGCTATCATTCAAGCTAGGGGAGAAAACACCAGTTACTAATTTTTTTTCGAAATTTGATGTGTTTTTATGTAATTTTTCTTTATTAACTTTTCTATTTTTTGTTTAACTTTTCCATATTTCAAAAAATAAAGAATTTTAATTTTTCTGTTAATTTTATAATTTCCTTTATATGCCACAAATAATAATATCTTCATGTTCTTTCCCGATGTGACAAACGCATTAAAATTAACATATATATATATATATATATATATATATATATATATATATATATATATATATATATATATATATATATATATATATATATATATATATATATATACATATTTATTTATTTATTTTTTGTTTATATATATAGATATTTATTTATTTTTTATTTTTTTAGCCGAAAGGAGATATCCAGGTGAAAGAGTGAGCTCCGAGCGAGGAGGTCGGGATGAAAGACGTGGTAACAGACGTTGGGTAGAGTGCCGGGAGAAGTCCAATCGGGAATGGTCGGAACACAGAGAGTGGGAGCCAAGGTCCTCCAGGTAGCCTAACTGAATTATTATTATTTAATGCCTGTTTTTAGGGTGATAAACATATAAACAAAACAAAAAAAAGTGTCGAAGTTATTGCCCAAAGCTTCCTCACATGTAAACCTACCTTTAGTTATTGTTCAACTGATTATTGCCATTACCAGTATTTTGTGTAGCGAAAACTTTTTTTATCATTGTGTGACACAAAGTGAATTTTTCAAAAATTGTTGAAGATTAACTATACTTGATTATTTTCCGACTTTGCCGGTATATACCGAACTTATATTACTTGGTGGTAGGCAGATGTAGTGGACTAACTTGTTAAATAAGTAATTAGATTTATCAGTCCAACATATTTTTTTCTTTATACCACAACTAGTTTCGGCAAGTTGCCATCTTCAGGTGGTGAATCTGAACATACATAAACCAAAAATTAAATTAGAATTTACGAGCTTTTACAGTTCATGTCAATCATTAACTGATGAATAAATAAGTTAAAAATAAAATATAAAAATTTAAAAATACGTAACAATTACCAAAAGTACAATAAGTTACAATATTTGAATTAAAAAAAAAACATTTTTCATTATCAGTTAATGATTGACATGAACTGTAAAAGCTCGTAAATTCTAATCTAATTTTTGGTTTGTGTATGTTCAGATTCACCACCTGAAGATGGCAAATTGCCGAAACTAGTTGTGGTATAAATAAAAAAATTATGTTGGACTGATAAATCTAATTACTTATTTACCGAACTTATATACCAAGTTTCATGAAAATCTGTTCAGTTCGTCTTGAGTTAGGCATGTGACAAGGATTTAGGGTAGTTTTTGCATTATGTCTTTGCTGCTCAAGTGGGAAGGTCGTATGATCCATTATGTTTACAAGCGCGGGCCGCATATCTAAATAAAATTAGTTGAATGTGCATTGAGATATGTAAGATTTACATGAAAAATTCATATATCCTATTCGTTAGTTTGTATCGAACAACTTGAGTAATATGTAAATTTACCAAGGGTCTGAGGTTTTTCATTCGGGAGGGGAAAAATCATTGAGTACGCCGCCCTTCGGATGGGAGGTTAAGTGCTGGTTCCGAGCCTGTACGATGTCAGGTATTCGTTAGACCCCATCCTAGGTGAATAAACCTGGGTTGGAAAAATGTAGGACTTTCATAGAAGAGTTGGGCTAATGTCCACGCTCTGATAGGAAGCGATATGACCTCGTAGCTAAAGGCGGGTTTACATGGTTAACTTTTCATGATCATCTCAGATGATTCACTCGGAGTGAAAGAAAAAGTGAAATCACTTTCTGTTTACTCTTATCATTCAGGGTGAATCAGTCACTGTCAGTTCATTTCAAGATGGCGCCAAATAAGCTTATGCGTGCTGTTATTAAAATTTTGTGTAGCTATCTTGGAAATTAATTGGAGATGTACATTTCTAATTGTTCATATTCATTTGAATTGTTTTAATTTTTGCTTTAATGTCTTCAAATATCAATTGTGGGAGATTAAATTTTTGGATCATGTCCTGCTAGGCTTAATCTCTTTTGTGTTTCATATTATAATGTTCACATTTTGTATTCCATAAACACTTGTGATTTTGCAACAGGCTAGAAAATTAAGAGGTTTAATCTTCTTTCCACTTAAACACCATCTTTTATCAAGTATAATAATTACTTACAAAACCGTAAACAACAACAAACCGGACGTGAGCGAACTGGTGAACCTTGATGAATTCATGATTCACTTCTTGTTTTACACGGTTCACTTTTAATGATATATCCGAATGAATCACTGAAAGTGAACAAGAAGTTATTGAAGAAGTTATTTATCTTGGATGATCACTTTGGTTGAATTGCTGTTCACAAAATTCACTCTCCATTCACTTCGAGTGAATCATCCATTAGTCACAATTACGAACTAACAATCGAACAACTTGACTCTGTCACACTGTCTATCCCTAACCTTTTTCGCAAATTATATCCAATGTTTTGTCAGGGTTCTGAGGGCTGCGGGTTGTCTGGTTTACATGAAGAGCATGCCAAAGTTTACTGCCTTAACCAAAGAACCAAATTAAGAGATCCCTCAAATCTCTTATAACTCATCCTCTAAAACCCCCCATAGTTGCATTTAAATTTGTTAACTGGTTGCTCTTATGTGTTTAGTTAAAAGTTCGTTTTATTTATTTAAATATACAATCAAGCATACGTTTACTTTATTTATTTAGATTGAACAAATTAAAGAAAAAATAACCGTTGATTTCCGGGAATCTATATCATATCTCAAAGCCACTATCTAACCTTCTGCAATTTTATTCTGTAAACTTGTTCAACTTTATGGGTGATGACCGTTTCAGATGTGAGGAGCGTGGAGGGGGTGGTGACGACTGGGCAGGGTACAGCGGGGGTGGGGGTGGAGTCCTTCCTAGCGGCGGTGGAGGGGGCGGCGACTGGAGGTCCAGGTCCCATCTGTCCTCACATCACGACGACAGGTTTGTAAGCTCAGTTTCTCGGCTGACAAGGTTCTATCTGAATTTTTTCTAAAAATTATTTTTGAAAATATTACTTGTAATTGACCTTTTCTCTCATCGGTGAAAATGTTGGTCGTAATAGCCAAAATAATTGGGATAAGTTAAAAAAAAAGGTTCATTGAAATAAGGAGTCAACATACTAACTGAGCTGGTTTTTCAAATGTTGTCGCTCTTATAACTTCTGAGTGGCTGAGATGATAAAGTAACATTTTATAACAACATTTAACCACTTTACATGAGAGGGGAGAGGGCTGCATATCTTTGTATAAGAATTGCAGCATTTTACTTGATTTTGAGGATGTTTTTGTTAAATGTTTATCTGGTCTCAAACCAAGGACATCCTTCACCATTTACTTTGATATAATTTCAATATCTTTATTGTTATTCATTTAGTTATTTTAGACAGGAAAAACATTTGATTTTAATCCTATTAATAATCTCATTTCATCAGTAATAGTTTTGTTGAATGTAGAAACATAATTTCATGCATAAATTAATTTTTCAATGTTATAAAAAAGGGAAGAAAATATTTCAGAACAAATTCCTAACTTCAGCCTATAGGGGATTTCCATGTACCAACTGACTTAGTTTCAAATAAACTGATGATGGTGTAATGGCAAAACCGGTAGTAATTGTATAACATTATGTGGAATAGCCAATATTAAAATAGAAAATATATTTCATTTAATGTAGGTATTTGAATAATTCCAAGTTTTGGCCCATTTTGGTCTCATTCTATTTATTTTATTTTCTCTTCATTTAGAAATACAATATTTCATCCATCAGGACAATGAAGAGAAAACAAAATAAATAGAATGAGACCAAAATGGGCCAAAACTTGGAATTAATAAAATAACTACATTAAATGAAATTAAGAAGGTCTCTAAAAATCGTATATATTGATACAAATTGTTGATTAAAATAAATTATTTATTTGTTTCATAACTGTATTAAATATTATATAGCTATATTATATCGTCAAGTTAATATATTTCTTCTTCATGACCAGCCTGATAGACCTTGTCATCCCTGGGTGATTAATTTTATTGTTTTCTTCTGTGAGTTTTTATAGTTCATAATTATATGTTTTTTTATTATATTTCAGAAGGAGTCATCATGGGGACAAGGAAAAAGAACATCCGCTCCAGGCAGATCTTTCTAAAGACCAATGTAGGTCTTTTAACCTAAACGTAGTTTACTATAATTTTCAATGCAAATTTAAATATAATACGTAACCAATTTATGTGTTTCTTATGTTGTAACTTTTCTATTAACACTTAAAATAATAAGCAATACTTTAGTCATATAATAAGGTAGATAAGTGTAGCCTAGTTGGGTAGTCGAAAGGGTAACATTATAAAATTTAGGATATTGAGTTATGACCGAAGTCAGAAAATTTTCAACATCTGTGGCACAAAGGAAAAAAAAAAATAATAATAATAATTGATATAAGTGAAGGTAAGTAAAGTTCTTATTTCTAAGGGAGTAATTTTTGTATTACTGGCAACTTAAAGTAATTTATCCTGACAAATTTAGTGTTGCGTCTTTCTTTCTAAAAACTTTGATTTCATTTCTCCTATTTTTCCCTCCTAGATTTTTTTTTTTAATCTTATGGAAATAAAAGCTGTGTAAATGAAGTTTTGCCAGTTGTAAATTTACGTCTAATTAATGTTGATCGTTAACAGTGGAGAGCAGTGGGTTGAAAAGAGAACTAGAGGATGAAGTGGAAGGTTCCAGTGGAAGTGTGAAGAAGGCCAGACTGGAGGAGACGTCACTACAGGAGGAACTGAGTGATATCAGTGACGATCCTGACGACATTCTCAACAGGGAGGATGTAAGTACCACTTGGCTGGCTCTAGCTTTAGTGTCCGTAAATAGAAGAATATCTTAATATCTGTATATATACTAAAAAGATATATATATAAAGTCGGCGAATCACCGGCTATATACTTCCCCAACACGAATTAAGCTATTATATTTTCCCTTTCCCTCCAAAGCCAGTCGACTGTTTCGACTAAAAGTCAATATTTGACTTCTGAATCCTCATACTCAATTGTGTGTCGATACATTCATTATATCGGCAGTAATTGGGATTATTGAATTGAGCTCCTCCTCTGACCCCATCTCCCCGTCAGCTGATTCCGCTCAAAGTTAATTGGTGTCGTCCTTGCGGATTCCGGATACTCATAAAATTTCGTGTCGATTCTATCGGGAGTTATCGTATTTCACAGACAGACTTTTTTTTTTCATTTTTAGGATCAGGAGTTTGGAAACATTAAATTTCGTTGAATACTCAGCATCGAATTTCTGCCTCAACAGAACATTCTGACTGTTACAAATATTTGGGTTTAAACATAAACATCAAGAAAATATAATAGTAACACTTGAAAAAAAAAAAAGTTTCCATCACCTCCCAAATTTTTAGTTCTATTTAAAAACAAAACTCTGGGTTCTGATAGGAAAAATAAAAGGACCGCCTTTCGTCCAATTAGAAAGCTTTGGAACAGATAATCTGAAGGGGCTATGTGTGCAACGTGAGGGAGGTTTCGCATTGTTCTGGTGGAATGATGGAAAACTATGCGCCTATTGACCAGAGGACTTTTTTTCTTCCAAAGTCAGCTTCAAACGGTCAAGTTGTTTGCAGTAGACCTCTATCGTAATTGTCTGGTTTTGTTTTAAATATTTATAATATATAATTCCTTTCATATACCATCAATACCACCTTAGGCGGACGGAGGCTAGCTTGGGGCATTGGTGTTTCTCACGGATCTGCCCTCTGTATATTTTCGCCACTCTTCGGTATGTAGAAGCCGCATACTCGCAAGGGAAGGGCCATAAGCTCAGCTTAATAATCTGAATAAATGCTGATGTAATAAAATTATTGATACAAAATGTTATTGACTTTTTTTTTCTGTGCTCAGGTGGGCTAGTACCAGCTATAGAAATGTACCAGCTATGTTTCGAAACGGGCCATGTTAAGTGAATGGCTTGTTGCTTAACACTAACTGGTAATACCCCGCCTGGTCTTTTGTTCATAAAATAATGTACATAATATACATGAGTGCAAATTGTGAGTTTAAGTCTATATTGTTTGTTTAGACTGAGTTCCTGGAGAGGGAGTCGTGTGTAGATGAGGAGGGTGGAGAAGATGCGAGTGGATGCGACAGAGGCGGGAGTCAGGACAGGGAGGGACCCCAGCCACCTCGCACACCTCCACTAAACAGCAGGTAAGGGCAAACATCCATCTTGGTACATTGTACAATACCTTAGTATGATAAAAAATTATTATTTTATAGGGCTATTAATTTACGTGTTGGAATGCCATCCGCGTTTAAAAAATTGTCCAAATCAAATTGTCCATAGGTTCAATAAAAGTGAGACTCCTCTCTGTGAGGATTGTGCAGTGAACAAAGATCCAGAATATATTATGTGTTGCAGGACAAATTTATAGAAAGTGTTCACAGGATCATAAAAGATACCCCTACTTAAATAGACACACTCAAACGACCCAATCTTCTCTCTTATATTGTATACATATTTATCCAAGAAGCAAGTAGAGACTTATTTATTTATTTTGTATTTTTAGTGATTATATATGTATATGGAGGGCGTCGGTAGCATGTTTGTTTACTGAGCTCAAAATCGCGGGTTCGAAACCCGTCCAATGCCCTTACGTTTTTTATCTGAGATTAAAAAAACCAAAAAATTCTGGTAGTAGGCGATAAGACCTTGTAGTTAAAGTCCGGGCATGAGTCATAATACCTATTAAGTGGCTAATGGCTCAGTGCTCATATGTATGTATTTTATATTATAAAAAGATGAGCAATTCTGATTATATTTTATAGGAATATTGAATCACAAATGGAAGATGATGGAATGGTTGGTCTTGACTTTGAAGAAATATCAGATGAAGAATTAGAAGAGGAATCCAAAAGTAATAAAGGTAAATTGACTTTATATTTTTATTTTTTCGTGTATATGAGAAAGTATATAATACATTTGTGTGTTAGGAAGAAATGAGAATGAAAGATACGACGAACATTTCATAGTAACATGATTCAAAAAGAAATTACACTTTCTAGCTGTCTCACTACATGGAAGCTCGTTCAATGCAAGTAAGAAGAAAAAAGAATCTGACGGATATCTTGTATTCTCTAACTCGCGGCTCACATGGAAACTTCCCATTAACACAAGACTCACATCATACAACATCGTTATCATCATATCCGCAAGACACCACTAAAACACTCCCGAAACATTACTTCTACAGCACTGTACAGAACATTAATTGACGCTGTTAGTATACGCCTATCCAATATGACTGGGTGCCAGTCCTTCACATACGAAATCCTTCATATCTCTGAATCCGAATTACAAGTTCCTCAGTTGGAATTTTAGTGGAAAAATACAAGAGGTGTTCGAAGCAGGCCAATTTAGTCTGGGTTAACCTTCATTCCACTGAAGGCTCACACCCAGATTATATCGTCGTGTCAACTGTAAATTATCGAACGTGAAAATCACTACTTTTCAGGAGGCTCAATTAACTGACTCAAATATATCTAGATCATATTCTAAACTTTACAATTGTGATTTACAACTTTCTAAAAGGAAATCCACATTCGCTCCTATGCCATTGTGCGTAGAGCCGCTGAAGCAACCGTCAAGTGACGAAAATAAAAAACCATTTTCACATTCGATACTTTATTTACAGTTGACACGACGATATATAGACTTTCATTTCATTTTGTGTAAAGAACTATTTTTTCTCTACACCCTAAAGTGAAACCGTGATTGGGGGAATCAAGAAAAAAAACAAAATTCAGGACGAAAAAAAAAAAAATTAAACCATCTCTTCCAATTAAATTTTTAAAATTGTAAAAATGCGTAGGGGTAGTTTTTAGGATGACCAACAATTCACAAATACCAAATCGGACAGTTTTCGACAAAACAAAATTGGATTTCTATGTCGCACGTAATTTCTGAAATTCCTTGGAGGTAGTTTTTATAGCATGCCCAAAAATAATGCTAAATGACATTCAAAGCAGGCGTTTTCTACAAGAAGTGTGAGTGTATAACGCTATAGTAGTCGATGCAGGAAGAGATGTTAAAAAGATGCGAAGAAAACTGGATATTTATTTGTATAAATTCTATACCAAGGTTTCAATGCTAATCGGTGAAAAAATCACTCCACAGTAGCTTAAGCTCCTTTTTTTTTTTTTTTCAATTGGCGCTATTAAAATCCATCCTTTTCTTAAGTGAGCTGGTATGCTAATTGGATTATTTTGTTTTTCGATCTTCGTCCTCCTCCAGGCCCTTGTTACATTCGATTTTCTTTTACGAAATTGGAACATTGGGAAGGGGGTGAAAAACGACTTTTCATTTTTCGAAAATATACTAGGATATAAAGAAATATTTTTGATCCTATTTTTTTTTTTTTTTTTTGGAGGTAGAATTTCATTCCATTTTTGGATGTAATATAACGGTTCACCTATCATCTAATGTCCTATGAAGCTGTATGCTTTCTATTACAGTCCTTACCTGTTCCCTCTGGAAAGGAGAGAGTCTATGTACAATTTTTTGTTTGTGCAGGAGCCAGTGTGTCAGATGCTCTGGGGGTGGACTGGGCCAGTCTGTCAGCTGAATGGAGACCCAAGAGAGACTCAAAGGAGGCGGGCAGTTCTGCCAGGATCCGGTGGTCTACGAGGGCCATCCTTTCTCGACTGGGAGTATCTGCAACACTGGCAGGCGAGGCTCTCTCTCAGCGGCTAGCCACCCAGTACGACGCAGGTAATAAAGTTTGTTTTATCGCGTTCTTAGTATTCACATTTCTGCACTGAGATGTGAGTCTTCCATTTGCATACACAACCTTCAGTGTTCGATATTTTTGTCTTCCAGCAGTTATTCTCTTGGCAAACGACAACCGAGTTCTCACTATTTACACTCTGGCTCTTTTCACCTCCTAATACATATTTAGTTTAGTTCTTAACTTAATTTCATAAAACATTCTCGGCTATATTCTAATTACTGTTTCGATGGCTGAACGCAGTTTTTTTAAACCGTAATTTCGATTTAATGACATAATAAACAAGAGCAGCCATTTTTCTCTTGTCACTATTTGCCATATACCTTAATCTGTTTTGGCTGTAACTTTCTTATTTCAGAAAGAGATTAGGTCAAGTGACAATTCAAATTACAACGTAGTAATTGAAAATCATACAAATAACATCTACTAAATTGCCGTATTTTGACCTAAACCATGTCAATCTCTTCCCATCTTACTCAACGGGTCGCTAACCCAAACGTAAATCTTGCACAACTATCTGAAAGAACAGTTTTCTTCTAAAAGTATATCACATCGAGCTTTAGTAGAGTTGGTTCATTTTTTAATTGGCAGATGAGATCATCATTTACCTCACTCGCCTGCCTACTCAAAATGAACTAACGACGCGTTTGGAACGCCCATATTGAGTAATGAGGTAACAAAGGGTTGGGCTGAGAAAAGTATGATTTCGAAGGGTGGGGGGTGTTACATTAACTTTCCTGAAATAAGTTGACCATCAACTGGTCGGTGTTCTGCTTGTAATATTCATATTATGTGTTAACCCACAAAAAGTTGATTTCGAAGTATTCAAGTTTTAAGATTTTTTATTAAAAATCTTTATAGTAGAAAAATTAATGGGCAGAACACCGTCGAACTGAAGCCACCACATGTTTTTACACTCTAAAGACACTAGACTGCACCGGTTACAATTCATGGTTCACCGCCTCTTTACACTATAAGCCAGTGGGTGCAAGTGTCTCTCCTGATACAAAAATTTTTTCTGCAAAAAAGTTTTCTGCAAAAAAAAATTATACCAATGTTTCATTATGAATCTAGCTTGGTCATAAGAGACCCTCGGAGGGCCTGAAACTCATTCAAAAATGTTCATGAAGAATAGGAAGGAATATAGGCACACATTCTAAAATTTGGGAGCTTTGAAAAAACAAAAAAAAGGTTAAATGTTAACTACCTCTTAACATTATTTTACGAAAATATTTAGAAATAGTTTTTTTAAAACATGCCCAAAAACTCCCAGATAATTAGACAGAATATGAAATAATTTCTCGATTCAAAGAATTTGCGTGTTCATTGTTCATTTTCACTCTAGGTAATACATAGCTCCGTATGCTTTGACATTTTGTTCTATTTAGATACTTTGCCTTAAAAATGTATTTTTGTTTCATCTCCCAGATGCTCCAGAAAAATCTGCTAATAACAGTGAACCAATTGTATCCAAACTTCTACAAAACAAACAGGCATTGTCTGCTCGAGCTGATGTTACTATCAGGTTAGTTATACATACAAATGTTCATTTTTTTTCAATTCAAATTATTTAACATTCCATTTATTGATAAATTTCATTGTTTTATTGTAGAAGAAGACTTTGCGGTTTGCCTGTCATCAATTCTGAAACACATCCCACCACAGGCCTTTGTCAATGGGCTGTCTAATCTACGCACACCATAAGTGTAGCTGAAAATAAATATATATATTTTCAAGCAAAAAGGAGTAGATTAATTTATTATTAATTTTATGTTTTAAATGTCAAAGGAACTATTAAAACTTTTTTTTTTACATTATTTATATTTTTTATTAAGACCACATGTAACAAATAAGGAAAAAAAAAAAATTAAAAAACATGACTTTTGACCCAGTTATTTGAAGTGCCTTGAGCGACAGTGTGGAATTTACACCATCTACCTTACTAGCTAGTAAATTACCTTAATGGAATGGTTCTTCAGTAAGTAATGATAATTTCCACACATATACCGCATTACTTTTTCATTTAACACAAAAAAATTATTGAGAAAATACTTTCTCAATTACTTTTGTATGTGTATTTAAGTTTATCATTCCTTATCGTTAATCATCAAATACAACAAAGCGTAGGCTGAAAACTAATTATATGCACAAATTTTAATATTAACTATAAAATTTGTTTACATATTTATATGTAAATTACAATAACAATCTATAATATATATATATATATATATATAATATATGCATATAATAAAATTATAATTTAAGATTAAATAATAATACTAGTAATTAAAATTCTTATATACGAACTTAAATGGAGTAGGAAGTGGAGTGGGGTAAAGGGAAAGGAAAAGAATGCACAAGGTTAGAGTCAGATCGAAGTGAGGAGAGTGAAGAAAGAGTGTGGGGAGGGGGAACATGATGCACCAAGCACCTAGGTGTAGAGAAGAGGACAGGAAGTAGAATGAAGGTGGTACGATATTTATATATATATATATACAATGCAAAGAAGGGCTAGATGTGACAGAGAGCTTCGAACTTCGAGCCTGTGACCCAACCTGCAACACAGACAGAAAAATACATGAGTCAGAAAGATACATTGGCTGGGAAATGACCACAATCAGGGAGAAACTCTGCAAAGCTCAGGAAATTATACTTTTCAAATTTTAGCTACCGCCAAGAGTTTCACATTACAAAAATAAAACGAAGATCTGACCAGAGTAGGGAACTAGCTCTGTAATCAGACTGCTTAATTAAATTCCAAGCTCAGCTTGTCTAGTGGAGTTCGTGGTCCTTTAGGCATACGATGTCGAAAAAAAAACTGAAAAGAAATGGACATTGCACGAAGTTTTTACTCTATATTCCCACATATTTTTCATTTCACCGACCTCAGGGGAATGAAAATTATAGTACGTTACTTCTTAAATTCAAAATATTCAATGGAAAAAAAATCTATATCCAGCCCTCCCCCGCCATCAAGACAGGGAAAAATCAGTAAACATCAGGTCAAAAACAGGGAATTTTCTTGACATTGTGGACATCCTTAATTTAGAATCCAGGCATTATTTAAAAGACAGAAATAGTACATGATACAATCAGAAGGATATCAAATACTGTCTAGGCACAATTAATTTGATCAAGTCAGCTTTTGGCAGTTCCAAGCTAGAAAAAGAGAAGATAGTTGAAGAAATTATTTTAATTGTTCAGGAAAATACATTTTTTGAGGGAACTTATGTAAATTTGGAGAGCAGTGAGTGGATGAAAGAAGGAGACAAATGATAGTAGTATTTATCCTTATATTACTATTTCGTAATATTAAAATAACACATAAGGATCAAACTAGTTTTGTTTCCGTTACAAAATCGCTGTTGAACAGTTATTAATATTGCCTAGGTAGTCTTTGTTATCTATGAACATTATGCCTGGAGTTTTAAACAGTATTTTAAATTATAAATTAATATTGTCCAGATTCTAAATACTGCCGGTAATATATACAAAATCAAAAGGTTACAAATCAGGTTCTTTCCATACTCCAGTGCTCAGAGAATATCTAAGTTGTTGCCTATTGATTGCTCTTCTACAATCAGAGTCTATCCCATTTTTCTTAGAATAGACTCAAATTTATCTTTTAGAATCAGGCTCTCTTCGTTAAAAAAAAAAAAACGGTATGGAGCTTCATACGCTGAGGGTCCCCTACATTCATAACGCAAGTACTAAATATAACCTACACCAAGTTACCGTTACCTACGTAAATGTTGTCAATCGTCTAATGGGCCCTCTAAACTATGGGCCAGGTCTTGGCCCAATCCTGCTGGGCCAATGTGTAGAGAGGGGTTGGCTTGTGTTGGTCATGTTGGGCCAGGGAGTTGGCTTGGGTTGGTGAACGTTGGCTTTGGGAGCGGTTTTTCAACACACATCAAAGGAGGCCAACATGCGTGAACCAAGTGCGCAGTAGATAAGAGACGCATCCACACACTTGTCCAACATTGGTTGTTTGTTGCTTGCCAGTAGTGCCCGATTTATTACTTAAATTATTACTTATTTCCTGCTAGGTTAGGTTAACCTAACCTAAGTAGTTCAACTGTTAACTGAGTCATAAGTTAGTACATAGTTTCATCTCGCTTTTTACCTATTAAACTATCATTTTTGTTTTGTAGGTAATTGATGCTTTCCATTTCTTTTGAACCATGTTTTTGTCAATAACATGTAAATAACAATTATATGCCCCAGCTAAACACAAAGATGCAGCAGCGATTTTCTCGATATCCATCACGGAAATAGGGTTCAACCAACTGAGTGCTGGTACAAGGGCAACTGAGTGCTGGTCCAAGGATTGGCCATGATACTGGGCCAATGGCCAATGGAGCCAAGGTCCAGGCCAGCGCCGGCATTACGCCAATATTGGTGACCAATGCATTGGCGTACCTTGGCCCATAGTGTAGAGGGGCTATGACACCATACATCCCCTGTAGTTTTCCTGGAAAGTTCCTTTAGTCCTCCAGCCCTCAAATTGTTTTCAGTTTTTACTTCCCAAATAAGGGCCCTCCTAGGAAATAACACTTTTTCCCTAGTTTTGTACCAAAAAATTGTCAACATATTGTTAACAAACAACATTTTATTGGCCTTACAGTCTCCCAAGTATATTTATTTTTTACACATCGGTTAACGTTTCCCTCATTTCAACATTTTTAAAACTTTTTTCTGTTTCTAAAAAATACTTATTAAATTGTCAATCATAATATCCAATATATAATTTATATTTTCGTCTTCATGATAAAAACTTGTTGTCTAAAAAGTATCCACCATCATAGAAAAATTGTTTTCTTTCAATTTACAACTCATGGTAGTTACTTTTTTTAGCGAAAAATTTTCATCACCGAAACGAAAATACATAGTGTATATTATGATTGATAATTTAATAAGTATTTAGACATGGAAAAGTTTTGAAAATGCCCAAATTAGGGACACTTTAATCAATTTGTAAAAAAAAATATATACTTGGAAGACCGTAAGGCTAATTAAGTGTTGTTTCAATCTATTGAAGTTACAAATGGTCTCAAATCAAGGACAGACAGCCTTCATCCCACCATAGATTAACATATATTTTTTAAATATTTCTGAAATAAAGTGTACTCTTTTATAGATACACCCACTATCATGACTCCCTCAGGGCATAAGAAAAGATTCCAAAAAGGGTTATTGCCAGCTGCATAACCTCAAAAAAATTACTTTGTTTACCTAACAAGTGCAGGACTCTTTTGTGGGATGTTGATCGTTGGAGAGCGTCGTGCGGCCAGTTTGTGAAGGTTTGTGTTGAACACCAGACTCAGCCGCGTTGAGATCCAATCTGAAATCCGGTAACAATTTTTGTTAATAATTAATAAGAATTTTCAATTAATATTAATAAGATAAGTAGTGAGATAAGCAAAAGAGAAAGTTTCACTAGCAACAAACCAGCATTGGCTAAATTTTCCACTTCAATTGGAAATTGAATTTGAAATATTTTTTTTCAGACCCCCCCCCCCCCCCCCTCCATTAAACTTAGATATGCCAAGTAGTCTTTGTGTTTTCGGCTGTAACCTTGAACATTCCCTGAAATTTCGTAAATATAGTTCAAACAAAGTAGGCGCTTTGCAGGAACACAACTTATTTTTATCGATTTGTTTTTACCTGCCGTCTTGTATGCTTTGGAATATTTTCTTGGCCGTTTCAAGAAACGCTTCTTCAACTCGTTCACCACTACAACAAATAATACAGAAAATATAATTTCATAACATACATATATATTGGGATAAATCTTATATTCGAACTAATTTCATGATCAAAAACTGTTATAATAAAAAAATGTTTACTAACGTTTTGGCACTTGCTTCAACAAACATAAGTCCGTTTTCTTCTGCAAATTTCTTCGCTTCTTCATACGTCACATCACGTTGTCCATCCAAATCACATTTATTTCCGATCAGGAATATCACCTAAAATCAGTAAAAAAATTAATACAAAAATAAAATTGTTTTTTTTAATTTTGTAATTTTCTGCAATTTAACAACATGGACTGCTCCAAATTGACAGAAAAACAAATCTGATCTGGCCATTACAGGACTTTCTTATATCAACCACACTTACCGATCACTCTTTCTCCCCCTTCCCAGTATAAAATAATTTTGAGATAGGGGAGGGGGGTTGACCGACAAAACTAACGTACCACCTAAATTTAATTGTAATTTATGGAAAAATAGATGAGTGAAAGAAAAAAAATTGTTAAAAAAGACAAACTTGGGGGAAAAAAACGTATAAAGAAAACATCATTTTTACTGTTAATACCGAATGGTTCCACCCCTGGCACGAATTTCCCATTCTTCGACAACACCCCACTCAAACTCTTCAAGGGTGCCAGGACCCGGGTTCCGCCGTCTTACACCTTAAGTTGGTCCCAAACGTGTTCTATCGGATTTAGAGGCGCTATACGTTTTGTCGTATTGATCCTATCTCAAATCTGAGGGCTCTAAGCGATCGAAAATTTTTATAAGGCACATTTTTGGTATGAATATGTTTGATAGGACTAACCGTTTTCAGATAAATCAACTAAAAGTCTTAAAATATGCCTTCCAAAACTACATTTCAAGACGGCATGAATCTCAAACCGGACGACCTGCGAAAATTTGTGTTTTATATATAACATATAATATATGTATTTCAGTTAGCATATGTGACTCCTTTCAATCCAAATTTCAAGTTCAGTTGGCCTCTTGCTTCGAAAGCGTGCAGTGCTAACACGTGTTTTGAGTGAGTTTTGATTATGAAAAATTTTAAATATTTGGGTAACTAAAGTATTCAGTCAAGTAAGTCTACCTGAATAACCGAAAACGTACTTATGAATACGGGACAGAATGTAAAACATTCTGATTCGAGCATAAGCAAAATTAGCCAATCACGTGATATAGTAAATTCAGACGTTGAAATGCCTGGAAGTTCAAAACAAGAGAATTCAAAAGGTACATTAGAACACTCCCCTGGAGTTTCACCGAAGAAAAAATTGGGTAAATATCATATTTAACAGATATAACCATTCACACTAGTAATAAATATAGCGTACTTTGGAACTTGGAGCATAGTGATAAGGATAAAGCCCGCCAAGAGGCTACAATTAAAATACCTCCCATCATATTACATGATGCCAATAATTATAAAAAAATATTAGAGATATACGAAAAATATGTAAAAACGAAATCACAACAAAAATTATAGGACAAAAAAATATCAAAATCATGCTAACCACATCCGATGATTTTCGTTGATTCAACTGATTATTACGATAAGGAATTAATTCAATATCATACATACTCCAGCGAAAAAGATAAAGATGTATCTGTTATTATTCGAGGGGTACCATATACATACGATGATGAAGAAATTAAAAATGAGTAAGGGTTGAAATACCCGGTCACTTACTTAAAAAGAATAGTAAACAGGAACAATTTACAACCCACACCCTTATGTTTAGTGTCTTTATCAAACAATGAAAATGGTCAAAAAATATTCTCGCTGGACAAACTATTTTATACAATCGTTAAGGTTGAACCAAAAAATAAGACCTACGATATCCCTATGTGTCAAAATTGCCAGAGATACGGACACACAAAGCACATAGAAAGTAGGTGCGTTAAATGTCTGGGTAATCACCATTTCACAGAATGTCTTATCAGAAATTAGGAAGTTCCCCTCAATGCGTAAATTGTCAAGACTTTCATGCCGACAACTATAAGGGGTGCCCATACTATCAAAGAATAAAGAATAAATATAGTAAGTCGAACATACCTACAGGGGAGAAGAAATACAAACCGATGCGGAAAACATAGTTAATGGTTTCGAACAGAAAAACATACCATAGCTGCCATGTTGGACATCAAACAAGCCTTTGACAAAGTATGGCATGAAGGACTCATATACAAGTTGAAGAAAGTAGGATTACCAACGTACCTGTTTAACACGTTCTGCTCATTCCTCAATAACCGAAGTTTCTCAGTGCGAATAAATAACTACTTATCCTCGGAGAAGTTAATAAATGCCGGGACCCCGCAGGGCTCCATTCTATCCCCGTTATTGTTTAACTCCTATATCCACGATATACCTCAGAACAACGTAGCTTCGATAGGTCTGTTCGCTGATGATACGGTATTGTTCGCGCAACACCAGGACATTGAAATGACGAGAGACCTGGTACAAGTAGCTTTGGATGAAATATGTCAATTCTTCTATCAGTGGAAAATAACCCTAAACATCAATAAATGCGTGGCGAAAATGTTTACACTCAGACGTCCAAATAATCCCCCTAAATTGGAGTTTTCTCTGAAGCCGGTAGAATGGAGTCCCAAGCGGTCAAATACTTGGGGGTCCACCTGGACAGGAGGCTGTCTTGGAACTTCCATGTCAAGACAAAGCTGACGGAAGCACATGCCAGATTGGCTATGCTGCATCCTATCCTCAACAGGAAATCTCATCTACATCAAAAATGTTCCCTCTTTGGTTCATTTTGAGCGGTACTTCTTTCAGAGGTGTCTTCTAGAGAAGATTCCACGCCCTTTCTTCAGGTCATGATGAACCTCATTGTTCACTGTTTCCTGAACAAGGGTCATGGAACACTCTCCATCTATCGTCCGAAAGAAGAGATCTCTAGAAAAAATACCGGAAAAAATCTACAAGCATCCCAGAGAAGTCTAATAAACACACTTCTCTTAACCGGCGATATCTTCGGTTAAAAGAGTCTACTGATGTTTAAAAAAATCACTTACATTTGTTTTTTTGTATAGTGAGCTATCAGAATACAAAATGAATCTTCCTAGCTTTAATAAAACCAAAACTGTTATATCGAACGGAAAAATTATTTTCAAGTAATAATGAATAATAAATAAAATAATAAAAGAAAGAAAAATGAACTTACAGTGCTAGGATTAGTTAAGTTCCTGGTGTCAGTCAACCAGCTGCTAAGGTGATTGTAAGTGGAACGCCTTGTTATATCGTAGACCATGAGCGCTCCGGCAGCCCCACGGTAGTAGGATCTGAACAATACAAGCAAAACAGGAATCACATCAAATACATTAACAATCTCATCACAGTTCTTTTTGATGTGTGAACATCTTAGCTCGCACACCCGTGACCCCCCCCCCCCCCCCCCCCCCCCAAAAAGAAGAAATTTTGTACAAAGTAATCTTATTGAAGTGTGATGAAAAAGTGAACATAATTTTCAATTTAAGTATCTAGCAATTATTTTTGTAAGGCACCCCTTGTATATTGTATCTTGTTTTAGTTATAAGCCGATTGTATCAATTTACCAAAAAAAAAAAAAATTAATTGAACAAATAAAATTAAACATTCTGCTACTGAAATTTCATTCCTTCCTTCTTTTTTTTTATAATTGGAATCTAGTGGTCGGAAAACATAAAATTACGTTGAAAATTCGGCATCGTATTTTTGACCGATTATATAACTTCCCCTATACTTTGTATAGCTGGGGAAATAATATGCGTCTGGAGTTACGATAACTCCCGATAGAATGGATATATCGACACGAAATTTTATATGTTCATTCAGACGTCTCAGTGACTGTATTTCAGTCAAATCCGAAGAGGAAGGGGGATATAGAGGGGAAGTTAACTCAAAAACCTTAGTAATTTGAAAGTATTCTTACGAAATTGTACAGTAAAATCACACCAATTTGGTCACTCGTTAATCCGTACATCGAAAAAATAGTATTAATAATTTGAAAAATAATGTAATAAAGAATAAAAAATATTATTTTTAAAATAAAAAGTCCGGATCGAAAATTCAAGTAAACTGGGTTTGTTTACACTGTGTAGGGACCTCCACTTCATCTCGCTCATATACTTCAACATTTCCTCTGAAATCACTAGCAATAGTTTTGCAGCAGTTTCCTTTTAGTCAGCTTAAAATAAACCTTTAATCGTCAGAGAGTTTAAAAGAAACGATTAGACGAACTCCGTATAAATCGCTTACCATCCATGACAAAATTAAAGTTTTGGAACGAATCGGTCACGGTTTTTCACTTCAAACGGACTGAGAAGTTTAGAAGAAAAATAGAAAATTATTTTGTTATAAATACTTAATTCGAGTTGGGGCAACTACAATGCAGGTGATTCACCGATATTTTTTTTTTTGGAAAATGGAAATACTCATATAAATGGATAGAAACGTATCAATCGCTGATAACTTTGTCTATTTAATTTGGGTCATTTTTTGAGGCTCTTCATTTTTTACACATTCCTTACAAAATGTCATATTGTATTATTGATTCTCCATTAGAGGAAGAAAAAAGACATTCCTTTATTCCAAAACAATCAATGTACAAACAATGGCTGCGTTTCACCGACCTTATTTGGGATATCCTTTAAAGGAAGCAGTTTGCTTCCCTATTAAGCTCAAAATCGAGAATTCGAAACCCGGTAAAAAAACTTTGAGCACGCCATCCTTCGGTTGGGACATTAAACGATGATCCCGAGCCTGTACGATGTCAGGTACTCGTTAAAGATCCCCTAACGTAGGTGAATAAACTCAGGTAGGCAAAATTTAGTACTCTCACAGTAGAGTAGGCTCATGTCCACCAGAGCGCCCGGTAGTAGGCAATATGACCTCGTAGTTAAAGCCCGGGCATGAGTCAACATAACTAACCAATAGAATCGGGTTCACGTTCGGCAAAGCGACGAAAGAGCGCTCTGATAGTAGGCTACGATGACCTTGTAGTTAAGGCCCAGAGATGAGTCACAAAAACAAACAAGTTAAAAATATAGGCTACGAAAAAACCATTAGAGATCCTATTAATTAAACACAGCACCAGTCAGTTTTCTAATTTATTCACTTTAAAGCTTAAATAAAAAAGAATTTAGAGCCCAATGGAGAATACAAAAATGAGGTACAAATGTCATTATGAAGAAATCTTAGTTGGTCCATAAAGACTGGAGCAGCAAGACCTTGAAGATTAACAAATAAGCAATACAGTAAATGGAAAAACCATAATATAGCAGTACAGTTTTCCTTGAAATTAAGGGTTTAAACAAAAAAAAATAGCATATTTAATAAAATAAACGAACAGACAGGCAAAAGAGCTCTGAAAACTTACTTCTATAGATCCAGTTTTATTGATAAATATTATAACAACAATGAGCAACATTGAATTCCTACCAGCTGGAATGAATTAGCAAATAAAGCATTGCATAAGCTTGAAATTGCAAAAAAATTAAAATTAATCCGAAAAATGCTGCCCCATGTGCATTGTCTGGGGCTGAATGAAGGAAAATCTCGAAAATAAATGGATGAACTCAGAAAGCTGGGACATTTTACATTAAACGCTTCTTACAGAAGGAGGGATTATAACAATAGTTGATTTCACCCTTATTACAAGAAATAAATCAGTTAAACAAATAGATAGAAAAACATTAGTGATATTACCTTGTCACAGCTCTGAATCGTTCTTGACCAGCGGTATCCCAAATCTGTAATTTGATTTTTTGTCCAGAAACTTCTATTATTCTGGTGCCAAATTCAACTCCAATAGTATGAGGACAATCTGCCATAACTAACCACGTAGAATAAAACCATTAGTCAAGAGGAAATGAAATATTTGTATAAGAAAACTAGAAGTTTTTTTTATACAATTTATGTGAGTAGAACATCTTAAGTAACTTACATTTCTTTTCTGTAAACTGGTGAAGTAGGCAGGACTTTCCAACGCCCATATCACCAATTATTATGTATTTAAAGATGTACGAATAACTATACGGTCCACCAGACATGATTGCAATAAGAATAAAAACGATTGCTTAACAAGACTAAATAACAAAATGCTTTACACAGGAACTGGGTACTGAAGTAACTAAAACATATAAACAATATAACATTAAAAACATTATCAGAACTAAACGGATATTACACCCTTCATTATTTCAATAAAACAGTATCTGAAGATCCCACTGACCTTACTAAAATACTTTATTGTGGCAATAAATAAAATAAATATAAATAACAATAGCTGGATTATATCAATATAAGTTCATTTAATAGTAGTTTAATAGAAAAACACCTTTGTGACAACACATAAAACAATGGCTGATAGACCATATGATTCTCGTCGTCAGTGCTCACCAAGGTTCATCTTAACAAATTATTGATGATTTAATAATGAATGAACATAATAAAATTAAATGTTTTTTATTAAGTAATCGAATAAATAATTCAATAATAGCAAGCCAAATTTATAATTAAGAATAGTATAATATATTGTAAATATTTGTTTTGTTAATATGGCTATAACTCCCGCTCTTTTTTTTAAATATGAATTATGAGTGAACACTTGAGAAGCATTGAAGAAAGAACATAAGAATAATCTATAAAGAAAATAGCTCTCTTTTGGGTAAGTTGAGCTATCCTAAACCTAAATGCACAATTTTTATTCCTTACACCTGCAATGAAGGTCTAAGGAATAAAAAAAAGAACTGAAGTATGGCATTATCTCTTTTGGGTTGTGTAAGAAGATTCTGATTTTAGTTAGTTTTTATGACTCACGCCCGGGCTTTTAACTACAAGGTCATATCGCCTACTACCAGAGCGCTCTCTCGTCACTTTGGTGGACATGAGCCCGATTCTACTATACGAGTCCTACATTTTGCGTACCCAAAATTTTTATTCATCTAGGGAAGAGTCTTTAAGGAGTACCTGACATCGTACAGGCTCGGGACCATCGCTTAACGTCCCAACCGAAACACGACGCCGTTAAGTTTATATTACCTCACAGATAAACTCCAAGTTACCTGGTTTTATATTGCGTATTTATCATAGATCTACATGTATTTTTGGTTTTTATAACCTAGTAATTATAGACGTTTCGGGAAGCAATACCATCATCAGTACCTATAACTTATATGCACCTTATAATAACGATTTTTCACATATCAGTCAAATTATTATTATTTTTTTTTACAAGACACATTTATTGAGTCGACCTCTATGTTAAAAGAGAGCGCCGGTAGCTCATAAGTAACTTGTTAGTCTACTGAGCTCAAGATCGCGGGTTCGAAACCCGGGCGGGACCCTTATAGTCCCGAGCCTGTGCGATGTCAGATAATCGTTAAAGACCCCTACACTAGATGAATAAACCTAGGTAGGCAAATTTTAGGACTCCCATCCAGTCGGGCTCATGTCCAAAAGAGTGATAATGATAGACGCTCTGGTAGTAGACGATATAAACTCGTAGTTAAAACCTGGACAGCAAATAAATTGTAGATGCTGATGAAGGGCGTACTTCCCGTAACGACTTAAATTAAGATTATAAAAATCAAAGAATAAATGGGAGAAATATAGGTATATAGTTTTTATATATTGAAACGGTGGTCACGTAAGGTGATAAAGAGAATATGAATACATTTTTCTGACTCCAATATTGATATAGGTAATATTTTATGCAAGAACAGATAAAATTAAGATGAATTAAATATCAACGAGCCCTGTTACGGTTGGACGTTGGAGCCATGCCTTTTTCTGAATAGAACGTAGCAACATCAAATAGATATTACCTGTTTTGGTGACACTGGTGCCATCTCAAGGCCTCCCTCAGCTCCTCCGATGTACATCAGTCTTGTTCTGTCCACCGACGAGCAGGGATCACCATGAGGCTGGGAGCTACTGTACCTGACTTCAAAGCTGACACTACACATGGATCTATTTCATTCCATGATTGGATTGGAAAATCGTAAGTTTCTTGTTTAGTGAAAGAAAACGGATTTATATTCTAATGCATATTTTGATTATTTTTTAAAGTTTCTCTTATTTCGAAGATCAAAAAAAAATTTTAAAAACCTTAAGGTTTTGATCGCGAGTCTGTGAGAACAGCCCTCCCAGATAAAACATTATAGCCATTTGAAACTCGGAATGTATTTGTGTCAACAACATACCAATCAATGACCGGCTCTAGAAACTTTTTCACACCCAGTAGCGACAAAAAAATAACTTTTGTAAAACCACACGTTTTTCATAGGTATTTTAAAATCGATACAGTATGCGTTAGGACATCCGAAGGACATGTGTCGTAAGTCGTTCCTATTGACGCTAAAAATCTGAAGAAAAAGAAAATTATAATAAAGCATTATTACTGAAGATATGTATGTACCTATATAAGATTCGAGGTTTATTATAGAAATTTTCGAAAAACTGGATTCGAACCCACGATCCCAAGAGACTAGCATGCTACTCTCAGCTACTGGCGCGAGGGATGTATATCTATATTTTAGCTGATTGTTCCTGGATATATCATAATATTGATATTTTATTTTAAAACAATATAGGTTAGGTTAGGTTTTATGACTCATGCCCGGGCTTTAACTACGAGGTCATATCGCCTACTACCAGAGCGCTCTTTCGTCACTCTGGTGGACATGAGCCCGACTCTACTGTGGGAGTCCTAAATTTTGCCTACCCTAAATTTTTATTCATCTAGGGTAGGGGTCTTTAACGAGTACCTGACATCGTACAGGCTCGGGACCATCGCTTAACGTCCCATCCGAAGGACGGCGTGCTTAAGTTTATTTTACCTCCCAGATAAAATAAACTAAGGGCCTCGGTCGGGCTACGAACCCACGACCTTGAGCTCAGAAGTCAAGCACGCTTACCACTGAGCTACCGGCGCCCAAACAATATATTATTTCGTTCGTAAAATAACACTACACTAGAAACATTTTGTTCAAATATTTATTTGAAGATTATTTTAGAACTGAGACACTTTTCGATAACCATCAATATATATACTACCCGTTTTGTATTTACCAATTTATGTAACTAAGCACTAATAGGCGCACAGTCACACCATTGCACTCGTGCCATCAAGAAACGGCATTCGGGCTTCGGCAATCAGAATTCTCATTTCGCCGTAGGCCATTCGCAACCCTTATTCGACCTATTTATTTATGACATAGCTTATAACTAAGATGTGTCAGAGTGATCACACTTATAGACCTAAGTTCAGTTTCATCTAAAGTTTTAATTGAAAAGATTTCCGATTTATCGAAATATAGTTAGTTATTGTGACTCATGTCCGGGCTTTAACTACGAGGTCATAACGTCTATTATCAGAGGGTTCGTTTGTCACTCTGGTGGACATGAACCCGACTCTACTATGGGAGTTCTAAATTTTGCCTACCCTAAATTTGTATTCGCCTGGGTTAGGGGTCTTTGACGAGTACCTGCCATTATACAGGCTAGGGACCATCACTTAACGCCCCACCCGAAGGACGACTTGCTTTTTTCACCTCCCAGATAAAAACCATAAAGTCCTCGGCCGGGTTTTGAACCCGCCATCTTAAGCTCATGTCAGTAACCAAGCAGGCATACCACTGAGCGACCGACGCCCTCTATCGATATATATGTACTTAATTTAATTTAGTTCAAAAATTTAACCCGGCCGGGGTTCTTATGTTTTACATGATGCCCTTATTTTATCTGGGAAGTGAAATAAACACAAGTTTGCTCTCCATCGGATGGGACGTTAAGCGATGGCCCCGAGCCTGTACGATGTCAGTTACTCGTTAAAGAACCCTACCTACTAATTTAGGATGGCCAAAATTTAAGACTCCCATAGTAGAGTCGGGCTCATGTCCACCTGAGTGGCGAAAGAGTGCTCTGGTAGAAGGCGATGTGATTTTGTAGTTAAAGCCCGGGCATGTCATAATAATAGTCCCATATTGGAACAATAATCCAAGCACAACAGGACGCCAATAAGGGATATTAAAATATAGATACATATTATCTATATCGATATTAACGATATATCGATACATACATTTTCTCGATATTAACATCCCTAGCTGGCGCCCTCTCTTGCTTCGATTATTGTTGGAATGTGGGATCCCGCGCTCACCAAGGCTAACATTTATTTGCTTTTTATCCTTATTAATAAAAATGTATAAATGATCGGTACAAGACTAATAGGAATGGGATGAAAATCGAGAAATCAGGTTCAACTGGCGAGAAGAGTACAGTCCCTAATGCACTGTACTGCTACTGTAATAATAATAAATAATTAAATAATCGTTAAGAGCGAAAGAATGATAGTGGTTGACAGTGAAAGGTCTCATTGGGTCGCCATGATTACAAGGAGCCAAGGTCAAATATTTGGGGAAGAAAATGGCAACAAAAAATAAAAAAGTTATCGATGAATCATGGGCAATGTACTTGCCAGCGCGCATTAATCAACTATGCTTCTGCTCTCCCTCTGAAACCAAACTATCGATTGTCTTACTCAGTGTCTTATGAATCCTCATACTAAATTCTGTAACGATGACAATCATTACATGAAAAGTCATTGGGGTTTCCGTGTTGAGGCCCCCACTTCTGATTCCCCTGATTTTGGATTTACGTATGTAAAAAAATGTTATCGTTAAGCCACCTCTTCTAATCCCCGCCTTTCCCTTCACCGATTTGGCTGGAAATTAATAGATGTCGTTTCAAACTGTCGATAAGCACGAAATTCCAATGAAAACATTGAATTTATTTTCTTGTTATTATTTAAATTACTTGAATAGCCCCTAAAATTTAAAATATATCTCTTAATAAATTATTACATCTTCTTTCTCCTAAGGTTAATTTTTTATTTTTATCCGTGGGCTGATTGTGTCACCGTGGCCAGAGTAGTCCTATTGTATGCCCTGTGTGTGTTGGTCCCTACAGCAGCCCTGTATCTTTAATAAAGTCCAGGATTCTTCTGCAGGTTCCTTCCATTACCTGCTTCGGTTCCGTTATGGCAGATCCGAAGCAGTAAAATCTTCTGCTTTCTAGTGCTCCGCACTGGCTTAGAAAATGAAACGAAGTCTTCCTTCCCTGAATACACCCCGATACACACGTCAGTTTCCGCTCTTCCTGTAAACCTCGTTTCAGACCTGGACTCGGGTCCATGGTTCCATACAAGAACTCTTACAGACGTCCATTTTCTGAGCATGGTTCCAGATCTGAAACAGGATCAACGGTGGGGATTGTTGAAATTCTCAAACTCAAAATAGCAAAAACAGAAGTTAGAGACCACCAAATAAGGATATCAAAGGTTTAGAGGGAAACACCCGGGTCAACGGTTCTCTACCCAGAACACCGGATATTTCGGGTATCGGTTCTTGAAAAAACGGGTACCCAGAACCAAAAATGTTCTGTTCTCAACAGCCCTAATCTGGTTGATGTGTTTTTCAGAATATATAAGGAATCAAAGCCATAAGGACCACTTAGATTCTATATTTCTTCTTCGGCTAGTTCGGACCAACTAAAATTATTTTTTTCTTTACTTATGGTAAACTATCATCATATTTGGTTAAAACCTATCTATCGACATTGTTTTATTACTGTGTTATTCAAAAAATATTTCATTCTTCTTTCGGAATTTGTGAGCCTTTTTTTGCTGTCTTTGAATCTGGCCGACGTGACTTTGTACCAGTAAGTAAAATTATAGCAGAATATATACTCTTCTCCATATTAATAATCGTGTGCATAATAAAGTTGCACAATTCCCTGGCCTTGTCCCCAACTAGCTGCTGTTCTGATGAAGGATAGTTCATCATTAATTATTCAAGAACGTGCTACAGCTCCAGCAGCCTTGCCATACAAGTCGAGGACTACTGGTTTCATTAGGGTCGATTTTAGAACTGGCAAAGGGCAGCAACAAGTAGCCTGCCCAAGTGGGGAGTAAACAAGGACGTTAAACCAAAACAAACTACTTGTTCATTGTAAAATATGAGCACATTGGAGCTGCATGAGACTTTCATATAGGACTCACATTGGTTTTGGCAAATCTGTACAGATCTTGTGTGGGGGGGAGTCCATTACCCGTCCCAAAATGCTTCCGTGATCAATTGTTTCTTATTATTAAAAATGCATTTTGATTTCATGTATTTAAATAACCAACATTTATATTACCGACATTGCTAGGCCAAGCTTTCAGAAACATGGAGCTATCTGTATATCTCTTGACTCGTGTGTCACACCAATGATCTCTAAGTATGTTTTAAGAAGAACATCAGTACTTGGTTCCGCTTGGGAATATTTTTGCTGTAGTATAGAGGAAGTTTTTCAATCGGTTAGAAATTTCATGTCCGATGATGACCGGAATTTCTTGTTTTCCAACCTATACATTCCAAATATATATATATATTGTCTGTGTGTCTCTGAATACATAGATAGAATAAATATATCGACAATTTTATATGTATGTATATCCGCAACACTATAAGAATTTGATTTTGATTTTCTGGGAGACAGAAGAGGCTTAACACAAAAAAATTGTTTTAAGATTCACAAGTCCCTGTGCTAAACACCCATTGTCTTTCAATCAAATCGGTTGAACGGTTTCAGAGAAACCCAAGCTGATTTTTTGTTTTCATAGAGTCCCCCCCCTTCTCTCCAGTTTAGCCAACTCACACTTTGTTTCAGGGACAAAAATGTTTCAAAAGCGGTGAAAGTTTTCATCAAATATTATGCTTATATATAAAACAATTTGACATCTTTATATTATGGAGGTATCATTTTTCTCAATTCTTACACTAATTATCTACATTATGCTATGTGCTTTTCTCGCCTAAAAAAATTGTTTTTATTAAATGTAAAAATATGAATGATTCTTTTTTTCAAATTAAAGATGGTGTATGTTGTTTTCTCATCCGGCCGACTTCACACCTGTCTGTACAACCGAATTAGGGAGAATCGCTGTTCACAAACATGAATTTGAAAAAAGAAATGTGAGAATTATTGCCCTTTCCTGCGACCAGCTGCAAACGCATACAAAATGGGTCAATGTAAGTATGCTGTTATGATGACATTTCATATACTGTTGTTTACGATGGTTGTATAATAGGTACTTTCAATTTCGAAACGTGACTGTACTCCTAATGGAACATTATCTAGTATTCTGTGGCATCACAAAATAAGCCTTTTTAGTATCTCCGGATAGAACTTTCTCTGAATCAATAATTAAATTACCTACCTAATTTCTTTGTCTTAATTGAGTATCGTAAAAGTTTAAATTGCAATAACTCAAAAGTTAAGCCATCCAACAACAAGCTTATTTTTTCAATCCAAAGTCCTAAGAACAAATGTCTTCTACGTTTCTAGCCTTACCCTACTTAATGATCTTAAAACTCCATTTGTTATTGGCTTTATTAAGTCCCGCTTCTTCAAATTACACTCTAACCTTTCGTTCCATGTCCATTACGTCCTTCCGCTCCCATCCAGATAATCCCTCCCGAAGACTGAGGCGACGCGCTGGCCAAGAGACCTCCTCATGTATTCGTACTTTCAGCTTTCCTCTTCTTCTTAGTCTGTCTCCACTATTATGCAGTGTACAGGTTATGCAAGATAGCGAGGGGATCACCCGGCTTCTATTAAGTTAAAAGAATGGGGATGGCAGGAAGCTGGGGATGTTTTGAAAGAATATCCTATTGGCTTTATTAAGTCCCGCTTCTTCAAATTACACTCTAACCTTTCGTTCCATGTCCATTACGTCCTTCCGCTCCCATCCAGATAATCCCTCCCGACGACTGAGGCGACGCGCTGGCCAAGAGACCTCCTCATGTATTCGTACTTTCAGCTTTCCTCTTCTTCTTAGTCTGTCTCCACTATTATGCAGTGTACAGGTTATGCAAGATAGCGAGGGGATCACCCGGCTTCTATTAAGTTAAAAGAATGGGGATGGCAGGAAGCTGGGGATGTTTTGAAAGAATATCCAAATAAACTGAATTCTATTCAGCTCCTCAATTTTTTTTTTCTAACTTTCGTCACTCTGATGGACATGAGCTCGACTCTTCTGTGGGAGTCCTAAATTTTGCCTACCCTAAATTATTATTCACCTAGGGTAATCTTTAATGAGTATGTGACATCTCAGAGGCTCGGGACCACTGCTTAACGTCATCTAGAGTTGGTCGTCAGACCTATATGTAGGTATATCACATATTACATACAGTGGAACAACATATAATCAGAGGATATTATCTTTTCATTTGAAAAAAAAAAAAAGGCTATACGAACATTAGTTTGGATTGGCCATTCTCAAATCTGAGGGAATTTCAATTATTGGAAACTTAATACGGAACTTTTTTGTAGGAGCCAAATTTTTGATTATATTCCGGGTATGTGTGTGGGCAATCATCGAAAAACTATATTTCATATAAAATATGCCTTTCAGTTTTCTCTACAACAGTTTATTTGAAGAAAATTTTGATTAGGTCATAAATATAAGAGCATTTAAGTTGGCACATGTGACATCATCATTTCAAAATTCAAGTTTATTGCTGCAAGAGTTTTTGAGTTAAAGCGCTCACAAAGTTCCAATCACATACACTCATAATAAATGTCTCACTTGTCATAATAAATTATTGTTAATTTACGATTTTTCAGTAAACAAAAACTTATGTAAATGAAGCTAAGATTTGACTGATTGGATAGTTAATGTTAGTCATCAGTAATAATAGTTAAGCTCTGCAGGTATTTGTATAATTTTAAATAACAATTTTTTTCTGAACCATTAAACAGTTTATCGGTTTACAGCAGAATAAACAGTTTCTGTTAAATAATTTTCTCTTGCAAACTAATAAATTGAACAAAACAAAAATAAATACTTGTGATATTTAAAATAAAATCGAGTTATTGTGAAAAAATTAATAAAATATGAAATTGTGAGGAAACAAATTGGGAGAAACACCGGCAATGTATATCCCCAGCCCGAATTAAAGTAATAAATGTTTGTTCTTCCTCGAAAACTAATTAACCGATTAGGTTGAAAATCAATGGGAAAAGGAGTTATCGTGTTCATATTACACAGGGATATATTTTTTTTTTTTTCATTTTCGAGATCAGGGGTTCGAAGAACATGAAATTCTATTGAAAACTCAACAAGTTCAGACCAGTTCTTCGGAATAGCTGGGAAAGTAAAAATGAACTATAGCAACGTACATGTATTTTAAATGTAAATTGTTTTTGTTCAGGATATCAAGTCGTACTGCAGAGATATACCCGGGGATTTCCCCTATCCGATCATCTCTGACGAGTCCCGGCAACTCGCTGTAGCGCTGGACATGTTGGATGAGAAAGACCAGAACAACGAGGACACTGCCATGACGGTCAGAGCCCTTTATATCATAGACCCGGCCAAGAAGCTTCGTCTCTCTATGATCTACCCAACTTCTACCGGCAGGAATGTTGAGTAAATCAAAAAAATCAATTGTTTATTTCAATTTTTCACTTATTTTTAGAAAATAAACTACTCAAAAATGAATAGGGATATGTTTTAAAAATCTGCTCACCGCACTCGAAATTCAAATTTTTTAAATAAAATACATAATATTTTATGAAGAGAAGAAATGCTTAAATGAATATTGGCTTGGATTATAAACAATAATCCCTATTCTCTTCTAGTTAGGATTAAGTATGTTTACTTTATCTGCTTGTTTTTTCTCTTTTGTTGTCATACTTTAATCAGAATGCTTTCAAACCAATGACAGGCAACATCTTTCGTTGAAAAAAAAAAGGAATTAGTCGTGTGGCTATGTACTCGTGGGTTTTCTCAGACCAATATAGCGGGAATGATTGGGGTTTCCCAAAGTGTGGTTTCTTGTACTTTAAGTCGTCATAGGGGGACTGTTGTTCGAAGACCAGGAAATGGATTCCAAAGGATAACAACAACTAGAGAAGATCGAAATCTTGTTATTCTGGCAAGAAGAAATCCATTTTTGACAGCTCGGCAACTTGGTCAACAAATTTAGGGTGAAACTGAGCGTCCAATATCCGATCGAACCATTCGAAATCTCGCCTTTGGGAAGTTGGTTTAACTTCATATGCTCCCTTAAGGCGTCCGGCAATGACAGAACGTCATCGGCAGCAAAGATTAGCCTGGTGCACCAAGAGAGTTTCTGAGGGTACAAACTGGTCAGCTGTAATGTTTTCAGATAAATCCAGATTTTGCCTCACTAATAATAGCCGACTTCAAAGGGTGTGCAGGGAGGCAAATAAACTTACCAATCCTCGATATATTGCCCCAATCACAGCCTACGGTGAAGGCGGCGTGATGGTGTGTGCAGGGATTTACTTAGGCGGCCATACAACCCTCCACTTTATTGAAGGATTTCCTCCCAGCTCAGCGAAATTCGGAAGAAATTATTCGCGAATACATTCCAACTACCAGGGATTTGATTGGTCAACAGTTTCGATTCTTAGATGACAACGCACGCCCACATAGAGGAAGAATTGTTTTGGACACCATGACTGATTTGGGAATAAGACATCTCCCCTTGCCTCCACTTTCTCCAAAGTTCAACCCAATCGAACATATGTAGAATGCACTTCAAAGGCTTTCAGACCGAAACCCTTAACCTCTCCGAGAACTAAGGGATGCTCTACCAACTCTTTGGTAATAAATACCAACGCAGACAGTAGGCCAGAAAGGTGCAGGGAGGTAATTACCAACAAAGGACACTTCAACAGGTATTAAAACAATGATTATTTTTAAACAAGAATGAATAATTTTTGAATATTTTTTTTACAAGACATTTTCTTTCTTGTATTGTATTTTTTTAAAGTTCTATTTCATTAAAATATTTAATTACAAAAAAAATTTGAACTTCGACGGCGGTGAGCAGAATTTAAGAACATATCCCTATTCATTTTTGAGTAGTTTAGTTCTATTTGACACATATAAAATCAGTTCCAATGTCAAGTAAATTGCATTTACACTTTCCTTAGATTCGGTTTTTGAGTGTCTTGCCTATAAATTACCAATTAATAATAATAATCTTTATTTACTGGACTGAGCCTAATATATAATTTATTAAGAATACTTTTTTAAAATTAGATTACAAACGAAAAAGATAGATGCATACAAATATATTTACAATATCTCTGCGGAAGTACAATAATTAAGCTTGAAAACTAACACTGTGAACTCAACATCGAATATCTGACTAATTACATAACTTCCCCTATACATATTATGTATATAACTCGGGAAATAAAATCTGATTCTTTAAGAGCTGACCTAGCTTGTTTGAAGGCTCAGCGTTAATCGGTGTGGAGCAAAGGCTTAGAATAGACCGATGCATGCAAAAAAATCAAATTTTTTATTTTGTGTCATCGAAACCCTAAAAAAAAAATAAAAAGAAAACAGCTTTTATGTAATTTTTTTTTTTTTTTTACAGCAGTCAATTAAATTGATGATTTTCTTTGTTCTAGCGAGATCCTTCGTGTGATTGACTCTCTGCAATTGACTGACAGACTCCAAGTTATTGCAACCCCTGCCAACTGGAAGGTGCATTTGTATTTTTATATTTATTATCAGTATTTCCGATTAAGGAAGAAATCTTATCGAAAGTTAAATATACTCACCTAAAATCATTAATACTATAATACATCATATTATGTAATATCTTATCACGAGTCAATCAGTCAGTAAATATCCCACTTGAATGTTAAATCCATCATTTGGAAATTAAATCCAAATATATATATATATTTTTTTTTTCACTGGAGGGGGAAATGCCAGTCACGCACATCCAGGGAAGATAGCCCTGGATAGTGTGGGGCTCGAGTCGTTTCTCCATACCCACTAAAACCCCCTCCTTCGCCGATCCTGATTCCCTTCCGCGGAACTGACGGCCTGTCATTACTTCGCGGAAAGGAGGAAGGGTGGCTGGTAACGCCCCTTCTTCTGTTCTTATTGCCGCTACTGTTGTTCCTTGTCAGCCCTCTCCTGGAGGGCCAACCCACCCATGATGAGCGCTGCAAAATCGCAGCCTTCATCCCACGACTCCTGGGAGCTCAGCATAGCGTCTACGTAGCTGGTAGCAGTCAGTGGGGCGCCCATGCTGCACTCCAGATTTATCCTTCCCTCCTCAAATCTGGGGCATTTGAGGAGGACATGCTCCGCTGACACTGATTTTGTGAAGGTACCCCCGGAACCCACCGTGTCCCGTGAGTACCTGGGTGAGGTGGTAATTCACCTCCCCATGCGTCCTGGTGAGCCAAGGCTCGACTCGAGGGATGAGCCGATGGGTTCACCGTCCCTTTGTGGACTTGTCCCATTCTTCCTGCCACTCTCTAATTGTCCTGGACCTCTCTGGCTCTGCTGGCAAATCCAAATACATTAGAACATAATTATTAACTAATGTTGTTGTACATAATTATTAACTAATATTTTAAGACATTTATTTGCAACAATCATGACTATTTTCGTCCTACAATGAGCGAGCGAGTCATCGAGAGATGCCTGGTCTTGTTGGGCCATCCTCGACCACTGCGCAAACGAATTTATCTCTCAAAACATTCGTTAAATCTCTTCTAAAATCGCACACAAATTAATTCTGTAGTCCTTACCTGCCAATCATTAACACTCACCAACAAACTACTTGGCTTCAAAAAATGTATTATTTCCGTAAAAACAGAGCAATTATGTCCCAAAAAATATGAACAAAGGATTGAACACAATTCTTTTAACATCTTTTTATTAGGGTAAGTCTGGGTAATATAGGTTCTGTAGAGCCGTGTAGGACCCTTCACAGACCATACTTAACAAAATGGGAACTTTCATCATTGTTTGCAAGCTGTTCCAACTTCTCACTATAAGTGGTCCAGTCATCCTAATTAACAAATGTATCCATACTCAACCATTACTAAGAATAAAAAAATGTTTATGTTGTATGTTTATAAAAATATAGTCCATTTTACAAAATACATAAAATATATGTGAGTACTTTCGGTATTGCTACCATCTTATCACGATTTAACAAGTACTAAGTGGAAGTTGAACATGTTTACATTCCGAACTGTCCCTTTTTCAGCCTCCATGGGCTTTCCCTATCCCTTTCTCCAGCAAAGTCTTAAAGTACTCCTATATATTTTGTAAAATAGACAATATTTAAAAAAAAAAAAAGTTTTTCTTTATTTTTATCAGTGTTTCATAATACCTCTGCAAAAAATTTCCAAGTATCATTACTAAGAATACTATATACTACCTACTTTTAATATTAAATATATTAGAAACGTACATAATCATAAACTAAAATTTTAAGACATTTATTTGCAACAATGACCATTATAAAAGTGAAATAACATGAGTCCTCACACGAGTCAGGTTTCCGAGTTGACAATAGTAACTAACTTGAAGGTAACGCTGAAAAACATGGAATAAATTGGAATGATGGAAAATGCAGAATACTTTCTAAATAATTTGTATTGGTCTCCCAAATAGACATTTCATTATTGAGCCTCCGTAACTCACAACTGTAGCTAATAGAATCTTCCTTCTCACTTCGAGCTAACGAGGTTGTTTCTCACCTTCTGAAGTTGAACTGCGTTTCTGATTAATTAATCTTATTTTTAATCTCTTAATTATTATTTGTATTTGAATATTATTATTTTTCAGCCTGGTGAGAAGGTGATGATTCTTCCAACAGTGAAAGACGAAGATCTTCCCCGTCTCTTCCCAAAGGGCGTTGAAAAGGTTTCCATGCCTTCAGGAATTAACTATGTTAGAACTACTACTGATTATTAAATAATGTTTTAAATTGTTATTGTTATTATAACACGTTTCTGATTTTACCTACCTACTTCAAGGGAAAAAATAAAAATTTAATACAAGACTACAAAATAAATGTGTTTATAACTTCTAATTCCAACCCCTTCCCTTCCTTACTTGATATATAAGAATTGTTCGCACCCAGCAAACTCACTTTTTAACTACACCTGATGATGGTATAATACCGAAACCTATATTATAATGTATAGACATTTTTGAGGAATAGACAATATTTCAGAAAAGTGGGTTTAAAATGTACATTAGAATTATTTCATGTAGTCCATGTTTTTCTTTCAGTAAACGTAGATAGTAAAACAATAAATATTCAAAAATTCGTTCGCAAGAGATATTGTCATTAACGCATGACAAAACATGCTATTTAAATGAGAGGCTGGCCAACTAGCGCAGATTGAAGGAATGTAGGTAAGGCTTAACCGCTTCTATTATTTTTTTTTTTTTCTCAGTACTTCAAAACGGAACAAATCCATCATACAATAAAATGGAGTCCACGGAATTACAGTTTGATCTCATTAGCTATTAATAGTCGGCGTGACTCTTGGAACTGTGTTGTGCAGTGATATTTGCGAACCAGACATCTTCTTAGTCTGTCTAACCTGCAACATTGTGTATATAAGTCTTCAAATAACTATCCGTTATAATTCATCAACTAATTACATAATTGTGTTTTTAAAACATTCAGATCCGTTTAAAACGTTGTGACACCTTCAAAAGAAATTTATTAAAATTTTACAGACTGCTAATAACTTACACAGTTAAATAAAAATACATCTAATGCGCAAGTTGGAATATAAATAAATTTAGATATTGTTGCGTAATACGTAAGGAAAGATATAAGGGGAAATACATAGGAAAATTGCTAAATAATAAAAAAAAAATATATATAAAATATTTAATAATTATGAAAAAACAATATGCCACTAAGCAGCATGTATAAAATTATAAATGTATGAAGAAAATATAATAGTAATTGAAAATACAAGTATAAGGCACAGTGATGTAAAACGTTTGATGAATTAGGGTTGAGGAGTGAGGCGAATGTACTGTTTACCAGAAGGCACCTCAACCGTATTGAATCCTTGGGGAAACAAATCTGTAGCTTCTATGTCAGAGAGGGTGGGCAGGACCATGCAACCATCTCCTTGCTGAAAACATCAGTTTGAATCAAATTATATAAATGGAGAGGAATACGCATTTCAATTTAGCAATTACTAATAATAGAGCATTATTATTTTTGTTTAATTTCGATTTAACTTCTTCTTTTTTAAAGATTTGGTTTTAACGGACTGTCTTACCAGTCTGGACAAAAGTAAAGAACCACAACCAACTCATGAATATGGTCTTAGAGACGGCAACAATATCAAGATTCCACATCACCGGCTGAGTAGGACTGAGCCAAGTCATATAATTATGCCATTAAAAATACATAATCATTTACCCAAAGAGGATAACGGAGAAAGGAGAAGTTTACCTATTCCCCAACGAAATTAGGGTGATGTGATCGACCCCCCTCAGGGGGTAAGGGGCACCCAAAAAATAAATAAATTTACCTAAAGAGATCAGAAGACTGGACAAAAAGGAACTTTTAAGCAGTGTCCTTACTATTAAAAAAAAAACATTTGTTTTATGACAGCGACTTTTTTAACTATAATAATTTTTAAATGATGTTATTTATGTATGTAGTAGGTGATTTGTTGTTTAGTTTTAAGTTTAATCATGACATTTCATATGGAGGTTGATTTGAATAAAATAAATATGAATATGCTAATTAACCAACTAGGGTTTATTGTTTTAGCTGACTCGCCTAGTTAATCGTAAAACTGGCAAAATGTCTAAAAATGGGGAGAACAGCAGCACAAGAGACTGGACATCGGGTCCCCCAGTATATACGGACTAGTTAAAATGGCAGAAACGTTCAGGTATCTTACAGTAAGCTTTATAGGAATATCGGATTTAAAATTGTGAGTACACACTGATATAAACTAAAAATTAATAGTCTAAATTACAAGAAAGTATACACGTTGGATCACATTCAACCTCCCTGAAGTGAAAATCTATTAATGTCTTCAATGATCTTTTCAATAGATATTGTTTGTATATTAAAAACGATACAGCAATATGTATAGTTATAAATTAATGAATTCAGAAAAATAAAATGTTGACCCTCCCGCCCGATATTTAGTGAAGCAGTTAGGTTCTACTCATTTTAGAATTTTGCCTCGTAATTTCGCGAATTCACTCAATTCGTCTTTTGACGGTAAAATAGTTTAAATTATCTTGGTAATAAAATAAAATTACACAACTTAAATGACAACTTGCCTTCCAGTCTACTGGTGTTGCTACTTTTTTCTCGTCAGTAAGCTGAAGAGAATCCAAAACACGTAATATTTCCCTTCAAATAAAATACAGAACATTTAGTAACAGATACTATTAAGGATATTTATGCTTAAAATAGTATTACATACAAGAAATAAATCATGTCATCAAAATCATTTAGTTCTCCAATTACAAATTAATTTTTTGTTTAGTGTTTTCAGAACACAAAATGTTCCGCAAAGGTTTCACATAAATTCTCCAGCTATGCAAGTCCATTGGTATTTGGAGACATCCAATTATAAATTATTTTTAATTACTGGAGATATGGAAATAATTTATTTGTTTAGTACTTTTTTTTATTTTTTTTTTATTAAAATGTAGTTATTCAGAAGTTAGAATTTTAAAAAAAGTATAGATATAAAGCGTAATAATATTGAGGGAAATCGAGGTTCTGTCGTGTAAATGAAAAACTGAGTATTTCGCCAACGTTTCGGAAACTATTTATTCCCTTCTTTCTCTATCTATTTTATGAAGTATGTTTTTCTTGTAATCTTATTGCCCGTGATGCAAGAAAAAAAATAAACGAAACAATTTGTTTTTATATTCTATTAGGTTCTGGAGAAGGAAATAAATAGTTTCCGAAACGTTGGCCCAATACTGAATTTCTTATTTACACGACAGAATCTCGACTTCCCTGAGTATTGTGAAGATATTGTCGACTTATTAAACATTATAGATCATAATAACTTACGTAAAATTGCGTCCAGTTGTGGCAGGATACAAAATGGAGAGTCGAATTTTTTTATTAGGATCAATAATAAAAACAGCTCGACAAGTTACAGGGAGTCCCTGTTTGTTCTTCTCTACAGGATCTATCATACCCAACTGAACTGCAACGCTCCGGCTCTCATCAGCTATTACAGGGTAGGGAAAATCACCTTCCAGCTTCGAATAACTTTTTATATCCTGTGAAATTAATAATCATCAAATTATATACATAAGAAGATACGACAGTTGTAATAAATTAATTTACATAAAAAAAAAACTGACTTCAATCCATTTCAGTTGAACGTCGACCGGATCACAAGAGCAGCCAATTACTTTGCAATTTCTTTTAGTGAATTCAGGGACGAGCTGTGCGACCCTACCAAGTTCTGTAGTACAAACTGGCGTGAAAGCATTTGGGTGTGAAAACATAATGCACCACCTAATAAAATAAACAAACTAAAAGCAACGGAAGTAAATATAAATACAAATACGTTGTTATCCATAGATTGAGTGTAAATCCCAAATGGATGGCGACTATTTTTCTGAACATTTTTTTCTTCAAATTAATCAAATGGTTTTTTAGGCTTACATACTGTGGCGTTCAAAAGTATTTGCACAAGCAATATTTTACTCATAATCATAGTAAGGGATAACTAAAAAAATCATATAACTAGATATACAAAAACGTTATTTATTTATGCATATATTTGCGTAAAAACCGTTAATGCGAAATAAGAATACATAGTTTTACAACAATTTTTCTTGAAAAAGCTCCGTTCAAAAGTATTTGCACAAATTATACTGGTTATTTTAATTAGTACAGTAATTCTATACCTGAGTGTGTTTACTCTTTTTGTTTACATTTCCTTTCTCACTCAATTAGGGATTAACATTCTTCAGAATAGTCTACTATTTTAATCCAGTCTCAGTCAACATGGCACCGAAGAAACTTGAGTTATCCCAGGCAGTAAGGGGAAATATTATTTTATTGAGAAACCAAGGCAAAACCTACCGTGAAATTGGGAATATTTTAAATTTAAATTTTTCTACAGTCCGTTATGTCATAAAAAGGTTCGAGGAGACAGGAAATACGTTAAATAAGCAACGAACAGGACGACCAAGGGCTCTGACACAACGGGAGTGCAGGGATATCGTAGGGGAAGTAAAGGCACACCCATCCACAAGTGGTTGGCAATTAGTCAATAAGGTCGAATTGACTTGTGAAAAACGTGTGAGTGAATCAACAGTAAAAAGAGCGCTCTATAAAGCTGATTTTCATGGAAGAGTTCCAAGGAAAAAACCCTTCATATCTGAGGTCCACAGGAAAAAAAGGTTGGAATTTGCAAAAACCCATCTCAGCAAGCCAATGGAATTTTGGCAAAGCGTCCTCTTTAGTGATGAGAGCAAATTTAACGTTTTTGGAAGTGACGGGAAAAAATATATCTGGCGAAAACCAAATAAAGAGCTTAAACGCCTTAATGTCACACCTACGATAAAACATGGTGGAGGTCATGTGATGGTCTGGGGGTGTGTGGCTTATAATGGGGTAGGCAATCTTGTCCCAATTGAATCTGTCATGACTGCTGATACCTACGTCAACATTTTGCGCCATAATCTCCGAGCTAGTGCCATCAAATTGAATATGGAAAATATTTTTATAATCCAACAGGACAATGATCCAAAACACAAGGCCAATAAAACCAGAGAATGGCTTCTTTATAATGCGCCCAGGATGCTACAAACCCCTCCACAATCTCCAGATTTAAATATTATAGAACATGTTTGGAACTATTTAGACCTTAACATTCGAAAACATAAAATTAAGGAAAAAAATAATTTAAAAGACATTTTATTGGACGAGTGGAATAAAGTTGACATTACCTTCATAAAAAATTTAGTTAATTCCATGCCAAGGAGGCTTCAGGCTGTGATAGACGCCAATGGACTTTATACCAAGTATTAAAAATATTATAGGTTGTTTCATTGATTTTATAATAATTTTTATTTCAAGTTTTATATTATGTGCAAATACTTTTGAACGGAGCTTTTTTAAGAAAAATTGTTGTAAAAATATGTATTCTTATTTCGCATTAACGGGTTTTACGTAAATATATGCTTAAATAAATAACGTTTTTGTGTACCTAGTTATATGATTTTTTTAGTTGTCCCTTACTATGATTATGAGTAAAATATTGCTTGTGCAAATACTTTTGAACGCCACTGTAGCTCGTTTAAGTGGTTTAGGACTTGGTAGGTACAAAAAAACTCGCTTCACCATTTAATTTCAAAATATTAATTTGAACATCTAATTGTGAATCAGTTTGTAAAGTGACAGATAAAAGAAGTCGTTAAAAGTTATTTAGAAGTGTTTTCAGTAACTGGACTGTCACCCGACACCTAACGCCAAGTTTTCTCTTCAAAATACATAAACCCTAGGAAAAACTTAAAAATCCCGGTGAAGTACTTTCAGTCTACTGAACGGCCCACAAGAAATGGAAGTACCCATCGACACGAAAATATTCGCCGGGTCTCAATAAATGAAAATTAATACAACTCCAGAACTTACGAATCTCCCTGCCACTGGTGAAACTGAATATTTCCAATAGTGGTTTCCACATTTAAATCAGGGAAATTATCGCCTAATATAACCATTATTGACACCAAGGGACAACACTTAACACGAACGAACCAATAAACTAAATGAAGTTAATTGACAGAATAACTAGTTCCGGCGGGCACTCCCCTCTCTGAACGTTCATGAACGATTTGTTTTGAACGATTTACAATAAATCGACATAATGAGCAAGTTTTTTTAAATCCCTTTTTGTGTTTAATCGATTGTTATATCGCACATTTAAGCCGCCCCCCCCCCCCCGCACGCCTTGTCTAAACTTCAGCTTAAAACATTTGGCATAGAGTATGTGTATAGCGTTGTCTAAGGAATAAAAAGTTTACGTTTTTTAGTATACTTATTCCCCCCCTCCCCCCCCCCAATTGCTTAAGATTAGCAGACATAGAAAGCAAATAAGTCTATAAAGTCCAACTGTCGAAGATTCCTAAATTGCATGTTTTTTTTTGTAGAACCTTACGGTCTAAGATAATAAGAAACCAGTATGTGTTGTTTTTAACATTTTCTGGCCTCAACTCAATAAACACAAAACAAAACACAACTGATCGATATATAATTATCGTTGACAGTTTCATTCGATACTAGATTAGTAGGATTTATCAATACTGCAAATATTCTTTATCAGTAGTTTTTTTATTTTTATTTTGAAGAAATTAGTTATTTACAAAATGTATTCAAATGGCTTTAGAATTTAATTGACGGAATATTGTTTATATCCAGTATTTGTACCTCTGATTGGAACTTCAATAGGTAAACTACCCTGTAATGTTGTGTAGAGGAGAAAACATGAATATTTTAGCTGGCATTCAATTTTTTTATTATTCTAAACACTTAATACTCAAGAAATTTTGTTGTTTGTGTTAGATTCAGAGTTTGCAATGTCAACTGGAACCAATCTTGTTGTGCCTGTGGTGTTATGGGGAAGGACTCCTCCGACCCATTGCGTTTCTTGTGTTTATTTGTCCAGAGACCAATGTACACTTATCACAGGGTGTTACGACGGGCAGATATGTTTGTGGCAAGTTGATCCAGAAACGCTCAAGGTGAGAGCAACAATGGGTTTGATGGGTACTCTTAAATATTTCATTTATTTACTATTGCATTTAATACTTCTAAGAATAGTTGATAAATATATTGAATTTTATCTCTAGTATCTATAATGATATTAAGATATATTGCAACACTTGGGCATAACATAATATATGACTGTGGGCTGTCGGAGAGAAAGGTAAAATGACAGGTAATTAAATAACATCTTTATTGAATTTATTTTATTTTCAGATGACACCAAGATGTTTGCTGGTTGGTCATACTGCACCAATATTATGTCTTTCGAAGGCCAGTGTGGTACTTGACAATAATTATGTGGTTAGTTCATCTGAAAGCGGGTTAGTATTTCTTATTATTGCTCAATTAATTTTCGTCAGTAATAATATTGCATATATTACTAAAAAAAGCTGAACCTGTGGTGTTTTTGTTCGAGATTTGACAGCTAAATAGTCAAGGTCGTTTACTCATTGCCTACACGGCTAATTTTAATTTTTATTATACTTTTAAATCTGTTAAGGATTGCATTATCTATATCCATTCAGTCAAATACTTAGTTGTAACTAGTGACACTGAAAAAGGCCACTAACAATAGATTTCACTATATAACAAAAGATTCTTGTGGGTTAATTCTGAACCTGGTACCTTATCTGTCAAATCCCAACTTGAAACAAACAATAGTACATATACATTTTTATAATTTTAGTGAAATGTGTACATGGGACTTGGTTGATGGCAAGTGTAGAGAATTAATCAAACTCCCTTACGTTCATACATGTATGCAGGTAAATTCGATTCTTTTTTGTATTCATAGTCATAATTGTTGCATACGATCACATCTATTTCATGAATATTTGCAAATATATGTATATAATATTATATTAGCTTTTATAAATATGTATCAACTTGTAGGCTTATCACATGGAAGGGTCAGAAGATGTCCGCCTGTTTTGTAACGGATATTATGCTGACATTTTGGTAATGGATCCGTTCAGTTTGGAGATCGTCTTTACCCTGTCTTCACGTGTCAACACTGACTGGATCAGCGCTCTTCATGTTCTTAGACCAAACAGGAGAAAAGGTATCACTTTATATTTTGTTTTTTAATATTCTGAAATTGGGTGAACTTCGTCAATATTTCGGACCCTCCAATTCCATTTTTGATAAAAAATTTGTACAAATGAGTTCGAAATGTATGTTTATAATAGGTCAGGATGATATTAATTGTTATAATAAATGTTTATGAAAAAGGGGTGGGTCTATACTGAAGTTTTTGCTTACTATCAAACTTCCATATGGGCCCACAATGCATACTCTCTCACATTGAATTGTATTAGTTGGTTACAGTAATAATCTTTCTTTTGGAGAAACATTTGTTGATAATAATTATCTTTAATCTCTTTTATAAACACTAAATTTTGGTGAATAGAGAAAAGTGGGGGTACTTTTTTTCAATTTACCCTCCACTGTTTTTTTTTTTTTCGGGAGAACCTTAATTAGAAGAACCGACAGGAGGGTCAATATTTTATTCTTTCTAATACATGATATGTTTGTTCTTTTCATATCATATATTCGAAGGAATAACAATTCTAACCTTATAAATTGAGGTAAAATTATCTGCCCCTCGGTGAATACACTTACACACTTTGGATTTTTCCTCAATTTATAAGGTTAGAATTGTTATTCCTACAACAGGAACCTACAAATGGATCTATGGAAAGAAGCAAACTTTGTATATTTGTCAGTGCTGCCTCTTTTGCACTTTACTACCGCACGGTTAAAACTTTCACATTCTGTATCCATTAGCCGAGAAAATTATTCCAGAAAGAGGGGTAATATTTCCTCCCCGAATTCCTTAAGGGCCCTTCTGTGTAAAAAAATTAAGAAGATGAAGACGACTAAGTAAAACTTCAGAGGTCGTTGAAAATAAGTTTATTTTCCTAGGACGTTGTAGGAAAATTTAAAGAATTTTACAGGTCCCACACTGAAGAGTTTCGTTGGTGAACAATGCTTTGATGCACCAATAAATACACATTTAATAAATAGTTGATAGTATATTTACATTCTCCCTACATAATATGATGCATGTATATTCAACGATATCCATGCATAGTTTTGGGCGCTGGTAGTTCAGAGGTAGCGTGCTTGCCTACTATATATAGACCCTAGTTGATATATTTTCGCCTCTATTCATAAATTACTATGGAAATGTAACTATTATACTATTCTTCCTCATTTTGAGATATTATATTAATATAACTATGAATGTTTTAGAGGATGTGGTGCTTGCTCTTACAACGACTGGTACTGTGAAGATGTGGACCCTTCTAGGAACGGAATCCAAGAATTCAGAGCCCATTTTTGAGAATGAAAGCAAACAGATCAGATGTCTAAATGCTTTGGCCATGAGCTGTTGTTCTCAGAATCAGAGGACTGTGCTCATTGTAACAGCTAAATATTGGCAGGTATGGGAAATCAATTGTTGTATTCGGTGTATCCTCATACGTTTTACCTGGTTTGTGTATTACATCTTGTTTTTGTGTTATGGAAAATATTTTTTCAGTTTTCTATGATAATGTAGGAACTTTTTTTCTAATCATGCAATGAAATCTTCTGAAAACATAATTTACATAAGTAAATTTTTAATTTATTCCTTTAATCTATACAAAGACCGCCATTCCAATCGGTTGTTTTGTGCATAGAAATGTTAAGTTTTCCTAAGATGAACAGAATTGGGATCTTTTTGTACTAATATATGTATTAAATACAAAAAATCATCTGTGAATCACAAACCAATTACTTCTTCAGAACGAATTAATCTATCCAAAAACATTCGGCCATTTGGGCTAGAAAACAATAATATGAAGATAGCTGATATAGTAAGAGGTGATTATTTCACAGGTTGTCAAATAAAATATAGTATGACCTCTCACAGATTTTTTGTTTTTTTTGTCTGTGAGAGGTCATACTACATTTTATTTGACAACTTATGAGCTAGAAAACAATAGTAACTTATATAGGAGCTTTTGAATCCTCATACTAAATACTAAATTTTGTGTTTATAGATCTTTCCTCTCCTTCAGCCGATTCCGTGGAATATTAATAGGTGTCGTCTTTATGGGGTTTTGAATTTACATATACAATTACGTGTCAATACATTTACTACACTGGCAGTTTAATAACGTATGAGTTCTTGTGTTAAGCCATCTCCTAATCCCACTCCCCTTTGGCTAAATTGGCTACATATCAGTACGTCATGTCATTATGCGGTTCTGGATGCACATATAAAATTTCGTTTTGGTATATTCATTCTACCTGCAATTACCGTTCACAAGCACACTTACAACAGACGTTTTGTTTTCATTTTTGGCATCAATGGTTTTGAAAATATGAAATTCCGATGAAAACAACATGAAATTTCTGACCGATTACATAACTTCTTCTATACTTTGTATAGCTGGGAAAGTATAATTAATATTTTCCATTTCCTTCAGATTTATGATGCGGGAGACTTCTCTGTACTCTGTTCTGTGATGGCGGCCAGAGGAGAACGGTGGCTGTCCGGACAGTTTTTGACTCCTGATAGGGTTCTTGTCTGGTCTGACGATGGCAAGGGATACATGTATAAGCTACCTGCCAAGTAAGTTTTTTTTTCTAAACAAATGATTCATTTTTTAAATATATTTCACCTTCAAATGTTAGCTATTTAGACTTGTTGTAATTGCATAATAGTACTTCGTACTTTTGTCCACATTCCTGTGTAGAAATGATTTTAAATACGCACTTCCAGAACAAATTTATCATTGTATTATTTATCTTTTAAATTTTATTATTTTCATATAACATAATAATGTCCTGTATTATAATAAAATAGAAGACAATAATACATTACTCGTTGAGTTACTTCGGCTGTTTAGTAGTTTATCAACATATTTTTTGTCAATGCCCCAACAGTTTTGGTGTTTAATGTCATATTACATATATTTTTATTTTTTTGCGAATTGAAATAGTTGGTTTCTTAATTTCGCTTTGTGATCGTGTTGTGACAATGTTCATGACTTATTGTCAGTGATGTTTGGGATAATTTCTACACCGGCGTCAGGGGTAAAAAAAGGTCTTCAAAGGTATGAGAAATGCCCACATTCAAAGAAGTTAGCAAGTTATATTTCCTACCAACATTGGATTTGGTAATTAAAATTAATTTTTTTAAAAATAAATGTACACTTATCATTTTTATGCTTATAAAAATTATTAATTGCTAATTTTGTTTTGTTTATACAACATTAAACCTTGTTACATAGAGGCTATATTCATTTTCCAATTTTGATGAAGAAGATGTTTATTTAAAATATTAGAAGAAAAAAAAAAAAAAAACTGTATAGCCACTTATAATATAAATAAATAATAACAAAGAACTTATTTAACCTTTATATTGTCTAACACAACACAAAGTTCAAAAGTGACATTTAAGTCTGCTAGGTTGTCGTATTAACCCTCATACATAAACGTTTGGGTCGGATCCGACCCGAGCGGGAGGTTTTTGCGCTTAATTTCCTCTAAACGTTTTTCAAGGCCATGTTGGCTTCTTCGTTCCTTTCCTTTTGTCGTAACGGAGGGCTGGAAACGTGGAGGTCACCGAGGTAATTGCTGAGTTTTTATTTTGTGTACTTCGAAGTTACCATTCCCTTTTATGGGTCAGATTCGAGCAAGCAGAATCCGAGGAAGAGTTCGATGACGAAATTGAGGAATCAGTCTCAGAATCAGAGGATGAAATTCTCTCAAATACTGATGACGTGGTTTACTGCGTTCCGTGAAGTTTGGGATAGTTTCAATAGCAACTATTCTATTCATTCAAGTTCATGTTGAGACTGCCATTTTTTATTGTACTATTCACTGATGTTATTATTGAGACTTATTAGTTTTATAATATTTTTTGTATTTATATGAGAGAATCAAGGTTACCTATCTAAAAATATTTTCATGAGAGTATTGTGGAAAAATGTGTTTCATTTTTTATATGTACAATTTTAGTTCCTTTTATTTTGCCTTTTACGTCTAGTTTATTTGTGTGAGTAGGTGCTTTGAGTGCCAAATTAAGAGGCAGGAGTCCTGCCTTAACGGAACATCCTGACTGCAAACATAACCATCAAGAAATCATAATATAAAATAATAGCAAAAAATAAAAAAAAACTAGAATGGAGTTCATAGTAGAGTACACGTTATATATAAGAAATAAGTGAAATAATGGCTGGTGGTAGGAACTATATCAACACATCGCAAAAATGTATTCGGATACTTTAAATATTCCAAGAAAAATTATCAGTCATGGTCCATATACATATCTAACGATTTCAACAGGTTTAACAAAATAAGTGTTATCTTTAATAATATTATTGAAAATTGTGATTAATAAACTGATATAATTTTTCTCCAAAATCATGATTCATAGAAGAATGGAAGTTATGTAGTATTTTGATCTTGTTGATGTGTACTTGGAAAGTTTATAATTTCGTAGACGAAGTTAGTTCTTATACCAAATACGCATGCGCATAGAAAAGCACCTTTTTTATTTAATTTTTTTAATGAAATTTTGTTCCGGCTAAATAAAATATTAATATAATACATATATATCAAGTAATAAAATATGACCAGATTTTTTTTTTATTATCTTTCTGTACAGGATATGTTTTGTATTAAATAAAAATTAAGAAATTTTCCCTCAAGAAATATTAATTTTTTTATACTATGAAAAAGGTAAGTATGCACATAGAGCATGGCCAGTCATTGTTTAGATAACATGTAAATTTTTTGTTTCCACAGCAAACTTAAAGGAAAGTTTAATAGGTATGAAACAAAAGTTATATATGGTTTGGTTTGTCTTCAAATGTTTTTATATGAAAGTAAACATTACCTTTATATTTCCTACCTACTCAATGGCTTATAATAAATTCACTAAAAAAACTCCAAACTTGGATGCATATAAAAGAAACTTTAAACTTTTGTTTTATTTTGCATGTCTTATTAATTTTGCTCAATTATAAAAACAAGTCTTACCATATTTAGGTATATGACATCCTCATGATTTAATATTCTATATATTTTTTATTTAATGCTCATTAAAAAATAAATATACATATTCTAAAATGTTTCTTTTTCTTTTTATTTTATTTATTATTAGTTTTTTTTTCGCATGTTGTTTTCGTCGTAGTGTGAAGTAGTTTAAATGAATTTTTAAATATAATATTGCAGTTATTATGAATGACTCGCTTTCTCTCAAATTTTTCATGCTACTATTTCAGTAAAAGTTATGCTTTGTGCATAGAAGTCAAACTGAAAATTTTTGAAATTTTCAAATTGAAGGAATTTTCGCGTCGCCTTCTCCACAATTTTAGAAATGGTTATACCATATGCCTTGTACATCGTATTCGGACTTATAAAAGAATTTCATAAATTGTTTCTGAATATTGTTCTATACCGGCAATCAACACCCGCATTTCTCCCAAAACCAAGCGACCGTTTGAACTAAAAATTTAGTTACTTACATAGAGTCTTCTATCCTCATACTAGAATTTGCGTCGTTATATTCATTACATCGGCATTTTTGGGGGTTGTGAGTTCTGCCTCCCTTCGATCGCCCCCTTCCCTTCGGCCTATTTAACTGAAAATTAAGAGCCTTCGTCCTTATGGCGTTTTGAATTTACTTATGACATTTCGTGTCAATACATGAATTACAGCAACAGTTATTAGAGTTTTTGTGCTTAATCCACCCCTTTCGTATGGCCGATTTGGCCGTTATCAATGGTTGTCGTTCTTATGGGGTTCTGGTTACACATATACAATTTCGAATCGATACATTCATTCCAAAGGGAGTTATTATGTTTACAGATACACACATCAGATTTTGACGTGAAAACGTCTATTCGCTCATTAAGTACAGTGATAGCCGGTCAAACTTTCTTGTGTTACAAAATACCGTCAGATTTCAATCGCTAATAACTACGAGACTAATAATGCGATAACAACGGTTGAGGTCACAATAGATAGAGCATGTCTGTACGTGTTTGTTGTCCAGTGTTTGTTTTGCCTGTGACGTTATCGGGCTAGTGTGGGCGACGGCGGATGATTGTTGCGAATTAGCGTTGTGTAAAATTAGAAATTAGTGTAGCGTGATAACGCGTTTAGATAGGACGTTGATTCGGGTGTCATTATAAAGAGCTTGAGGAGCACTACTAGGAAAAGTGAAACAATAAAAATATTCGCCGAAATATCTGTAAAAATCGGTATTAAATTGAAAATTGCAAAAAAATTAAAGATGTCTCATATGAATCGTAAATATGCGCGGAATTATAGAAAACACAAATCAGAGGAAAGCTCGCATCAATAGGAATTTAAAAAACCTAAAGAGTCTAGTGCCGAGCAAATGCAAGAGGGACGGCAGCATAGAAAAGAAAATGAAAAAACGGCGCAAAGACGTTTTCACGGAAAATCTACGGCGTGGACCTTGACTACGCCTTAATGTTTTTTTTTTTTTTTTCATTTTTGGAATCCGAAGGTCGGAAATTTCGTTGAAAACTCAACAACGAATTTCTGAACGATTTCATAACTTCCTGCATATAATTAGGAAAGTAAAAAAAAAAAGAAAAAAAAGTGTAGTCAACATTTTCTAAAAGAAATTACACGTCTCAATGTTTAAAATGTTTTTTAAGTGTCATCGAATTCCTGACCGATGACATAAGTTCCACTATACTTCGTATTGCTGGGGAAGTAACAAAAGTGTGCTTACGGCCCTGGTCATAAGGGGACAAGGTAAACTCCTGAAATTAAAATAGCTAGAGAGAGAGAGCGAGGGGGTATGATGTCAAACAAGGAGGGTGATAGTCCTTTCACTTCTAACGAGTCCGGCATTGGTAGAGCTTCCGTATCCGGTCGCTAGGAGCCCACCTGATCAATCTGATTAATTTCGTGTCAATGTATGGACAACACATACTGATTTTCAGACAAATTGGCCAAAGGGAAGGAAGAGGGGATTAGGCGCAGGTTTTACACAAAAAGCCAATAAATATAATTTTAATGAATGTATCCACACGAAATTTCATATGTAAATTCAAGGTCCTATAATAACAAGTCCTATTAATTTTTAGCGGAATCAGTCGAAGGCGAGGAAAATTTTCTCTCATGCTGTAAATCGCATATGCGGAATAGACATTTGGAAAAAAATTAAAAATAGCGCGGTTTATATTAACGATACAATCGATGGGAGAAAACTTCGACCTAGCTCTATTATCTTGTCTTTTTGTTCATAATTTATATCTCCAAAGTTGTGTGCAGCTTCATTTCATGTCATATTTATTTTGCATTAATGTTATTGTTTGACTTATTTTTTTAAATTCCTCGCACGATCTTAAACCATACGCCTGGAAACAGACATTATTCCAAAAATATGTAAGACCATTATATATGAGTCTGCGCATGTCACAAATACAACATATAACAAATATGAAAACATTATTACTATGTTTGAGCATAAAAAGAAACATTGTTATAGCTTCTTAAGGAATGAAATGTAAAATTTTCTTCTTAATTATTATATTTTTCATTTATATAAAAGTGTTTAATTTCTTCTGTAGGTACATAATTGTAATGATTTGTTTGGTTTGTTTGCACTAATAGTTTATATGTACATTGAATTGTCCAATATTTTATGCGTTTTGTATTATTTTATGTTGATATTATGACATTATTCTTGCAGCAGTGTGGCAGACAATAAAGATTTCCATTCGGCATCAACAGAGGATGATAACCCCTTTATTTATTGCGTCCTTGAAGCAATTGGACGGAAGGTATTAATTTATATTTTATTAATTAAATATCTATTTGTGTGATATTACTTATTATTTAACAGTGTTTTTTGTGTATTTTTTTTTTTTTTGTGTCTCATGCCCGGACTTTAATTATGAGGTAATTTTATCTACACAGGTTTACTTAGGGCAAGGGGTTTTTAAAAAGTCCTTGATATTGAATGGAAATTTGTTCGACCGAGGCTTTTAATTTTTTTTATCTGCGATGTAAAACTACCTTGAGTACGCCGTCCTTCGGATGGGACGTTAAGCGATGATCCCGAGCTTTTGCTGCGATTTCAGGCACTCGTTAAAGACACCTACCCTATCTTAATCTGAAAGGGCAACATCTAGGATTCCCACAGTACAGTCGGGCTCATGACCAATGGAGCGTCAAAAAGGTACTAGGCGTTGTGACACCATAGTTGAAGCCCGGGAATTATCCACAAAAATTAACAAACTTAATATTTAGTGTCATTACTGATTTCTGTGAATTATAGCCTCCAAGGCCTGAAAGTGCCGTTGTCACTGACATTTGTTCGAGTCCACAGGTCGGCTTAGTATTAATAGTATTTCTGTTGGCTGCCGATGTATATTAAGATAGGGCAGTAATAATTGAAGTTGTATATGCATGGTGATGGTTATACTTCTGTTATAAATGATAGGTACGAAGCTTCATAATTAACGATTACGATAATTAACTATTAAAAATCTGATTTCCAGTTATTCAGTGAATAAAAGAAGTTTTTGTTATTGTGTAGCCAGTGTGCTGTCCACCCGCGATGCGGTTCGTGGAGAGTTCCCAACGAGGACCCCTCTTGATCAGGGCTGACTCCGAGGGAGCGGTCATTGTCTGGTCCATACCTGACGTTAGCTCAGCCCAGCTGGACCACATCAAACAGCAGCCCGTCCTACAATTCCTAAGTATAACTATGTTTATTAATAATATTTATTAAAAATATTTAATGATGCTTTTAAAGGTATTGACTTGAATAATATCAAAATTTAGTTTTCTTTAGTTGATAAACTCTACAAATGGAGTGGAGAGGGAGGTAGACTCTCAAAGGAGTAGAAATTTGTTTTCATTCCAAAGCAAAACACACCATTGCTTTTTTTCTGTTTTTGAATGATGAAATGCCTCATTTTCATGTGAATCAAAGAAAATTGTAAAGTTATGAATGCACTTTCGAAGAATAGCTTAGAAATCGCATACCAGTCAGGTTCCAGGCAACTGCGGTAATACTGACGGTTCTTAATAAATGAGAAGAAAAACAACGTGTTGGGCCGGCATTCAAGCGTCTTGGAACAGAATAATTATATTAAAGTTAGTGATGGTACTGGATCGAGCAAACCCTAATATTTTTTTTTTTTTTTTTTTTTTTTTTTTTTGCATTGGAGGGGGAAATGCTGTGACGCACATCCAGGGAAGGTAGCCCTGGATAGTGTGGGACTCGAGACGGTTCACCATCACCAAACCCACTAAAACCCCCTCCTTGCCGATCCTGATTCCCTTCCGCGGAACTGACGGTCTGTCATTACTTCGCGGAAGGGAGGAAGGGTGGCTGGTAACGCCCCTTCTTCTGTTTTATTACCGCTACTGTTCCTTGTCAGCCCTCTCCTGAAGGGCCAACCCGCCCATGATGAGCGCTGCAAAATCGCAGCCTTCATCCCACGACTCCTGGGAGCGCAGCATAGCGTCCACGTAACTGGTAGCAGTCAGCGGGGCGCCCATGCTGCACTCCAGATTTTTCCTTCCCTCCTCAAATCTGGGGCATTTGAGGAGGACATGCTCCGCCGACTCCGTCTCACCAAGGCACGCGGGGCAGTCTGGTGTTGCTGCCCCGATTTTGTGGAGGTACCCCCGGAACCCACCGTGTCCCGTGAGTACCTGGGTGAGGTGGTAATTCACCTCCCCATGCTTTCTGGTGAGCCAAGGCTCGACTCGAGGGATGAGCCGATGGGTCCACCGTCCCTTTGTGGACTTGTCCCATTCTTCCTGCCACTCCCTAATTGTCCTGGCCCTCTCTGGCTCTGCTGGACCAGGGCTGGCCCCCGCGTCCTGATAGAAGACCCGGTTTCCCCTGTGGTCGAAGCGCTGCACCACCTCTTCCACCTGAACCGGGTCTTGTTTCCTTTTGAAGTGTCGCGTACGTTCCCGTGCCAAGAGGTCAATGGGGGGGCCTAATATAACCGTCAACATTATTATGTACTATGAACTTTTATTATCCAAAATAAAAAACATTTATATAATTCCTAGGTGTAGAGCCAATAGTGACCACGAGTATTGCTGAAGCTTGGGCTGCTATGAAACCACCAGCAGTGGGAATCCTGGACCAGCTTGTGAGTATATGAAAGGTTTTTGATTTTCTATTTATATATTATGTACGTTAAACTGAAATTACAGAGGAAGTGTGTTTTGAAGAACCTTCCTTCTGGTGAGTACTTACCAAAATGCTTGTCAGTTATGGTTGGTTAGTGGGGTTAATTATAATAATATAATTGGTGAAGACTGACAAAAGCCAGTTAACTGTTGCGTAGTTGGCAACCCGCGGGGTTGTTGACTTTGTGGTGCGTCTCGCGAAGGAACAGTAAACATAGATGTTAGCGAGAAAAATAGATTTATTTGCGAAGAAAGATCACGAAATACACTAATACCTTGCCTAGAGGCTGAATATAAACTAACTGAGAGGGCGCTGGTAGCTCAGTGGTATGCGTGCTTGCCTTCTGAGCTCAAGGTCGTGGGTTCGAAACCCGGCCGAGATCTTTATCTGGGAGGTAAAGTAAAGTTAAGCACGCCGTCCTTCGGATGGGACGTTAAGCGACGGTCCCGAGCCTGTACCATGTCAGATACTCGTTAAAGACCTCTGCCCTAGGTGAATAAAAATTTAGGGTAGGCAAAATTTAGGACTCCCACAGTAGAGTCGGGCTTATGTCCACCAGAGTGACGAAAGAGCACTCTGGTAGTTGGCGATATGACCTCGTAGTTAAAGCCCGGGCATGAGTCATAATATCTAACCTAAACTAACGAATCCAATATGTAGTAATTTCTTGTTATTTTATGCATATCTAAAAATTAAATTATTTCTTAAATATGTGGCTCAAACTAACTCTAACAAACAAGCGCTGGAATCTGCCCGCACTTGAAAAAAATTTATAATGTGGTCCGCAAGTGCTAAAAGGTTGTCGACCCATTCATTTAGATAATATCTTTTGTGGTAGGTGAGTGGAGAGAAGCTGACGGCGAGTATCTACCTACCCCAACAAGGCCGGCTGGTGGTGGGCAGAGAGGACGGGTCTATCGTGATAGTGCCAGCCACACAGACGGTCATGCTCCAGCTGCTCCATGGCAGCCATCAGCAGTATGATGGTAACCGCAGATTGTTTTATCTGAGAGAGCTCCTTCCATCAACGTTGGCCAATGAGGCGACATCAATGGGGTTATCGCTTTAGTGGACCATTACCATCCCGTTCTGGGGGGGGGGGGGGGGGGGGGATATGTCAAGATAAAGATGGCATGGGAGTAAAATAACTGTTAAATACTGTTAAATTTTTTCAAATAGGAATATGACTATAACAAAATCTTGAATGGAATACATTCGCAGCTTTAGAGGATACACAATTTGCGATTTTAGAAAATATTTACCCTCTAAAATTCAAGTTTTTTTTCTTCTAAGCAAATTTAATTGAATGTTGAGTAATATGTTTATCGATATGGATAAGATGATAATTAAATATTGTGTTTCAGACTGGCCGCCGCATCAGACTCTGATGGGACACACCGGCCGGGTGAACTGTCTCTGCTACCCCTACCATGTCCATCCTCGCTACGACAAGTCCCATCTTGTCAGTGGTGCTGTGGACTTTGCCGTTTGTCTCTGGGATCTCTACGCTGGCACACTGCTTCATCGCTTCTGTGTTCACGCCGGGGAAATAACACAGCTTCTCGTACCTCCCAACAACTGCAGTGTGAGTAGATACGTTGTCACATTCACGAAGTATCTATTTAAGAGTGGATCTAAGAAAGATACTAAGCTTAAAAAACTTGCTTTTTTTTTCTTCCTTGGTTTTATATACTTTTATCTGAAAAATAAAATGAAAAACATTTTATGAGGCGCTCACAACGCCTTATACAACGGTGCACAACACCGATGACATGGTCAATGCGCTGTCAAGCATTATAAAATGAACTAAAGTACTTTCTTTAGATAGATGCATTCAAGAAACATCCCAGAATATCCATAGATTCTATCATCAAGATACGTTGTGAATAATTTAATAGCTGCGACTCCATTCTCAAAATGGTGGCGTTTAGTAGTTTTCTTGGATTCTTCAGATGAAGAAAGTATAAATTCCTAAAAAATTCAATTTTTTGTCTAATTTTCGCGAACACGGGAATCTTCTGAGTGGCTATATTGTTCTTTTTTCTTTTACTGTCTTCCAGTATCTATGTATGCGTCGCAGCCTAAAAGGCTCAACCAGTTGCCATTAGGTTTGATTTTTAATCATATTTAAAAGAGAAAGGTTTTATCCCCATTATTATTTAACTAGCTGTAGTGCTCGGCGTTGCCCGAGGGAAAATCCACTATGTTTCATGCAATTTCTAGGCTTTTATCTTGAGTCATTTTATACTCGACGCTGCAATTTTGTGGTTTTCATGGATATAAGACTTATGGAATTTCTAGTAAAAAAAAAAAAAAAACGGCTGTCTCGAATTTTTGAACTCAGAATATTGATTTTTGAAAAATCTTTTTTTAATCGTTACTCTCAGTTTATACTTGGCTACCGGTACCTCAGCTACTATTGTGCCGGGCAACAGAAGGCTCCCCAGCTAGTATTAAGTGTAGATATGCTCCTCAATATTTCAATAAAAACAATTCTGGGACCCTTATCTGTAGTCCCCTTGTCTTCCCCTCTAAAAGAGAACTTTATACATATACTGTAAGTAGTTCTTCCAATATTAATGTTCTGGCAGGAGCCTGTAGGTGCAAGTATAGGGCGGTAACCAGTAAAAACCCAGGAGATGTTACGTCCTGGTTTTTGCAGGCATGGGGGTGGTCACCAGGATATTACTCATTATTATAATACTGATATGTGCGGATTTTGATTCCGTCTTACCGTGGTCATCAACTCTCACTTATAATTACTTGTTAATTGCTATACATTTAAGAAGTCTGAGCAATAGTGTATTTATTCTGGGAAAACAATATGTTAAAATTTGTAAGTGCTTATTTCTAAAGACTGAAATGCACTTATTTCATAATCTGATGGCTTATACGTTTTAGTGGTTCCATCGGGTAACATTTCGACACCTGGCGGATTTCTGACCACATATTGTTTCACTTCTTGAACAATGATCATAGGGAAGCAAAACGTGCATCGGCAGCAACAGCAGCACCAGCCCTTGGTGAGCCAGAGCGGCACCGTTACTGCCAGGTAGAGGAACAACCAGAAGAGGAGGATCTTTCGTAGATGTGCTCTCACTGGGCCCACCAAACCTGACATCTTCATGTCCTTTATAAGACACTCGATCCCTCTGAGGCCGTAACCATTACGATCCTTGTCTGAACAGTTACGTGGAACTTTGATGTCGGTTACTGTATGTATCGCTTCTTCAAGTGGTTTGTGCTTCTTTTGTGGGCCTGTTGGAGTTGAAGAAGTTATAGATTAGTGCGTAAATGTTCTTTGTAGGCAGCATTATATGTGCTATACGAAAGAGGGTCATGTCAAAGAATTTATCACGAAACCAAATTCCCTAGCTATTTATAGTTGCAATAATCGGGGTTAATAGTCCCCGAGCTTATAGACAAATGGTTAAGATATTAAATATATTTTGAAAAAAGGTCTAAGTGGTTTTTAGGTTGGACGGTCGGGACTGACGTTGAGCTGGGGCGGAGGGGAGTTGCGTGTTCGATTTCTGTCTGATATATACAATTTATACGTTAAACTAGGTGAATACTTTACTTCAGTAAATTGGTAATTATTCACCTCCTTAAAACTTGTAATATGCGTAGTTTGAGCGATCCTTGATTGGCACGACATAATTTAATTATCTATTACTCTCTTTAAAAGATACAGGGGTAGGATATCAAAGAGGAAAATTCGTCGGTGAAACACCGGCAATGTACTTCCGCAGTTCGAATTATTTGTAATTAACCAAGTTTTCACTCTCCCTCTAAACTCTTCTCTTCGACTAATTCAGCTGAAAAGCAATAAGTGCCTTACATTGAGACTCCTCAATCCTCATACAATATTTTAATCGATATATTCATTAATCTGGCAATTTTTGAGTTGAACCCCCCTTTGGCTAAAAATCAATAATTGTTTTAATGGGGTTCTGAATATACATACGATATTTCATGTCGATATGTTCTTTCTATTGAGAATTGTGTCCACTAACTCACATACATAACATTTTTTTTATTTTCCATTTTTGAATTTAGGAAGGTTGAAAATAGCAGAGTTCTGTTATTATAGCTGACAAAAATGGGCGAAACTATTGCGTTATTAAATGTGCTTACTGCATCGATTATTGAAAAAAAAAAAAGTATATATAATGTTCAGTCCCGCGAATGTACACATATATTCTAAGACTTTTTCTAGGCTTCTTTCTAATGAATTAAGAAGGAGTTTTATTGCTTATATTAACTCTCCACATAATCTATTTCTGACTGAATATTACGAGTTTGAGAGCGTGCGAAATTACTACACTTTTAAATGTTACCCAATCTCTCCTCCTTTCGGTTGCTCGATTTTTCAGGTTAATAAACTTGATTTTCCTTTTTACAAAAAAGATTTTTGTGCAAAGTTCGAAAAAATTGAAATCACCGTTTAAAGGGGACAGGTCACTTCTCCTATTTTCCCCTTCTGAAAAAATAAATGGGAGAAGTGATACTGTAATAATATATACATATATATGTATATATTAAGAATCTTCTTACACAACCCAAAAGTAATAAATTTTATTGAAAATAATAGAATCTCTTATCAATGGAACATGATCTAGGAGATCGTTAAAGAGAGAGAGAGGGATTGTGGTTTTAGAGCGAAAAACCTCAACGGTTATCATCGCCCGATATCGTTAAGGAGGTGAATGTCTTAGGCCTGTTCATAAATCGATCTGGATCATCCATTGATCTGATCATTGATGGAGAAACCTCAGCTTCTATTTATAGTGTGAATAGCATCCTACATCTATGGCTATAGTAAAATAAATATCTATTACACCCAACATTATGTTGTAATAAACATGTTATTAATTTCCAATCCCATAATGGGAGTATAACCTTCCTCAAGTGTTAACAGGTTCTACCATAATTTCATTCACGATATGAACATTCATTCTTTGATTGATTGAACTTACCTAAGATGGCTGTCTTATTCACTTCATGATATTCCTCCACAACAACCTGATAATAGTCTCGTTTGAACTGGTTGTAATCGTAGCTCTCATCAATGCTCCCCGGCTCCTCGGTGCTTTCTGTACTGTTGACGTTTTGTCGCTTCACTCGGCTTATTTTAGTCTCTTTCCTTCTCTCCTCTTCCTCTTCATAGACTAAGTCGAATGGTAGTAGCCGCCGTTTTCTGTGTTGGGGCACTGGCATATTAACTTTGGTCAGTTTTTTCTTTGGAAGTTTCGGATGATGCTCGCCAATGTTCATACCTATTATACAATCGCATTAAGCATTTTTTTTTTACAACTTTGTTGGGGTTTATACTCCCAAATTGGGCAGAAAGAAAATTTCACTTAACAAAATGTATGTAAAAAAAGAAATAAAAACGTACGTTTTTTGTTAAATCGTGGCTGAAGATGGTCAAAAATACTCCCACATATTATATATATGTATATATATATATATTTTGTGAAATAGACAATGTTTTAAAAAAAACATTGTGTTTCACAATATTTCTGCAGAAAATGTTAGGTATCATTATTTTATGCAAGTATAGCATAAAAACATGTTCCCTTTTACAAAACTAGTACAAAAAAACACGCACCAGCTTATTTATTTATTTTATTTTTTCTCTATTGGCGAACTTTCAATTAATTTTACTCGGTGTACCATTTATAATTTCTGTAAATCTCTGCAAGATGAACCAAAACCTGCGCTTCATTCATTGGGGAGAAACAAATTACCATAAGCTGGTCCATATAACGCGTTTGGTTCATTGAAGGAACCCGAATTTCGGGTTTGAAACGTCCTGGCAATATTAGTTTTGCCATAACGCTGAATATTCTCAGTGAGTTATCGTATTTAGTACCTAACTAAGTGTAATCTGTTTATTTAATTGGTTTTCTATCTATTTCAGGTTTTCATTATTAACTACCTTACTATAGAATTCTGTAATATTTTTTATTTCATAGTTCTTACCTAGTTTCTGGAGTTGTTCTTTTTTTATCAGCTCGTTGTCTTCATTGTAGTCCTCAAGCAGGTCGACCACGAACACCTCTTTGTGTGGATCTACTGGAAATTGTACTGTCACCAGCATATTCACTAATAACAGAGTTATTGATAACCATCTTTTAGTCGTCCTCATTTATTAAATATCAATGATCATCTGTTATTTCGAAGAATTAAAACTTTTATTTAGAAACATTACCACAATGTATTAGTTCTTGAAAACATTATCAAAATGATTAGTATAAGTTTTTTTAATTTCTTATACATTCGATCCCCTGAACTGTTATTTAAAAATTCGGCAAACATTTGTTTGTGATCTTTTTTTTGAAGTTGATAACGATTCAAATTTTTTGAAAATTTGCAATACTTACAATTGCCTCTCCTTTACTGAACTCAAGATCGCGAGGTCGAAACCTGGCTGAGTCCCCCAGCTTTCCCATCTGGGAGGGAAAAAACCTATACTATCGGGTCACGGGAATTTCAACTCCAAGCTCTTCTTTTTCAAGAAGAAGGACAGCTCTAACTGCTCGTGCGGCGGCGTCGAGACTGTAGAAAACGTAGTACTCGAATGCCCGCTGTACGTAGGGCCTAGGGTGGAGTTGATACGCCGGACAGGATCGTACTTGGGACTAAACCCGCGCGGAAGCTGATGAGTGAGGCTGACTACCCGGAGTTCGGACGATTCGTCGCCTCCTGGCGGAAGGTAAAGATGGCAGTTCAACGTGGTTCCGGGGACGACCGCTGGGTGCTGGTACCACGGCCTCCTGCGATCATTCCTGGCGCAACGCAGCTAAGAACGTAAATGCCTGGTCCCGAGTTCTCTGGGGAAAGGCCGATAAGGTAGGTTGGAGGACCAGCCGATCGCTCCGGCGATTGGCGGGGTCCTATAACCGGCCATAGCAGCAAATAAATGACAAAAACGTAAATATGATCAGACGGGTGTTGTTGAGCCCCCTTCAGGGGCCATTACATGCGAAAAAAAAGAAGAGTAATGGGGTGGTGCCCACAGTCCCCTCCACCCACCACCAGCGTCAACAATGGTGTTGTTGTAAAACTGATGGTAGATTAGGGTGGCAACCTGAAGATAGCTGTGTGATTACCACACATCCTTCCATGGATCGAAAAGGGAAGACAAGACAAAGTCTCAATATTGTAGGTGTTGAAGTATCCCATCATTAATTCCCTATTTGTTCATTCTACTTCATGTAATATAATATGTTCACTATTCTTTTAATATGTATTTGTTACAGCCCCGGGTGCAGAAGTGCATCTGTTCTGTTGCAAGTGATCACTCAGTGACCCTCCTCAGTCTGACAGAAAGAAAGTGTGTTGTTCTCGCCTCGCGTCACCTGTTTCCAGTTGTCAACATCAAGTGGCGACCTTTAGATGATTTTATGATCGTTGGCTGCTCCGACTCTACTGTATATGTTTGGCAAATGGAAACAGGTTAGTTGTATTTTTATTTGTTTGTAAGTTTATTAGTTTTTGAAAAATAACTGGAGAAAACTATACACGATGGCCCAAATTCATTACGATAATCTATTTTCACACAGTTGGTTGCAGTTACAAACATGACACAAACACTGTTTTTTCCTATTTTTATTCTGACAAAACATTCGTTATTGAACATCCTCTGAAACTAGATTTTTTGAAACGAGAAACTCGTTTCATAAAATCTTCAGCCGGAGTCCTCCCCAATGGGCGATTTAAAATTAGATCAATAAATGATGAAAAATGATATTTCTTTCATGTTTGTAAGTGTAAAATCTGTGATAAAAATGAATTTATTATTGAAATTTTGGCCCCTCTGGATTTCTTCTGGAATATTTATCCGATCAATATTATTTTTGTGCGGTATGAGTAGGTTCAATGATGGAGCTAGGATAAAAATAGTGAGAAGTAGGATTTTTTTTCATGTTTATAAGTGGAACTGTCTGGGTTTCGCATTAAAATGCCCCCCTTCCCTCCCCCCTGTATTTGAGCCGGGATAGGGGAGAGGAATGGGGATGACCGAGTTGTCTTGTCCTAGTCCTCCTTGTCGCTCGAGTTTTTGTTCTTTATATATTACTGTTAATAAGAATCACAGATTTACTGTCTCCTCTTCACTCCTTGGCATGTGCACAATAGCGCATTTTACAAAATGAGGAAATTAGCTTATTAATTGTGTTAAATGATTACAATTAACTCAAATTAATTGTTACTTGATTTCGGCAATTATCCTGTTCAGTTGTCAATTTCAATTAACATAGTAATTGTAGATGTTAATTTAACTGAATTGAGGGAGTCTCATTTGAGGAGTCTTATTATCTGCATTTGGTTTTAAAGGGCATTTAGATCGAGTTCTTCACGGTATAAACGCGGAGGAGGTGATGTACGCTTGCGATGAGAACGCCAGCTCTGCTCTGTCAGGTGACTCGGGACTTGCCAATCCAGCAGTGCACTTCTTCAGAGGGCTCAGACACCGCAACATCTCCGCCATCCGTCACGCAACTCAGGTTTCTAGACTAATCAGTAATTTGGAGATATTTTTTCACCATTGGGGTGAGCTTAAGTGGCGTTTATTAAAACAATTATACTTCATAGTGAGAGATATCAAAAAAATATTTAAAAAAGTGTCTTTATGATCCCTTTCATAAAAAGTTATATTAGATTAACTCTTTTCTTAAAAAAAATTGAGTTGCACCTCGCCATAAAAGAAACATGTAGCATATTTAGTTGAATTGGTTTATTCCCTATCTTTAAAAAGTAAATACTACAGAAGACCAGGGTAGAAAGTGGAATAGATAGAGATAATGGCATTTTCAAATGCATGAATAAATGGAGAAAACTTATGTTTTTGAAACACTATCGACTGTAAAATCGAAATAGACTTGATTCGAACCGGCAGCACTGTTGTCATAACACATTATCTAGATCTAAAATCAGGCGGAATGTCTTTATAGTTCATTTAAATATTTATATTTATTACACAGTAAAATTGGCATTTTGAATGTCTTCATTCAAAATGAAACTCATGACGGACGATTAATTAGTTTGTTTTATTTCGTAGCCTATACCCAGACTTACATTATTTATTTATTTTTCAGAGAGGTCTCCACCAGCTGCAGCAGCTGAGCCACCACAACCATCACGAGGGCGGTGATCAGCAGAAACCTCGTGCCTTCCCTCTGATGATCCAGGGGCTCCGCACCAACCCCAAGGACCCTGAGAGCCACATCCTCTGCTTCGATATCGAGGCTCTCATAGGTATCCCAACCACCCTTTCTCCGTTTGTCCGTCCCCCACATCACTTTATTGACACATTTTATAATGTTATTAAACTAAAAATTATATATATATATATATTTAAAATAGTTGAACTTCTAAGCGAAGAGTATAGCTCAATGTCTCCGGGAACTTTGGAGTCGCAGGGTCTCATAAATGCTTCTGAATATCAGAAAGTGGCTGCTCTTACTCAGTCAGCTTCACCAGACGCTCAGAAGAAAATTGCTGGTAGTCATTGTTCAATTTCCTTTTTTTGGTGTTTTTTAACATTTAATTTTGGATTTGTTTTGATCTTATATCCAAAAAGTTTTGATATTGTTATGGATTTACTATTTTTCTTTGAACACGCACGCACTCTCAAGATTTTTTTGGAAAAATGAAGAACAAAGCTGGCGACATGGAAAGAATACTCAAGGAAAAAGATAAGCATGGTATTAATTTTGATTTAAGATGTTTGTAGTAATCATCTATTAATTTGTGTGACTATTAGGTTTAACGAGTTTTCTATTTCTTACACATAGAATAGTATGCAAAGTTCTTTGGTTAGGTCGGTTCCCGGTAGGCTGGAGGGTGGACAGAGGGAAGCATTCTTCAGTCTGTTCCAAAATGTTGGTCGTTTTATCTTTATAAAGATATAAATACGACCACTTATGTTCCAGTGAGAAATATTTTCACTCATCTATCTCATGGACGAATGTAGTATAAAAGTACAAAAGAGGTTATAAAATTGTATTATTAACAATTTGATATCAAGATGAAGAATTATATAAGTGAGTTATTGTGAGTAAGCCCGGTTTAAACTATGAGGTCATATCGCCTACTACTAGAGCGCTCTTTCGTCGCTCTGTTGGACATGAGCCTGACTCTACAATGGGAGTCATAAATTTTGCCTACCTAGGTTTATTCACCTAGGGTAGGGGTCTTTAACGAGTACTTGTCATCGTACAAACTCGGGACCAACACTTAACGTTCCATCCGAATATATATGTAAGATGTATGTGAGTTAATTAGTATAAAAGTGTTTGTGTTTAATTTAACTGATAATCACACTTTGATTTACACATATACATACCTATTCACATGAAGTACAACTTTGGTTTATTAACTGGGTGGAGCAACTGTCATTTTTCTGGAGTTTAAACCAGCAATAAAAGAAATCAAGTATGAATTAATGAAAGGCCGAATTTGCGCGATTTTTTTCAGTTTAGTTATAAGAATTTGTAATAGCTAATAGAAAAAAAAAGTTATTTAAATAATTGTATTTATTACATTTTTAATAATAAAGTAGTATTAGCAGGTTGAGAATGTATTCATTCAAAACGGAGCAACTGGTAGACAATTTATTTTTTTTAAATGTTGCGATATGTTGACATACCGATTTCTGTCGATACACTTTGATTTAAACATTAGGCATTCACTCGTTCCAAAACCTTCAATTTTGTCTAGGACTGTAAGCGATTTAAACACTGATCAATTCAAAGGTCTATCTTGAACTGAAAGGAAACGGCTACACAATTAATTTCCCATCCCGACTTTTTCTTATCAAAATAATATTTAAAGTCTTTAATGCATAGTTCTTCAAATGATTAATACTGTTTTATAGGTTTGGTTAGGTTTTATGACTCATGCCCGGGCTTTAACTACGAGGTCGTATCGCCTACTACCAGAGCGCTCTTTCGTCACTCTGGTGGACATGAGGGAGTCCTAAATTTTTATTCACCTAGGGCAGAGGTCTTTAACGTGTACCTGACATCGTACAGGCTCGAGACCATCGCTTAACGACCCATCCGAAGGACGGCGTGCTTAAGTATATTTTACCTCCCAGATAAAATAAACTAAGGGCCTCGGTCGGGTTTCGAACCCACGTTCTTGAGCCCAGAAGGCAAGCACGCATACCACTGAGCTACCGGCGCCCTCTACTGTTAAAAAAAAAATAATGTCGGTGCATCACTGGATATGTACTTCCCCATCACGAATTACTTACGTTTTTGCTCTCCCTCTGGTTAAAACTCGATATTTAACTTATAGCTTCTCAATCCTCATACTAAATGTCGTGTCGTTACATTCATAACAACGGCAGTTATTAGAGTTTTTGAGTTAAATCTACCCCCTAATTATGAACTTTCCCTCTGGCCCATTTGACTGAATATCAATAGATGTTTTCCTTAGAGGGTTCTGGATACACATAAAATTTCGTGTCCATGCATTCATTATATCGGGAGTTATCTGGTTCAAAGACACAGACATACATACAGACATTTTATTTTTTTTCATTTTTGGAACCGAAAGATCGGAAAACATGAAACTCCGTTGAAAACTTAACATCGAATTTCTGAACGATTACATAACTTCCTGCGTCTAACTAGGAAAGTACTAGGGGAAAAAAAGTAAAGTCAAAATTTTCTAATTTAATTTACAGATCTCTATGTTTAAAATGTTTTCTATGTGTATTGGTACTTGTTTATTCAAGTTTGAAATTAATATAAATACATCATAAGGTACATTATATCCATAGTCAGTGTAGATCCCGAAAATGGCTCGTTCTTGGCATTTATCCACATTAGTTTTGTTTTTGCTTGCTTTATTTTCTGATGATTTTGACATCGCATGTCTATATTAATAGCATAAATTAGAATAGAATGCACAATCTAACATGGAATTATTGCTGTCTTGACTAACGATTTGATACCGTTTTGTCTTTTTGTATTAAGATGATCTCTGACTAGAGATGATTAATTGTGTCAGATTGTAATGTCTTTTGGGGATCATAAGAAATTCATGAAAATATGTTTTTATTTTATTTTTTTAATACTTCTATCGAGTTGGTTGGAGCACCGCTTAACATCAAATTTTTGAAAATGCTTTAAGGATAGTCTTTTGGAACATCTCAAAAAATTTAATTTTAATCGAAAAAATCTTCTAATATAACTAGAAAATATGGACAGATCTGTTTGACCTTTGGGAAGGTGAAATTTGTATGCCTGTTTCGATCGTATTCGAACTCGTGCAAGAAATGACCCTGGGTAAATACAGCTTCCTCATTGTATTTTTTTTTTGTTTTTGTTTTTTATAAATTTCGCGAACTCTTAGTTATTGATATGTGATGTAAAGCCTGCTGCAGAGCATTGTTGTACCGAATTTATTGTCTGAATTATGTTGCTACTCTAGGAATACTGAGAGATACAAGCGAGCTCCATAGATAGTGCATTAGGAAACAATATTGTGTAATTTGGATCGGAATTAATTGTTTTTTCTTTATTTTAGGTATTTTGGCAAAAATGAAGGAAGGCGCAGAAAACGTTCAAACAAAAATCCAAGCGAAAGCAGAGAGCGTTGGTTTCAAACCCATAGCAGCAGAAAGCAGTAAGTTTTTTAATTTTTTTTTTCTCGAAAACTAGCTTGTAAGCAACGGAAAAAGGGAAGCCCCTTCTTTCATTTGCCTGCGGTTATTCCCTGAGATAAGCAACTGATATTTTGATTTTACTTCGTTTTGACCGTAACGAGGTACGAATAATTTGGCTCAAACTAAGATAAAAACAAAGAAAAAAAAAATCGAAAATCCAACTTTTAAATGTTTATTGTAATAAGTTGGTTTAATTTTTAGGTTTAGCCTCGTTATGTTCTCCCAGTGTGTGCAGAACAGTCAAATAGGTCGCTCTCCTCTTCCAACACTAATATTTCAATTAAAAATGAGATGAATCAATTAAAGAAAAGCTGTCGTTGCAGTGGCGTCGACTTAAGAGAAGGGCAGCGACCTGAGAAATCCTCCGTCCTCTCTGCTCGAGGAATTACAGAAGGACATCGAACCAAACAAATAATAATATTTATGCTAAAAACTTTATTATGCAGTTTTCATGGCTCCAAATAATATACACTTATCTACGTTTTTGGATTGCTATAAAGGTTGCTAAGGAATATGTATAAATTATTTATGTTTTATTTGTTAAATATAAAACGAATTTACATAGATGTACAGGGAGGTATTTAGTGGTGAAAGCTAGGCCCAACTCTGGTCTCGTGAGATCTGGCCTCCTCAACACGCACTAGGGGGGAGTGATGAAGTACTTAGTCGATCCTGTAAGAGACAGCATGTCCTGGGTTGTTGACGATGGTGGTGAGGGTGGCGGGAAGAACGCCATGAGCAGCGAGGGGGGCGGCGATGGCGGAGTGAGCCAGGAGTGGGCTCGCAATGGCGGAGTGGGGGGTGATGATGGGGGCGGCGATGGCAGAATGGGCCAGGTAGGGGGAGGCGATGGAGTGGGCCAGAAGGGGGGTGGCGAGGGGAGCAGTGGCGGCGGGTGTCTGGAGGAGGAGGCTCCTGCGGGCACGGTGGAGGGCGGCGAGATGAGCAGCCCTGGCCACAGCCACTTCAGGGGTGTCCAGAACGGGTCCGGCGGGGGCAAGTGGCAGGTCGTTGGCGGCTACTCGGTAGCCCAGGCTGTCTGCGACGTAGTCGGTTCTGTGGATCTGTCCGTCATGGGGGTTCAGGTAGCTGAAGCTGCCTGCGCGGTTACCATGGGCATCCTGATATATAACACATTACACATAGTTAGTCCATCTTTACATTAATTAGTCTACTCTTGTCATCAACTTTGCAAGAATTTGAGTTATATGGAGTACAATTAGATTCACTGTGGGTCTTATTAATCAGGTTAACAACATAATAGCCAGTCACTCTAAACACACAATACCAGAGTTTTCCCACAGTTTTTTTTATCCTTTCTAGTGTTTATCTTATTTTTTCTGGACAATAGAGCTCCTTTCTCCTCCAAAGGGAAAATGAAGAGTAAAGTTTTAGGATTCGTTTCGTTAATACCTTTTAACATGATATGCTCTCTTTACTTATTCAACATCATTTGGTTTTTAGGGATTCCCAAATCAAAATTTTTAGACAGCACAGAAGCTATATTTCAAGTTGGGTGGTTATAGTTATTTTTGAGTTTTTAAGTAAACATTAATCACATGAAGAAATTTTGATTATCATATATATATATATAAATTTAGGTACCTGAACAGAAGTGTGGGTCTGGAGGGGCTCAGTATGACCGAAGGAAGCCTGACCGAGCTCATCCTGAGAATGCCACTGGGTCTTGGTAGCGGGGGCAGCTACAGCGACGGCAGCAGGGGCAGCAGCGACGCGGACAGCGGGGGCAGCAGCGACAACTGGGGCGGCAATAGCGGGAGCGGCAGCGTAACTGAGAGCGGGGGCAGCGGCGTAACCGAGAGCAGAAGCTCCGATAAGGCCGGGATTACCGATGAGTCCTGGGTTAGCGATGAGGCCATGACCAGAAAGGAGGCCGCTGTAGGCCAGGGGAGAGGCCAGACCAAGATCGGCCCAGGATGTGGGCTGAGCCATGGCGACTGCCAATAAGGCACTGAGGGCAACCTGAAAAACATATTGATTAAAAAAAGGCAAACCTAAACATTATGTATTAGTAATAAATAAGTGTTATTAGTTAAATTTTTTTTTTTGAACTAGAAACTAATAACCAAAATCAAATTGTCCTAGTAGTAGTAGAGTACTATTAATGACTATTATTAACATATTTCCGCGTATCCAGTTAGTTGTGAGCTTGTCTTACCAGGAACTTCATGCTGTCTCTTGTACGGGATCTGTGAGACCACTTGCCTAGCTATGGGCGTACTTTGGTATATATACTCGGCCTCAAGGTCGGGGGGCAGTCTGTACTTCCTCCTACAGGTAGGGTGTGGTCCCCTCCCTCCAGAAATGTATCCGGGCCTCCCACTGTTTGAACAGCCTATTTGGATATTTATGTATCTATGCGTGAAACAATATAACTATCAGAGGTCGACGGAAATGGTGATTTAAGGGTGTAATAACAATAATAATAAATTATGATCTTTCTAAACTGAGTTTTGATACAATACTTTAAAAGTAGAAACAATGACTTATATTAGTCTGCAAACATTCAAATGCTTTGTTAGCAACTGTTATTGCAATATTAATTCTGTAATTATTTTTATATGTCTAATTTCTTCTTATATTTCCTTGTTGATAGTAAATAAGTTGGGTTTATTTCTTCCGATGTCGTGGGAGACTGACTGTCAAAGGTCACCAGTAGAGATGAAGAATGACCTTGAGTGAGAGAGATGAGTGGAGTGTAGTAGGAGAGTTTTATCTGATGAGGGTTGGTCGCGGGACCAGAGCTCCTTGGAGTGCCAGACCAGCCGCTTAGTATAACCACGTTAATGATCAGCTTTCTGTCGGATCTAAACTCATGCCTCTGGACACACATGAAAGAATATTAAGACTTACACGGGAACTGGCATTATTTGTCTACATTTTCATATAGATTTCTGTTCTGGAGATTTTTTGTCGATTTTCTTGTGAAGCATAACCAGGAAGGATGTTTGTAAATACCAACAGAATAAGTTCCACTGAGAAATTGTAGAACACGATCGGGTAACGTCGCCCATGTCTGCACTCGTAATCCATGTGCCGGCAACTCTGTCTGGTTAGGACATCCAGCAAGGAAGCCAACCATGGAAGCTTCTAGATCTTTGTTAAGTGTAGATATTCACCGATCGTAATTGTATCGATTATATTTCATTTCAATCATAAAAACTGATTTCTGATTGACTACTTTGATTGACTATTGTTGCAAAAATAATTGCGGATTTTCGGATGTTTATTTTACACTTGTTACCCCTTAATATAGGCAAGTAGTCACTTTAAATATAACTAGGAGAGTAGACATTTTCTTATGACATTAAGGAGTCTTGTTCGTTCTTCAGAGATCATGACAGGAAACTTTGCTGATTTCGGATAGCACATACATAGATGGTCTTCAATGTAAATAAGTATTATTGAATCATAAGCTCAGTCGTAATCCACGATTGGCGAAGATCCGCAACTGTAATGTTCTCATTGTGTAGTGTTCAGTAAAATATTTGTGGACCCTATTACGAAGAGAATATCACCTTTATGCATGGAGTCTCATGAACAATAAATTAAACGGTCAATATATACCTAAATAAATTTTGACCTCTCCTGTTTTTTACTTACTATGTTTTTACTTTTAATTTTTGCGTAAATTGACTTTTATTTGTTGTCTATTTTCACATAAATTCAGGGCCTTGCCGCTACTAAATTTTAAATTACATTGAATTCTTTTTAATGTTGTGTCTCAAAGGAAATGCTTTCTGAAAGAGTTGTGTATCCATTCTGTAAACTTTTTTTTTTTTCGATTATACTTTAAAGCTATTAATAATTGTAAGATAAAACCAGTTCGTCTTATTAGTGGAACCTTGGATAGATTCGTCGTCACAGCATTGCGGGAAAAAACGTGTATACATATTCCGTAATTCCAAAATATATGTTCGTTTAACTGCAAATTAAAATGAATCTACGAGTATGTATATTTCTTCAGAGTCACCCCATATCAAGGGATTCGAATTAGAAAAAAAATACCTTACCCTCTGCGATATTCAAACTTGGAAACTTTGTTATACCATTCAGATAGCTGAAAACTCCAAATTTTAGATTTTGAGGAACTAGGTAAATTTCAAATTTCATCAACAATAATCACCATTTTGCATACGAGGTGTGTTAAAAAAATAACGGGAATTTTCGGTTTTTGAAAAGAATTTTATTTATTCATCTACATCAATGTTATCCCCTTCAAAATAGTCTCCATTAGATATTATACACTTTTACTAGCTCTTCTTCCAATCCCCGAAACACTTCTGGAACTCGATCTTTGGGATAGCAATAATAAGCTCTCTCAGCGAAAAACACAGCATGACCTTCACATTCGACCGCACTTGTCGAGCTTTTATACCACTCGTAAACCCTAGTTTTACTCACAGCGGACTCACAAAAGCAATATTTAACATTTCTAAAACTTTGCTGCACTTTATTCCATTCTTATAGTAAAATTTAATGCAAATTCTCTGATCCATTTTGTAAATTCGCCGATCGTACCAAAACACATGTAACCTATTTGACAGCTGACAGCAAACTAAACATCCGGTTTGGCTAACAATGTACAGATACTTTTCAGACATGTTTACCAACACAACAACGAAAAAATTGCGCGAATCGGACTAATACAACCCGCGAAATTACAAAATTCCCGTTACTTTTTGAACACACCTCGTACATACGCATCATATCTTTCGAACCTTAAAGACCTCCAGCCTCAATAAGCTGCTGAATCCGTAACCCCATAAATATCGTAACTAGTGATTCTCAGCCAAATCGATCAAAGGAAAGGAGCATAATACAAGAACCCTAATAACTTGCAATGTAATGAATGTCTCGAAATGTAATTTTGCATGTTCATCCAGAATTCTATAAAGACGATACATAATGATTTACAGCCGAATCGGCCCAAGGGGGGGGGGGGGGGGGGAGAGGAGGGCATAACTCAGAAACAATAATTACTGACCATTTAACAAATGCATCGACCCAATATTTTGTATGAGGATTGAGAAGTCGCTCTGATGAACATGAGCCCGGCTCTGCTAATTTTGCCTACCGAGGTTTATTCAGGTAGGGTAAGGGTCTTTAAATAGTATCCGAACTGGTACAAGCCTGTGAACAACACTAACGTCCCATCCGAAGGATATCGTACTCAAGGTTTTTTCACCTTCCTGATAAACAACTTGAGGGTTTCGGCCGGGTTTCGAACCCGCGATCTTGACCTCAGTAGGCAAGCACGCTACCTCTGAGCTATCAATGCCCTCACAAAACATAGATAGATAATATGATCCCATTGAGATCCCAACCTGAAACCTGGCAGACCAAGTCATTGTATGAAAGAATTATTGTGAATTCCTGTAAAATTTTATGTCCTACGTTTCTTGAGAAACTAATATTCCAAATTATCTTAACCTTTGAGAGTAAAGCTTTTATTTTTAGTCTGATATACGCCCATGAATTGAGCTCCAGCTTTAGGAGCTTAGCTCCGCCATGCATGAATGGAACTATTTTATCCATTACTTATTAAGTTCGAATACTGGCCGCGGTCCTTAGGTTTTTTTTTATCTGGAAGGGGAAATAATGTTGAAAATTTAGGACTCCTGTTGTAGAGTCGGGTTCATGCGCACTGGTAGTAGACGATATGACCTCGTAGTTAAAGCCCGGGCATGAATCACAATAACTAACTTATTTATTGATAAATAATAATTCCCAGCCAAATTAGAAATTATAATTCCTGATAGGATCTCTTGGAAGCGATAGTCCTGATAGAACCTGGCTTACCTTTAGCCCGACTTGGGGTCTCTGGGTGTAATTTAGCTTGGTCAGTATTTAATTCGAAAGTTCGTTAGGTCCTGTGCCTGTTATCGATAAATGGGACTGGATCCGTAGCTCCGCCTATGTTAGGTGTTACACTGTTTAATAATATGCTTCTATGGAATTCTTTCTACATTTCCGCATCTTTAGGTTATCTCATGAAGGCCGTCTCAAATGCAAATATCTCCCAAACTACCCAAAACAGAACAAAAAAAACTATACTAATTTCATATATGTATTGACTACCATACCTTAGTTTTCTTCCCTTTTAATTATTTTTCGGCCGTTCGAAAATTGGGAATTTTCTCGGAGTACCCATAAAAAAAAGAGAGAAAGTAAATAGTGAACATTTTGAAACTATTTTTAATCTCCAGTAATAAAAAAAATTCAGAAGCGTGTATCGGTCTTAAATAAGAATGTAATTGCGGATAAAAAAGTCATGCTTTCGTTAGCACTCATTAGGGCTTCATATCTCCGCCGGCACTCAACATAAAGAATTGTGCGAATCTTCAAATATAGGATCGTCTAATTTGCAACATAGAAACAACTGTTGCTCCTCTGCAAATCCTCATTTTCCAAGGACCTAAACGGTCTTTAAAGAGACGCTTGCCATCGTATATAGAGACATCTTAGACCGTACACGTTTTCCCTTTAGTTTTTTAAATATTTTGTGTAACTTTGAGGTGTATCAATTTGAACTTTATTTTGTGGTATATATTGTCCTGTGTATAGCCATAGGACAGTAATCCATTGGATAATTTTAACTGGATATTGGACTTTGATTGAGAGCTGAAGTGCCTAAAACGGCGTGGATATTTAATACGGTTCCCGTTAGTGCGGCAGGGACTGTGGGAGGACCTTGAGAGCAGGGCGTGGTAGGGGAGCCAAGGTAAGAGGACTGACATTTAGCTTAGATGACCACCTCACACCGCGCATACACACACACACACAAAGCGGGATCTTAGTCATAGGGACAGTGAGCCGGGAGGTGCAAGGTCGTCCCCTATCAGCTGTGATAACAGGAGGCAAACCACTCCACTCATTGATACTTAACTAGACCTGTTTCACAATCTGCCTCAATGAACACTGGAATAAACAATGTTCACGTGTCTGAACGGTTCTGATATTTGTTAACTTGTTGAAATTATAATGAAACCCGGAAATTAGTGTAGTATCTGAACTGCTCTACCGCCAGGAAGCCCTTAATTTCTTTGCCCCCTTCCTGAAATACATTTCAACCATTGTCTATTCGCCTAAACCCAAAATAAATTCATCTTTTAATAATTACTTGGGATTTTTGTTTGCCATAATACTTTTTTTTTCAAGATGCCTGCGGTCTAAACCCCTTCTCGCTCTGACAGAATCACTTATTTTTACAAGCTAACATTTTGAAGTTCCCCTTGGGTACAGCTGATTATATCGCAGTGACACTTTTAATACTCTCGAAATATATTTAAATATATCTAAATTTTTAGATATAAAATAAATTTTGAAAATACGATAGTGGTTTTTATAAGGGAGGGGAGAGAGTTAGATGGTGGGGGCGGAGGGGAAGGGCGCATTCGCTCCTTACGGATCTTTCCATTCGATTTCTTGCTGATGTACTATTTAGAGTTAATGTAGTGACTCGGTAGTCATGAGATCACCCCCGTAGACGCCATATTAAAACTTGTGAAGTTTATAGTTTGAGAGCTCTTATCTGGGACGTTAATAGGCATTTGACAGAATATAATTATCTATTACCGTTAAAGAGGTTCCCGCGGCGTTTGATTATTATAGATGGAAAAACTTAAAAAAAAAAAAGTGTTGTGCAATGATATTTGGAGTTTAATCGAGCCAACATACACATATAAGTTTTATGGCTCAAATTATAGAAAAATTTGAATCATATTTCAAGATTAACAGGGTCGGGTAGAAAACATGAAAACTTAGGGACCAAATATGGACAAAACTATACCGATATTATTTGGGTGTGCTCTATAGATTTTCAAACAAAAAATTGTATTGAATTAATTACTTTGCTCGGCTTCTGGATTCTTTTACGATAATTCGATAAAACAAATTCTGTGTTACCTTTTGATTCTTTCTTCTATCGCACTAACACCACTAGGTAATTTATGTCATTTTATTCGACGAAGACAAAAATAAATATTTAGTTTAGCATGAAGTTCATTTCAATAGAAAATTTTTTGGCCACCACTGTTTTGATAATTTGAATTATTGTTTATTTATACGAAAATGTCTAATAATATTTTTTTATTTTTTTTGATAATTGGGAAGACATCTACTCAGATCTATTCAGTTGCAGTGATTTATTTACAAACAATGGGTTCCGCGGATTCATTGTTGTGGTGCAGCAAGCATATTGTTCCCTGTTCCACCTCTATGTAGCTATGGAAGTATCCCACGTCCTTGACTCCTCCAGGATCTGGAAGTAGACTCATGGATACTGTTACAGACGCGGCTCCAGGCCCAAGGCTCCTTCTTATAGAAAGGTCGCTTCAGCTCTTTTTCTATTTTTTTTTTTTAATTTTTCTTACGTCATAGTAAACACCATATTTTAATTTTAATTTTTATTCACGAGCCTTGCTTGTCCTTGGGCTCTGATGACCCTAGCAGTTGATCCTCTCAACTCCACCGGTTTTACGCAGTAGAAGGGATTGGTCCAGATTCCCAATACGCTATAAAATCGAACATTTTCATTGTGCCATTTTATATCTCATTCAAATTTCGCCATGACCTTTGGCACAGAACATAATGTCATTGTTTATAATTTATCGAAACCGGAAATGTTTTGTCTTTAGCTTTTATGGTGAAAGTTGCTGTTAGCAAACCATAAAATTGAATAAAAATCTTAATTTCAAGGTCACTATTGATATGTTTAAGTTACTTGTTCATGTCACCAAAATGGTATAAGTGATTTGCCACTTGATCTCAACACTGGCTAGGATTTCACTTGTACAGCTTTTTTCCTGAACAGAACTATCATTTTTGTACCCGATTATGTTTGTATAAAAATGTCACTTGGGTCATTTTGATTCTAACCCCGTCAAATGTCAAATAAAAAAAATTGACGATCCTTCCATTTAAGTATAATATAATACCTAACCCTCTTCAGCTGACAAGAGCGGGTAAACATTGTTCCCCTCCAGACCATGAGCATTAGGTTAGGTAGTTCTGTTTGTGTTTGGGTTATAGATTGAATTGATCTATCTCATACCAGCTCACTAAAGAAATATAATCATAAATGTTATCTTTCAAATGTATCAGGCTCATATAATGGAAAATTATGTATATTCATATATATTGTCAGGAGTTATCGTGTTCACAGACACATTCATAATAGACAGGCAGAAAATATTTTTTTTCATTTTTGAAATGAGGGGTCGAAGAACATGAAACTTCGGAGAAACCAATTTGTAACCGATTTCATAACTTCTTCTATACTTCCTATGGGTGGTGAAGTAAAAGATGATGAAAATAAATACAAAAATATCTAACTACATCATATGTGACCGATAGTCGTACGAAGAGACTCGTTTAGGGTTGCTTTCTTCTTGTATATTTGCAAAAATAAAGATGTTGAAGTGGAGCTGTGTAGGAGCCTCTACCGGTTTTTCTACAGTTTATTTCTTCCCTAAATGTGGGTGGGTCCTGAGGTGAACGCATTCTCGGGGTGGTTGAACTCAGCTTTGTCTTTTTTTTAATTATTTTCAAAAATGAGAAAAACACTTATAAACATTTCTTTTTATGATCACTTGGACAAGAGAAATCTGAAAAAAAAGTTGCTATATATATTATAGCAACTTTTTTTTATATCTCTCTTGCCGCATTAAGATGAAACAAACTTAATATTTAATATCTCGGTACATCGGGTGTCGTTGGATGAACTTCGTTGTGGCTTCTGTTACATCGCTAGAAAGCTTTTTAATTCTTTGTTTCTGGATAGAAATGTGGTCAAAAAATCTTGTCCGAGATAAGGTCAGATTCTGATATTCCTATACTCAAAATGTAAAGAAATGTGTTTTTCCGCATGACGGCTGTGTTTTTGGTAATATATGCTATTTCGAACACATTTTGTACCTGTTACAATATCGTCTAAGGGCGTTGTGCAAATTCCATTAATATTTTTCATCATTAAAACTATTTTGTAATATGAAAGTAATTATGGTTCTCCAGATCCTTCAAATGTTTTGGAAATCCAAAATTTTAAAAAATGTCACTTCCTTGATTAAAAAATAAATAAATGAATACATTAAAAAAAAAACATGAAAAAATTCAAAATTGTTCACTGGGTATTTTAAAGCATTCCGAATGTATAATGAATAATTATATACAAAGAAGGTTATCGTATAGGTTAAGATTTTTTGTATAGGAATGAAAGTTGTTAAATGGGACATAATACTAATAACAAAAGTAGTTCATTATGATATTTAATCTAAAACATTTGAGACATTTCAAAATATCTGTGCGACAGTGTAATAAGTAGATGTGTAAGTTTGGTGAAAGAGGTTCCAGGATAAAATAAGATTTCACTGCAAGAATGCAAGAGATGGTGGATTTAACTAGTTAACATTAGTCCAGATACAGAAAAAATGTTTCAGATACACTAGTAGGCATTTTTTATATGCCTACTAGTATATCAGAAACATAAGCACTAGATCTGGTTCGACTAGAGTCGAGTGGTGGGGTGTCTTGGAAGGCCGGGAAGGTCAGAGGAAGGCTGTTTGACAGGGTGTGTCGCCCTTGGCACTGGTGGTCAATACCCCCTTATGTAATGGTATATCGTTGTGTATCTATCGAGGTATCGTTCTCAGGAAACAACATTATAGAAATATAATTATCCAAGAAATAACTTAAGTAATAGTGAAGGGATATGCTAGTGATTATAAATGAGTTTCGGTTATAGTAAGGACATGGTCGAAATCCCCAAAACTTGCTTAAGAGATAAAGTCCGTGTACGCAAAAGCTACCAACTTTGAAACACTAATACTTCCACTCTTGACCTACGCTTGCCCCGTATGGTTTTCACAAGCCACACCAACATAACAAGATTAAAAACAAGGTCCTCCGAATAGCGATGAACACACCCTGGTTTATCAGGAATAGTCAAATCCATCGGGTACTGGGAGTTGCTCTTTTTGAAGCCCACATCATGAAACTCACGCGGAACATCCACAAAGGTCTGCCAGCGAATTCTGGAGCTTCCAATACAATCTTGGCCTGTCTGTAGCACTCGAAAATTTCAGTCGCGAATGGAGACTAAGACTTTTATTTTTATTTTTATTTCCATATTTAATTTTATAGTTTGTGAATAGTACACATTGTAGTGTACTATTCACAAATGTCCTCTTCTTTGGTCAAATAAAAATACTTTTCTTTCTTTCTTTCTTTCTTTCTTTGTAGCAGTTATGGAAATGGATTAAAAACCATTCAACCCTCTCTTCCGTTTTCGTTGATTTTTTTTTTCTGATTTATTTATTAACTTGGAGTTTAAGACGAGCTTATTTAAAATAAGTGCTTCTTCAAAAATAATAATAAGGAAGTAAACCAGATAAATCTCTATTCTTCTTTTAGTATTAAATTGCCCATCATCTTTCGACAGAACAAAATTCATTTCAAGGTGTTTTACGTCTTCCTACGGTAAACTGTCCGTGCACGAACCGTATGATCAGTGCTTATTATACATGTTTCTAAATGAAGAGCCTCAATTTATTTTACATTGCAGGTTTATTTTCTGTGTGCCGTACAATAATGATAGCAGTCGGTAAGTATTGCAAATCTGTTTTTTATATGCGATTTTCAACGTCTCTTTAGAGCACTGTAATTCTGTCGCCAGTTATGAGTGTTTACCGTCAGTTGAGGAGTGTATGTAAAATAACGCATAAGTGTGAAGGTAAGAAATGGTAGGAGAAGAGGCACATTGTTTAAATAACTCACTGCTTAGAAAAGGTTGTATATGTCTCTACATTTTCCGAATATTCAGGGAATGTAGCTGTTCGCTATTAAAAAAAAAATTGTCGGTGAATCACGTCTATGAATTTTTGCCAAAAGAATTAATCAATTACGATGTCGCTCTCCCTCCAGAATCAATTGACCATTTGAGCTAAAACTCTATATTTGACTTACATAGTGGCTTCTGAATCCTCATACTAAATTTTATGTCGATAAATTCATTACATCGGCAGTTATTAGGATTTTTAAGTTGAGCCCCCTCTGATCCCCCTTGCCCTTCGGCTTATTCCGCTAAAAATTAATAGGTGTCGTCCTTATATGGCTTTAATTTCAATATGAAATTTTGGGTCAATATAGTCTTTCTATTGTGAGTTATCGTGTTCACAGACACACACACAAAAAGATGTATTTTCATTTTTCGAATAAAAAATTTGGAAAATATGAAATTCCTTGAAAACTTTGTATCGAATTGTTGACTGTTTACATAACTTCCCCTATACTTATTATACTGGGGAAGTACAATACGAAGATAATACGAAGGCATTTTAAGAGATCAAATCATAGCTGAGAGGACGAGTTTGCGGTCAGCAATAATAAAAATAAAACAAGTTAGCCATGGTAAAGAATTATTACTACAATCTCTTTTTCTTTGTGGCTCATGCCCGTGCTTCTATTTATTGTCAGATCTTATTGCCTACAATCAGAGCGTCTGTCCGTCGCTGTGGTGGAGATGACTGGTGCCTCACCGGAAGGTTTCGATATTTGCCCTTCACATTAGTCGGCCATTGTGGTCAATGTCTCAACGAACAGTGTGGAATTTTTATCCAATTAAAAGATTGATCCATAAACCCATTGAATGCTTATATCTGTTTAGTGTCTAACTATTGGTTTGTGTGTTGACAGCAGGTTCCTCAGGAGCTGACAACGGTGGGGTTAGTGGAGGCGGAGGGGCAGGCCGGGTGAAGGTGTGTGAGGCCAATCTGACGATGGAGATAGGGCAGCTGCTCCTGTCCCTGCTACATGCCTGGGGCCTCGACCCAGACCTCGACCGCCTCTGTGAGACCAAGCTGGGTCTCCTCAGACCCATGGTCCCCGTCTCTTTTGGGGTCATCTCTAAGGCGGGTCAGTATTATCAGCCGAAGAAACAATTGTGAGGTTTTATTGAAAGAGTTTCGTAGTCCTCTGTCTGGATCTAGCGTGGAGTTGACTCAAGGGATAAGACTGAACCTACGATAACTGGTGATGGAGACCGGCTACTCGGTGTTCCTAGTGGGAGCAGATGAAAGCAATATAAGACGACCCCGATAATTAGAAATTAGTCGGCTGATGGCCGGTTCCAGCCTCAATAAGCTCTACCTTGAACCCAAGCTCCTCCCTCGACATATGACAGGGTGTTGTTGCACCCTTCCAAAATGCATCTTTTTATTAAATGTAAATAAAATACAAGTTAACTGTTGTATTATTTGATATCACCGTTATGAAATGCCGTCAGGGAATATATCGCCTAATACCAAAGCGCTTTTCCGTCGCTCTGATGGACATGAGCTCGACTCTACTGTGGGATTCTTAAATTTAGCCTGCCCAGGTTTAGTATAAAATAATAATAAAAAGTTGTCTAGATGAGATTCCCAATCACCAGCAATTTAGATGACTTACTCGGGGACTCTTTCATATAAATGTATAAAATATAAATAATATAATATAAAAATATAGATAAATAAAACAAACTTATTTTTGAAATATTGTCTATTCCACTAAAGATATATATACATATATAACTACCGGTTTCGGCTTTATACCATCGTCAGGTCAGTTATGAACTAAGTGTTCACTTAGTTCATAACTAGATCTGACGATGGTATAAAGCCGAAACCGGTAGTTGTTTTTTTTTTTTGTTTTTTTTTGGCCTTATGTACGGTGCATATTAGCCATGTCAATGGGTTATTTAGTTATATTTACGACATCCATGGCCCCGGGAGGGAGTTCTATCTACGAAATAATACTCACTCCCGGACGGGATTCGAACCCGCAAACCATGGTGAGACCATGCGACCAAAGCCCTACGCTCTAGCCCGCACGACCACCATGGCTCCCTAAACCGGTAGTTATATATGTATATATATCTTTAGTGGAATAGACAATATTTCAAAAAATAAGTTTGTTTTATTTATTTATTACAAGTTTCCACAATATGTCCGCGTTCCTCAACTTAGAAGTTGTTAATAGTAAAAATATAAGTTACATTGACTCTTATTGGACCTGAGAGTTTTTGAGATGACTCCCATTTTCCTTCGGCCAATTTCGTTGAAAATTGATGTGTCGTCCTTATGGAGTTTTGAGAGCTTAATGGTGATCGGGTTTTAATGAAATTTCGTGAGCATCCTTATAAGCACAGTTCAAACGTAGACCATGTGGACCAATAATCAGCTGATCTATAAGATACCACATACTATCTCTAATAAGTTAATTTATTATATCTCTTCGAGAAGAGTTCGAAAATGTACATCTTTTTCATCTTTTCTCTTGGGAGAGGGGAAGGAATAATAATTAATTTGTGAATTACCATAATTGTCATTATTTATTATTAATATTATTATTCTCATTTATTTATTATATTTTACTTATTTCTCATTTTCCATCATCATTTATTTTCTATTTATTTGTGTTATTATTTTTTTTTTCTTCATACCTGTTTCGTTCGAGGGCGCCGGTAGCTCAGTGGTATGCGTGCTTGTCTTCTGAGCTCAAGAACGTGGGTTCGAAACCCGACCGAGGCCCTTAGTTTATTTTATCTGGGAGGTAAAATAAACTTAAGCACGCCGTCCTTCGGATGGGACGTTAAGCGATGGTCCCGAGTCTGTACGATGTCAGGTACTCGTTAAAGACCCCTGCCCTAGGTGAATAAAAATGTATGACTCCCACAGTAGAGTCGGGCTCATGTCCACCAGAGTGATGAAAGAGCGCTCTGGTAGTAGGCGATATGACCCCTCTGCTACAACTATGTTTTGGTTATTAATGAATAATAAATATTATTATTATTTCCTGGTGTTTTTGTTGCAGGCTACATGAGCTTGCAGTTGCCGACCTGGCAGCTGTGGCGATCAGTGAAGGAGGAGCCGGTAAGTTCACTGGCCTCAGACCTGCCTCCCGAACTGCTCCGACTGGAGGCTCTCACCCGGGAGTTCACTGCTCAGTACCACTGGGAACTGAGCACCTCCATCACCACCAATCACCTGTTGGCAGTCATCTCCATTGCCAACACTCTCATGTCCATGAACAATGCCTCCTTTGTTGCAGAGCAGGAGCGCACCCGCCGCCTTCTTAGGTACTTACACTATTCTTTGGCTAACGAAACCTGGATGAAGAATGAAAGAGAGAGAGAGATTTAACATCCTTGGGACAGTGTCTCGATAAAAATAATAAAAGTCGTAACAACATATTTTTGAAGAATAAACCATATTGACGAACTGCATTAATTCAATGTACTTGCAGAGAATAACTATCTATATCCACAACTGCATTGTTCCTTCATGGACTGTGATAAAAATGTTAAAAAACTGAGTCTACCATCTAAAATCTCGTTCAAATACTGTTCAAAATATCGAAACACCAGTTCAGAAGTGGAACAACACAAAAACACTCATTTTTGAGTTATCATTTTTTTATACAAGTTTTCAGCCTCTTTCATATTCTGAACTCGGATAGCAGAAAATACAAAATTTAATTTTTTAAATATATATGTGAATCGAAAACAAGAAGTTCAGAAGCTAACTTTTACGAAGCAAACGAAACTTTGAAATGCGTTTTCTCAAAAATCAATAATTCTGAGATATCCCACTTCTGAACTGGTGTATCGATATGTATTAAGATGCGAACCCCCTTAGACGCCTTGCTACGCCCTGGAGAATAGAACTCCCTGTTCTATGTAGATGTATATCTTTACTGAGAGAATAATTAACTCTTTTTTTTTTTCCATTACATGTCTTGCCATTTATGTAACGAAATGTAAACTGATACATATACATATATTTTTTTAAATCTTAGAAATGTATAAAATAATATCAGACAAATATTGATAATTGTTTTGTTTTGACTTGGTCATATCAGACAGAGTACGACGCGAAGCTGGACGACGGAGGAGCCTCCGGACGAGACTGTCTCGGCTCAGATCAAGCAGGGCTGGTCTCTCCTGGCCACTCTCCATTGTGTCCTCCTCCCAGACAAGGTAAACCAGAGAGGCTCCAAGGTGTTCAAGAGGGCCCAGGTCGAGCTCCTGGCCACCCGCTGGCAGCACCACTGTCTTGAGGCAAGTCACTTCTTCTGGATTTCCAAGTTATTATTCATGCTCCGCCTGTAGCATCGTCACTAATGCGGAGTATTAAAAAAATACCATTCTTGTATGAAATTGGTCTTAAAAATGATCCAAAAATCATGCTTTTTTTTAGTGCAATACAGTATTTTCAAATTTAAATTTTTGGAGATTAATAGATCAGTTTTGGCAACTAGAGACCATAGGGTCTCAGACATTTTTTTTTCTATTTACAGATAGCTATTTACAACTGTATAGAAATAAATACAAGAAAATTTGCTAATAAAGAGATAATGGCAATGTCAAAATGTCAAGAGGGGAGAAATCCCTAGTGGTGACACTCCCTAATCATTGATTTCCTCTCATTTGTAACTAATCACTGTCACTGTCACTGCTGCTGCTAAGAAGGGCCATTGACGCTTAAGTCGTTGGGGAAGTATGGCAGAATGGAGGTTCTCGGAAAAGTTATGTTAAAAACTATAAATAAATTAGTTTCTTCTTCAGATATTTTCAACGGATGATCCTAGAAAAAAGTTAAGCTTAATTTAAATAAAAATTAATTAGTAAAAGGTGTTTGACAAAACAACATTTCATTGGCCTTTCGGTCTCTCGAATTTATTTGTTTTTTAGTTATTGGTTGACGTTTCACCATTCGGGCATTTTCAAAACTACAAACAATAATATATTGAGTTAAAGGTGATTAGCTATTTTTAAGAAATATATATATACATATATAAGAAATATAGATACAAGATATACAATGTATATCTGTATATTATACATACCTTTATTTTTTCAGGGTCTAAATAAAAATTGTCATATGTCAGTCTCAACTGGTCTCAAATCAAAGACATACTTTCTCCACAATATTATATTCATTTAAATAATGAAATTATTTATTACCATAAATGCCGAAATGCAACAAATATAAGATAAAAATAATATAAATATGAATAACTTGTTATTTGCGAATAAAATAGAATTATTATTCTATGATTTCTTTGTTATTTAAATAATTGCTGTCCAACTGTGGCAGGAGTCCTCAGTCCATTTTCTGGCCTCTACACATGAGTTTTACTGTTGTTGGACAGGTTCGGGAAGCGGCACAGGCTCTGTTGCTGGCCGAACTTGGTCGAATGGGCACGAAGGGTCGGAAGGCACTGGTCGACCACTGGGCTGGCTACCTACCTCAGTACAGTCCGCCTTCAGACCAGCCCCCACCCTCCACTCCTCCTCAGTCCGCCCCGCAATCTCAGGTATAATATAAATATTATTATTATGAGCCTTCGGAAAATTTTGTGAATTATCTTGTTAGTGTGACGGTAAATGTTGACTCAGATGTTCGATTTCTTATAGGTTCAAATGAAAAGATGCCACCCTCGCTCTTAGAGACTCGTAAAAAATAAATCGTCCAGTTTGATCATAATGTTTTATTTATAGTTTTAACTTTTAAAATTTTTGATAATATATAAAAGATAACATAACCACTATTTGAAAAAAGGTTGCTCTGTAAATGTTAGGGATTCTTCTAAGTTTACCGTGTTGTAGAAAAAGGTTGTGAATACTGGTCTAGAGTGAAGGGTGTAATCAGCTCTATTCTACTCTTGTTTTATCCATTATTACATCCCCAGCTATGCTTTGTATAGGGGAAGTTATTTAATCAAAATTTTTGTTGAGTTTTCACCGGAATTACATGTCGTGAACACAATAACTCCCAATAGAACGATGAAATCGACACGAAATTTATGTCGATTCGGAACTCTTTAACAACTCTAATTGATCTTCAATCTGGTCAGACAAAAATAAAGAGGGGGAGGTGGGGTAATGAGGCCTTAAATCAAAAACCTTAAAACTCATTTTCAGCCAAATGTCAGAAATAGGAGAAGGGTTTAGACCAGCAGTGCTCATACCTTTAACGTAGAGGGCCAGTTTTAAGTTAAATGAGCAGATGTGGACCGCAGTGTTATTTAAAAAAAAAAGTGATGTGGTCATTACAGGACTTTCTCATACCAACCACGCTTACAGATCACTCTCTTTACCCCTAAAATTATTTCATACAGGCATTACTGAGTATAAGAAGATCTAGAGAGAAGATCTGAAACATACAAAATAGCACAGATATTAACTAATTAAAAGAACTCTAACTCTTAGCACTCTTAACTCTTTAACATAAGTATTTCACCATTTCATAATACATTATTCTACAATAAAGATCGGTTTGATATCGATGATTTTTTTTATTTTAATGAAACTGGTATAAAATGTATTTTATTTGCGTCAATATACCTTATATTTGGCTAAACTATGTGCACTTTGTTTTATTATCTTAATTATTATTACTTTTTAATGTTTTATTATCTTCTTGGGAACTCTTTATTATAATTGTTTTCAGTTAATCAATCAAGGTGAACCCCAGGCTCCCATTGTGCACGACGAAGAAGACTTTGATGACGAGGACCCTGCAGAAGGTGAAGTGATTTTTTTATTTTTGACATAGAATATATTTTTTGATTGACTGCTCTTGAAAATGTTCGTTACGTTTTTTTTTTGTCTCACTCTTCCACAGGCCAAACTTCAAACTTGGTATGTAAATTTAGTACGGTCGACCAACCTTTAGGCAGAATGCTAAGTTGCGATGCACCATATATACAAGTAGGCTATCAGATATAGGGTACTGGAGCCCTCAGTATGAGTTAGGTGTTACTTTTCCAAAATTTTCAAAATGATGCAAAAACGTGTCGAGGATCTGCCCAGTTTTTTATTCAAATTAATGTTCATGTTGAAAAAAAAAAACAAATGGCTTTTAGTACATTTTTTAATTACTTTTGGGTTGTGTGAGAAGATTCTCAATTCATATAGGTTAGGTTTTATGACTCATGCCCGGGCTTTAACTACGAGGTCATATCGCCTACTACCAGAGCGCTCTTTCGTCACTCTGGTGGACATGAGCCGACTCTACTATGGGAGTCCTAAATTTCGCCTACCCTAAATTTTCATTCACCAAGGCTCGGGACCATCGCTTAACGTCCCATCCGAAGGACGGTGTGCTTAAGTTTATTTTACCTCCCAGACAGAATAAACTAAGGGCCTCGGTCGGGTTTCGAACCCACGATCTTAAGCTCAGAAGACAAGCATGCCTGAATTCATATACATATAATATATTTTCACTGCCGTTAGTGATGCTTCCTTCACTTCTCCCGTTTATTTCGTTTGCCTTCTTAAAAATAGCAACGTTTCGGGCAGCACTCCCATCATCAGGTAAATTATAGATATTGATGGGAGTTCTTCCCTAACTGTCTGTAATTGCTATTTTTTAAGAAGGTAAAAAAAATTAATGGATGAAGTTATGTAACAATATATTATATACTATTTAATTAATTTATTCAGGATAAAGTTCATGTTGAAGAAAAAAGAAAGGATTTTTGGTACACTTTTTAATTATTAATATATTTTAAATGTATTTATAACAATTCGAGCTGTTGCATATAATCATCCATGTAGTTTATGTACAAATTTAACTATTGCAAATCAAGTCCCTTCGTTGCTTTTTTTTAAAAGGAAGCGTAGTTGTGAAAAATTTGTTGTGATATTTCAGATGTAATTATTTTTTGTGTTTGAATGATTTTGACATTTCATAATCTTTCCATTTAAAAAAAAAAAGTGGAAGACAGTTTTAATTCCATTATTTTTATGGCCAAATTGCAGTTGAATGCAGTTCATAATATGGGGTTTTCTAACCGTACACTATACACAAAGCAACGAAGGCAGGTACAGACATTTCCACTCCAAACACATTCAGCAACTTGCTTCATTCAAAATCTGCCATTATCAGATACGAAAGAAAGGTGACTCCTTGAGACAGATATTGGATCACCTGTTAAACTATTCCACTTAAAAACTATTTTGTTATCCATTTCAATTATAGTAAATGTGTATTTTTCAGAAATATTCCTGAAGAAGCCGTCCTCTGCAAACGAACTGAAGCGAAAACAAACCACTGCCGTTGTTTTGCTTGGTGTGATAGGAGCGGAGTTTGGACAAGATGTTGGTGAAAAGAGAGGGGGTCTTGAGCAAAGACGCAAATCTTCTATTATTGATGGATTTGGCATTGGTAACAACAATCTCGCTCGTCTCACTAGTATGTTTTTTCTATGTTTTAATGACATTAACATTCTTTTGATGTCACTAAGCCACATTAAGTGCGCAGGAATTCAAGAATATTTGGAAATCCTGGAATCTCTGCTTTGTTAGAACAACGAAGGTTTTTTTTTTCGTAATACTCATTGGTGAACGAGTCACTAAATGAATTTTGATTCTAATATTGTCAGAAAGTTGTCATTTGATAAATTAATAAAATCTGGGATTAAAAAATAAATTAGTTAAGGTTCTTTCTTTAAAGTAATTTTCTCAAAAATCCTGCCTCTAAAGTGGAAAATGTAGTAGTTTTACTAAATTGACAGTTATAGACATGTGACACAAAAATGTTTTTTGATCGGCTTTTTCCAAAACCCTAAAGGAACGGGACTGCAACGATAAAACTTGACCTCCACTCTGTTCTTGTTCCCGTTTGTTTTGCGTAGCCATTCATATTGCAGAATCTGTTCCCGTCTCACATTCTCGTCCTGTTCTCTTCAATTTTGAACCGGGCTATAGTGTGCGGACCACTTCCCGATCTTGGGCGGGCAGTTTCGACATTTTTGGCTACTCGTTAATAAACTACTATAGATGATTAGAATGGTCTAATATGAAATTTCCTTTTGAAGAATCCAATTTGGGAGGTTTTACGAAATATAAGTTACTTGTTTCTAAAGGTAAGCCCGTCGGATGTTTGCGCAGGTACAGCTCTGACACATCTGCTCCTCGCCCCGGCCTCCCCCAAACTGCCAGCCAACACTCCTCTGAGGAGAGCCGCTATAGACCTCATTGGCCGAGGCTTCACTGTCTGGGAGCCCTACATTGATGTGAGCAAGGTTCTTCTTGGTCTTCTAGAACTCTGCTGTGACGCTGACAAATTAGTACCAAGGTTGGTCAACTAATCATTCACTCATATTTTTATAACTTTAGCTCTATAGCGACTTTATACATATTTAGTGCGAAATTCTATAGAAATTAGGGAACTAATTCCGACAGGGAATTCAACTTAAACTCAATTCGATAATAGGAAATTTGTCGAGAAGAAATTTAAGTCGAATGTGTTTTGGTTGTCCGCGTAATGTTTCTTGAATATGTTATAGCTGTTCATAACAACGTAATTTCCTTAAATGCTTAAGTTCTTGTAATAAATAAATCTTATACTTGTACGAGTTATTATTAACTGATAATTTAGTAAAACCTTATACAACTTGACACAAATAAGGTATAATTTTATTCTCTATTATTTTTTTTTATCTTATGTACGATGCATATTAGCCATGTCTCTTATAAAGGTGTTGTCTAGTTATTTAGTGTTATCCATGGCCAGAGGAGGAAGTTCTATCTACGAAATAAAACACTCTGGATGGGATTCGAAACCGCAAACCATGGTGAGACCATGCGACCCTACGCTATATTCATACCTCTCCAGAAACTTTTTCGGTCCAATTAAATCAGAACAGGTACAGGGACGATGTAATTGACCCCAATTCGATCAAACAATCCGATTCGACAACGAGCGGACAGGGCTCAGCTTTGATATCGGATCGTTCATATGTTTTATGTATTTATGTATATTTATTGTTTTTAGTATGACGTACGGTTTGCCATTGACTCCAGCTGCCGACTCTGCCAGGACAGCTAGACATGCCCTCACTTTGATAGCGACTGCCCGACCTGCTGCCTTTATCACCACCATGGCCAGGGAGGTGAGACACACAATATTGACCTATTACATCGTTATCGAAAAAAAATAATTAAAATAATACTGTTAGTTATTGTGACTCATGCCCGGGCTTTAACTAAGAAGTCATATCACCTACTACCAGAGCGCATTTTCGTCGCTATGGTGGACATGAGGCCGACTCTACAGTGGGAGTCCTAAATTTTCTTACCCAAATTTAATTGGCTAGGGATGGGATCTTATATAAGCACTTGACATAGCACAGACTCGGGACCATGCTTAACGTCCCATCCGAAGGACAGCATGCTGAAGGTTTTTTTACCTCCCGGATGAAAAACCTATGGGGGCTCGGGTTTCGAACCCGCGATCTTTGGCATAGTAGGCTACCTCTAACCTATAGCGCCCTCCTCTTTAACTGTTGTTAGGAACATATTTAGAGGTTAGAAAGCCGACTTGAAGAGGGAAATCGGTTAACACTGGTCCATGTAAACAGCACTATATTTATTAATGTTTACAGTAGTGTATTATCGTATGTACACACATGTATTTATTCGGGGATATTATTATGAGATCACTTTTCCGGTATAATTCTAAATTCTATTGAGTGATCATAGAATATTTAATATTATTATTTGTAACCACCCATATTCCACCTTGAACAACAGTGCCCTTCCTATTTACATGTCTTACATTTCGTTTTGATCCTATTGACCGTAATTGTGTTGACACGAACATACTTTTGAAAAAACACGTGATTACATACCGGGAAACTCAAGGGGGGAAAATATTATGAAATTACGATAAGTGAATTTTAACCTAAATTAATACCATTGCCGACTAAATACCATCACCGTGGGGTTGGAATAGTAAGTTCTAACATCTGATACATACGTTGTGTACTTGATATATTGTTTCTTGTGGATACTTTTGTTTGGGTAGATAAAGTTCTAGCCTTTTGTTATTGTTTTTACCTACACTCCAGTATTTGTTCAGGTTGCCAGATACAACACGCTCCAGCAGAACGCTCAGGCACTCAATGTCAACCTGAGTACAGTGGTACTGCATCGAGCCAAACCCGAAATTCTTCGGTGTGTTGAACTTCTCATCGACAAAATGCATACAGAAATGACAGATCTACTAGTTGAAGTGAGTCAATCTCAATTATTTTTATGCTCTATCTAGGAGATGTAACCTTCAGTCAAATGTCGCTTTGATGCTTCCATTAGATTTCCCTCCGTATTTCACTTTATCATGTACTAGTATTTATGTAAAGTCAGAATATTGTGTTTCAGTAATTGTTATTGGTCTTGAGATGTTGGTATCTAAAAAACTAATTAGTTCAAAAATTTGAATTTTAAGGGACAGAGAAAAATGGGCTCTTTAAGTTTATGTTTTTGTCAAAGATTGTCATTTTTCTTTGTAATGATTACTATTATTTTCAAATTAACATTATCAGTTATTTATGAAAGATCTTAAAGAATTATTTAGAATTTACGGACTAATCAGAAACCATTTTTGCTGAAACTCAAAAAATTCACCTGTTTTCTTGGGACCTGACTGCGTTTTGTAAAAACCATAGATAATTGGAATGAACTGCGGTTATAATCTGAAAATGCTATCAATTGAGCCGAAACCTGTAAATTTGTAGGTTGTTTATTTTATTTTTTCTTAGTTTTTCCACTATATCGATATAGATAGCAAACATATATACGGACATGAATAGGTTAGTTTTTACTGTTGCGACTGGCCGATGTCACTCAGTAGATTTATGGAACTATATGCCTTCTGGTTGTGTGAGTTTTATTACTTTAATTAAATTAAATATTTACTATTAAATAAATTTAATATTTCTAATTATTCAGGTGGTTGATGTGATACTACATTGTGTTGAAAGTGGACATCTAAAAGCCAAGTGTCTGGGAGAAGTGTTCCCAGCGGTGAACAGATTCAACCAAATCTCGCATTGTCCGGCCACGAGGAGGATAGCTGTCGGAGCCAAAAATGGCTCTATAGCTTTGTACGAGCTTAGATCTGCCAAGTGTCAGGTAAATTGGACTTCTCTAATTATACATTTATTAATAACCGTCTTAATATACAAATAATTGTGTTGTCAGATCTAGTAAAGCGAAGAAATATAATATTAAATAAAATAAAAATATACATTTTTATTTCCAAGAAATAAGGACTATATGACATAATATTAAAGTACAAAAAGAAAAAGAAAATACAATACAATCATTATAATGCAAATACAAAGTATATTGTATTAACTTAGTGACGTTAACAGGGGTAAATTTGAAGTGAATTTGGTCGTTCAATCAAATTTAATTTTTTTGTAGTTCTATAGGAATATATAAACATATTTAGAAAAATGTGAAAAAAAAAATCAAAACATGCTTCTTCAAATGTGTGTATTTTATTTTATTCTCTTGTAAAATTTTATCACAACTGTTGCGCCTCGCAAGAGCCAGCTGAAAAATATAAATAAATATAAGCTATGAGGAGAACATGGAAAAGATGTCTTGAGTGAGGAAGTCCACCCAGCTGCAGCTCCTCTGGGCGAAATTTAGATACAATGTATGAAATTATTTGCAAGCCTATTTCATAGGAGATATTTTTTTTGTGACTCACGGTGTACTAAGATTTTAAACGGACGAACTGTACTTTATGGGACAATCAACGAACTATAAGATTTAGGATTTCTCACATTGATAGTCAATCGAGTCAATGTAAAAACTTTGTTTCACTGGCTCAGTTATGGATAAACTAACTTATATTCTTATATAATGTTTCATAACATTTATTTTTATTTTTCAGGTGATTCTTGCTCACGAAGCGGCTATAACTGCAAATGCTTTTTCACCAGATGGAAAATTTTTAGTTTCTTATAGTTGCGGTGAAAATAAGCTTTCATTTTGGCAGGTAAAGGCATTTTAACTAATTTATTTACTGCCCTACATTATACATGTTGCAGGTAATAAATGTTGGCAATGTTTTGTACTTTTATATGTGATAGTCCACATTAGCCCCCACCCAAGTCTAACTTTAGAAGGAAAATGTTTCAAAATCTTAAAGGGTCAAGGCACGGGAACATTAAGATAATTCTTATAACCATTGTTAAAATCGATATTTAACAATTTGTCGAGCCATTTTATATTAATATCGTATACTGCTAACGTCTGGAGATTCTTGACCATACGCAGGCTTTCACTAAGAGCACTAAAATTAAATTTAATGCCAGTAGACCGGCCAAGCTCATTCCAACAAAACATTATTATTCATGTATTAAGGTATATATTTTTTCTATTTTTTATTATTATTTTTCTTTGCTATTTAAGCTATAAACTAAGTGCTTTCTTACTTCTAGAATGTGACTACATACCCATCTCATAGTCCGATCTGTTGATATTTATAAGTATTAAGTTAGTTAAATTTTCATTATCATAAATATTTAATGAGAGTATGTTCATCAATGTTATTTTTTATAACAGATATGTTGCTATTTTTATTATATTATTTATTATACTTTTTTTTTTTTTTAATTACGAAAATATTTCTTATTTTTATTGTCATTATTATTTTTTTAGTATTATTATTTCAATTGATTTAATTATTAACGTTTAATTACTAATAGCGATTGTACTGTCATAGCTGACTGCTCCCCTTCCACTCAGACTTTGTCTTCTGGGAGGATGGGATAGTAAAAATAAACAAAATGAATTAAAACGGTAGTAAAAAATAAAATTATAATTTATATCGGATTAAAACAAAGGCCACTTGTAAATATCTTTTGTAAATAGCAATTTTGTAAATATCTTTTTAAATATGGTTCATACAAATGATTCCTACGAAAGTTATAGTTATTAAACATGAAATAACACATAATAGTCTGGCTTATGTGATAATTAGAATTTTCAAGCCATTGTTATGATGTAGTTTATTATAATATAAATTTCGTTAATTATGTGTGGAGAAAGTCCAATAATTTATGTTTTTTTTTTTGTTTAGAGTTCAGCGGGAATGTTCGGCCTCGGGAACAGTCAGACGAAGAGGATCAAGTCATACAGCACATCGCCCCTGACAGACATGTCTCGCCTCAATCCGATGAGACTGGCCAAGTTGGTCTGGATCAACAACAGAACCGTCACCCTCATGTTGGCCGATGGTTCAGAGACACGATTCAATGTATAGAGGAAATAATCAAAAGTATTCTCAGAAACTATATATTATTGCAATAACAACATATTATTTTATTATATGTAATTAAAATATAGTAATGTAATTATTAAATGTAATATAATAATAACCGCAATATGCTTGAACAGGCTAAGCTCCAGTTTCCAGTCTTCAGGAGATGGTTTAAAGGTTAAATGATCTAAAAGATAATATGGAGGCTCCAGTTGACGAGGGAGACGAATTCCAATTTTACAGTTTTGAGTTATTGCCAGTATTACATAGATAAACCATTTTCGAGAGCATTTATTTGTAGTTATTGAAATTTACGGAATATAGCAGATGTTTCTTCGCTAATATCTGTAAAATTTGTATACTCTGCCTATTGAGCTAATGATCGCGGGTTCGTTACCCGGCAGAAACCCTTAGGTTTTTTATCTGTAAGTTCTTGTAAAACAGTCTTGAGCACGCCGTCCTTCGGATGGTACGTTAAGTGATGGTCCCGAGTATGTACGATGTCAAGTACTCGTTAAGGATAATATATAATAAAAATTTAGAGTAGGAAAAAAAAAGGACTCCCAAAGTCGGGCTCATATCCACCTAACTAACCATTTCTATTCTTTCTCTCTCTCCTCCTTGGCCAGAGACTCATCCCAGCCATCAAAGACTCCTGCTTTATAAATTACACCGAGTCTGGAGTATGAATTTACATGATTCAATTAAACCGTAAAATGGTACATATAATTCGCTTGGACGGATAGTGGAGCTTTGTTTGTTCCTGCACTACGCTATGATATTGTAAAACTAACCATCACCATTCCAACAGAATCCATCTCCCTATTATTTAGTGTTTGTACAGTGTTATTTATTTTAATAGATATAGATTTAATAAATTTATTTATTCGTGCTAACGTAAAATATGATACATTGTTGGTTTATTTAAATTCTGTTATTTAAAGTGAGATTTACCCTAGGCTTGTCTTAAGTATTAATACTCGCTTTGATTCTTTTAACATTTAAGTTATTATATTATTTATTGAAATTAAACAACTTATAATACGCAATGTTATTTTTGTTTTATACAATACCCCTGGTTATAACTTCTATTTTTCTCATTTTTGAAAGTCCAGAATGGCCTCCGTATCTCGGGTTCTACTGTTCGAGTTTTAAAAGAGGGTTCGTTGGAAAGCTAGTTTTTTTTTTACCTGCCCTTTTTCTTTTTCTAATAACTTTATGATATGTGTCTCAACTCTTCACCAGGGGCGCTCCATGCTCATTAACTTCGAAATATCCATTTTAATGATCTTCCAAAGCGAAACAAAATACATGAGAAATATTTTCTATCTTATATTTTTCTGAAATAGCGCGAAATGGAGTAGCGCATTTTATCAATTATTTATACTCACCCAAATTTTAAAATAAAGTTAATTCTTCCTCTATCTTTGAGAGCGCAGCCATCTTTGGCACCATTTTCAGGTGGGGGGGAAAGGGCTTACAAAATTACGGAAAGTGGTCTTGAAATACATAATTTGAAAGCTTACTTCAATTCTTTGTTTTGTTTTTAGATTTTCGTAAGTGTGAGAGAATATTTTTCCTTCAGTAGATTCCGTTCTGCCACTTTTGTTTTCTATAGCTAGACAGCTATAGCTTGGTGGTGAGACTCATTCAATTTACTTTTCTCATTTTATATATCCTTGCAGAGAGGTAGGGTCGCTATGTTCTGCTTGTGAGTTATGAAATTTACACAAAAAAGAAGAACAGTCTTTCGGTTAACTAATGATTTCATCACATTAAAAAATAATTGTGATTCTATATTGCTGAATAATACTGAGGAGAACGACAAAGAATTTTCGGATATTTTAACATAACGATGTCTCACTGTCTGGTCTGCAGGGCTGCCCATCTAGTTCATAATTTTCCATGTTCTAATATTGAATGCCTTAAATTTGAAGAGTAGGCAAACCGCTCTTTAAAAAACTTATTTTTTTTTTGTCCTTATATTAAAATTATATTATTCCTATGTATTACATAACATAGGTAGAAAAAAAACCTCATATGTCTATTTATTGGATTCTATTTATTGCTAGTGGTTCAAAGGAATTTAAGAAAAAAATAATATATTTCCAGATAAATAAAATCCTTTATTTATATGATCACGGAGTCATGTAAACAGAGAGTGTACATATTCAAATTTCTTTATTCATATCATTTTTTTTTTCTAACTTTAGAAAAGAAATTAAGCACATAATTATACATTTAGCAATAACACAAGCACGTAATAGCCAACACTAAAATATACTTAAAACTACTAACATGAACATTTGATAATGGAACTAATTCGGGCTCTCTTGCACTTATCACAAGCGTTTAAATGAATAATAAATAATGAATAAAAACAAAAATTTACTGATTAACTACAAATAAATTGTGTCTTAATAATGAAAAATAAAATGTATTGATGGAATTCAAATATAATAATTATTATTATTGTCTCAAATTCATCTACAATTCATTAAATAACCTACAAAAAAAAAAAAAAACAATCCCAAAAAAAATAAAATCAATTAAAAATAAAGTACTATATATAGTAAGAAGTACCATGGTCATTTATGATACCATGTTTACCTAAATAAAGATAAAAAACACAAAAACTAACAATTAATAACTCATTATATAGCTACCTACTTGAGGATCACATTTATTTAATGGAAAATAAAAATAAGAGTAATAAAGGAAAATAAAACATATCAGTCAAATGACTTTTTGATATGTTCAATGATGTATAATCATTTTATATATTTATACATACATAAATAAGTTATACTAAATAAGTACTTAACTTACTGAAAGAAATAAGAATATATCATGATTAGCGGCGAAGTATGCTACTATGAGGCTTCAACACTGATTGGTAAATATATTATGCTAATAAAATTAAGTTCAAAATTCCCGAAAACTTTCTTCAAACGATTTTTGAAAATTTTAATCTCATCAGCAAACAAAACTAAAAATTATATAAAATTGAAGTTATCTGAGAGTTAGGCAAACAAAGAAAACTACTTATTCATTTCGAAAAATAAAGAACGCATCTTTTTTAAAATGTCTATTTCACAAAATATATATAAAATATGGGAGTTCTTTCGGTATTGTTTAACAAATACAGTTATACGGTCGTATAAATAATACAAATACAGTCGTGGCTGAAGATGGTAGCAATACCGAAAATACTCCCTTATTTTATATATATTTTGTGAAATAGACAATAATTTAAAAAACATACGTTCTTATTCATCTTTTATTAAGTGTTTCACAATATCTCTGCAGAAAATGTCAAGTATCATTACTTATTTCAGTTTATGAAAATTTTAGATTGAGGATATTCCCAATTAACGTTTAGAAACAAGATTCCTTGTATTACTTAAAACTGATTATATGCTAAATGTATTTAAAAAAAAAAAAGAATTTATATAAAAAAAGAGTTAACTGGTTTATAAAAAAAGTAAAAAAAAATTAACGCTGATTACAGGAAAAATGAGTGCTACTTAAAATTTTTTGTAGAGATATTGTGAAACACTTAATAAAAAGTAATGAAAAAACGTGTTTTAAAAAAAATATTGTCTATTTCACAAATATATATCAAATAGGAGTACATTCGGTATTGCTACAAATACTGTAAGTCGTGGCTGAAGATGGTAGGTAGCAGTATCGAAAGTACTCCCATATTATATATATTTTGTGAATTAGACAATATTTTTTTAAAAACATACGTTTTTTCATTACTTTTTGAAAATGAGTGCGTTTAACCCGTTTTGAATTATCGCAGTGGAAAGAATAAAATATGAAAATAGTATGGAAACATTTAAATTTTTTAAATTTGCCTTTTTTCTATTGGACATTTGAAAATATTGTTTTGTAAGTAATAGATTTTTACTGAGATCCAAATGTAAAGGTAACTCTAATTATTCCAGTTCTCGATATTTTGAATGCGTAACAAAACGATAGATACTTAGACCAGTCAGTTTCTAACTATATTTTATCACTGTTAATTATACAATTCGACGTATCAAAAACTGTATAATTTTGAAATGATTCCTAAATTAACATCTCATAAATAATATAATTATCATTACTCAGCTACTCCGCCACTGTTGAAAGTTACTGGTAACGTTTGTGGTAAATGAAAACATAGAATGTTTATTGTCATTGAATATATGCACATATATAAACAAAAAAAAACTTATAGAGTGAGAAGAGTGAACGAAGCGAAATATGAAAGTTCAATGTTGACTAGGGTGAGGCCACAAAGCCGTTTGACTTACTCTGAGGATCTGAACGAAAGTATTTGGAATTTTTTTTTAAAATTTTTATTTCTAATTTTATTTACTAAAATCCCATTTAAAAAATATTTGCTTGTAGGTATTATATACATACATATATTCATGTAATATATTTTATTATACACAATATATATGTCGTTTTTCTAGAATATTTTATAAAATATTTTCTAACTCTGTACACACTCTGATTTGAGGTGAAAAAAGAGAAAAACAAAACAAACAAGAATTGTGGACAAAACGACTGATCAGTTGGATAGGCATTACATGGCATTAAATAAGATTTTTTTGTATATATAAGCTTATTAGCTCGTCGTTGAAATGGAAACGATTCCGTGAAAACTGATTAAATTGTAAATGAAGAATAATTGAATAATACCAGTAAATATAACGGAGATAAACAGAGACAGTAATCATCTGAGTGAGAATTTCTGCGGTCTGCGAGTATACCGCCTTCTATTCAATGTCCGGGCGGGTACTTGTCTTTGTGGGAGAGTAGCGCTTAATCCTATCCCCAACTATAGCCTGACTTCAAGCCAATTGAAGGAGGACTCTAGGTGCCTGGTTGAAGTGCCGCATCCCCCAAAGACTTTACTATCTCCCCCATATCCTTAGCATATCGAACAATCGCGCCCTCAGTCCTCCTATATATCAAGCTATAATATCAAGCCCATGGTATCATCGAGAGTAGCATGGTATCAAGAGGAACCCCCTCTCAACGACTCCTCCCCGTCGAAAGCGAGAAATCCTCTAGGCTACCAGAGTTGTGGGTGGAGGCGGTCAGGAAGAAGAATACGCAGCGCCGACAAAGTACGTCTTTCCGTTAGAATTTGAAGATCGAAAGCCTCCATAGCTGTGGAAGGACTATCGCTACAAAATTGTAAAGCTATTTTCCCATGCTGATAGAACAAACCGACAAACATTTAATTTGTCTTTCTTGTTTAATCTTTGAGACCAAAAACGCCGTTAAGAGCATTAATGTCATTTGAACTGCAGTAAAAGATGAACTTTTACATTTTTTTTTTCTTTAACCAATTAGTTAATTGAAATTGCTATTGTGTGAGTGGCGATTTTTATTATTGTCTAGACAACTGATCATCAGATTTGAGCCCACAAGATACAATAAGGTCTACGAAAGGCACGGTGGGTGTGACAATGTCCAGGGAGCCTCCAACTCTCCTGTCCCACAAGGTTTTTTTTTATACATATTTTTTATATTAATTATATCCCTTATTTTCTCTCTCTTATACTTAATACTGTCAAACATCTAATAAACAATAAAATATCGACAAATTAAAACTACTACAATTAAAACTACAATATTTTTTTCTTCTTTTCATTTAACAATTATTATTATTTATTTAATTTTTTTAATTCATTTTACATAAACATTAAATCTAATATAGTGTCTTTTTTTCTTGACGACTGCTGGTCAAGCAGAAAAAAGAGGAAAATAAAGTTGCAGTCGGCAACTTTGGACCTAAATATACCTTGTGAAGTAAGCTCTGTTTTTCAAAGGAATCACAAAAAAATGATTCCTTCTGGGTACCAAGGAACAAGCTAGTCTCCTGTGTAAAAAAACAAAAAAAAAAAAAAAACAGAAAAACCTAGAGGAACTAATAATATACAATATTATAATCCCAGTTTTTTTTTTTATTTGAAGTTATTTTTTCATATGAAAAAAATAAATAAATAAATTGTGGTCAATTTTTACATGAGATACATTTCAATGTTCAATTTTTTCCAAATAATGTTATTCAAATTGAATGTGATAGTGTAGTATAAATACACATAATAGAAAAATACTACTTAATTTACAAAAAGAGAAATAACAAGTATTTTTATATCACTATCCACTATCCAGAAACCAGGTCAACATAAAACTAAATATTTATGTGTAGACATACAACTGTGGTAAAGTAAACATAAAATGCAAAAAATACAATGCGTAAATAATAAATGACATGTTTATATATAAATAAAAATGTCCAAAAAGTCTCAAGTATTTCAGAAGGCATGAGGTAAATAGTCAAAAATATGTTTAACTACTAAAAAGGCCTTGACACATTTATTTATTATATATAATAAATTGAAGATCGCAACACTGAAGATCGAAAGCGGAACGTCCAACCACTGAGGCTAGCAAGTTTTTTTTTTTTTTTTTTTTTTTTTTTTCTTTGTTTAAATAACCGGAAATACAGCCCAACGTTAAATTATAAACTATATTGCCAGAAGTTTGAAAAGAAAAGGATTCATATGATTGAGTTGGGATCAGATTAATGAATTGATGAGAATATAATATATTATGTTTTGTTTCCAAAATGGGGGAGGGGACAGATCAGTCTTCCTCCCTGAATTTGAACTTTTTTGGTTGTATAGATAATAAAATCTGGATATAGGTATATGGTAGGCGTCCAAAGATTGCAGTAATTACTGAGGAGTACACCAGCAGAACAGTACACAGTACAACACATTACAGGCATCTCACACACTTCACGCCCACTGAGGTGTTCCTAAGAGAAGAGAAAACAAGTCCTGTTTCTGGGATCCCCACACTGATATTTTAAAATAACTAACAAATATGTAAGCTGAGACCATCTGGACATTTTTGTTTTTGAAGCAAAATAATGAAATAAAAGTAAAAAATCTTATCAAAAAGTCATTTTTATTTTTCAAAAACTCCAATTAGCCTTTTAAACTCACAAATGAATTGACATTGTAAAAAGGCCACATAAAACTTTTATTATTGTTTGAATATTTTAATACAAATAAATCAGGATAAAAACTACTTCAAATATTGAAGAATTGGTCAGATTCCCTTTAAATTAATAGAAATCTGTTTTTTTACTTGTTTTTTCTTCATTTTTATTGTTTAGGCCATTTTTTCGTCAAAACAATCTCTTTTATAGCACAAGAATTTTGATTATCGTATAATTTTGATATGGTGTACTACCGCGAAGGTATTCACAAATATTGAAGGAGTTTTCCTTATTTCGCATATCTACAGTTTTATGGCAGATTGAAATTCAACTATTAGTCGTATGCATTTTTTTTTTTTTTGAATATGATGTTTAAATAAGTCAACATGGTACTTTTACAACTTTTAAAAAGTACAATTATGAATTTAATTAAAAATGTTTTAAAAAATATCAAAATATTTTTAAAAAATTGAGATATTTATCTAGGAAATACAACAGTAAGTAAATGTTCAAGAAAATGAGTTTCTGGTTATTTAATATTAGGAAAAAAGTTAGTTGTTTGAAACCTCCATAAATTCAAATAAATGCAAAATAATGAAAAATGCATCGATATTTTCAAATAATCAGTAGTATGGCATATCAAAACGATATGAATATCAAAATGTTAATGCCTGAAAAGTGATCGTTTTGGCACGAAACGACAAATATATCAAATAGATATATCGATTTGTTTTCGATTTAAAAAATAAAAAAGACAACTGGTTCATATAAATGTTGGCTGGGGGCTTGTGTGGGCCCCTCGGACCTGGTTTCTTTGGTGGTGAGGTGAGGTAACGGAGGTAGGATGAGCTAGCCTCAGTCTTCACTGTCCATCCAGTCCACCTTGGCCCACTCCGGCAGCTCTGTTTGGTAGAACCATCCAGGACCCTGGTCAACAGAGAACAAACTATTAGAAGAGGCAACCAGAACAGTAGCAAGGAAGGAGGGACCTTGGATCTTCAACTCCCAAGAAGGCTCTGCCCATCACTCATTTGAAAGCATATTTTCTCCTAAAGCAGGAGCTACGCCAAGAATTTGAAAATCGGAACACTCAGTTTGACATCATCATGTTTTTTCAACACACGAAATAGAGAAAATGTAGTCGTTTTTCATAGTTCAGACAAATAGTTACACTTCGGCGCCCGAACATGGGCAATAAAAAATTTAATTTAGGCATTCGAAAAGTTTAAAAAGTGCATAAAGAATGAGATAGGAGAGAAAACATTAAATACTTTTTTTTCGAGACTTTTAACTTATAAAACATAAGGGTTTTTGCATTTTTAAGACACCTTTATGGAAAAAATGTATCAGTAAAAAAATGAGGGCGCCAATAGCTCAGAGATAGCATGCTAATTTACTGAACTCAAGATCGCGGGTTCAAAACCGGCCGAAGCCCTTTCGTTTTTTATCCGGGAAATGAAAAAAACATTGAAGCGCCGTCCTTCGCATTGGACGTTAAGCGATGGTCCCGAGCGTATGTGATGTCAGGTACTCGTTAAGGACCCCTACTCTAGGTGAATAAAAAATTTAGGACAGGCAACATTTAGGACTCCCATAGTAGAGTCGGGCTAATGTCCACCGGAGTGATGAAAGAGCGCTCTGGTAGTAGACAATATGACCTTGTAGTAAATGCCCGGGCATGAGTCATAATAACTTACTGTAATTAGTAAGAGTATTTTATCTGTTTACTGACAACAATTAAAACAGACTCGCGTTACTTTTTCACTTATACTATAGGAAGTATATAATACTGCAACTCTAATAAATAATAACTTCAAGATCTGAATAAATGTCTGAGATATATGTCGATATAGTGGGAAGCTAATAAAATAAATAAAAACAAAGAATTTATTTAACTTTTATTTTGTCCAACTAACTATTGTCTAATTTCACAAAAAAATATATATACATAAAGTTTTAACATAACATTTACGAATATTAGAGTTGTAAATAAAAAAAATATAATAGACAAAAAAATGGGAATTGTTTAAACGAGCAAACTCACTTCAAATTCTCACCCCTCTTAACGCCTCTAAGTTAATATAATATATTGTGTTTTTGAGGGCGCCGGTAGCTCAGTGGTATGCGTGCTTGTCTTCTGAGTTCAAAAACGTGGGTTCGAAACCCGACCGAGGCCCTTAGTTTATTTTATCTGGGAGGTGAAGTAAACTTGAGCACGCCGTTCTTCGGATGGGACGTTAAGCAATGGTCCCGAGCCTGTACGATGTCAGGTACTCGTTAAAAACCCAGAAAAATTTAGGGTAGGCAAAATTTAGGATTCCCACAGTAGAGTCAGGCTCATGTCCACCAGAGTGACGAAAGAGCGGTCTGGTAGTAGGCGATATGACCTCGTAGTTAAAGCCCGGGCATGAGTCATAAAACCTAACTTAACCTAACCTATTGTGTATTTTTATTATAAAGAGTGTACGCATTTTTATTTTTCTTCTTGTATTTTGGATATTATGTCATATAGCCCTTTTTACAACTCACATATTTGTTAATGATATGTTAAGGAACCCCCCCGCCACACACACACCCTAGGGTCAAAGACTTAGGTAGTCTCAAGTAACCTGAGGATTGTATAAATATGACAACCTAGCGAACTTAAATGTCACTTTTGAACTTTGTGCTGAGGCTGGAGTGAGCCGAAAACGATACACTTTATGCTTATATTTTTTTGTGGAATTAGACAATATAAAAGTTGATCAACTTCTTTGTTTTTATTTATTTTATTAACTTCAAGACTTTATGAGCTTCTCGAGCTTGAGGCCCCGACTAAATCCATCCTAGCTTCCCTTTCCGATAAATATATTGATAATGTTAGCTAATTAATGAAAAAAAAAAACTTTTTTACTGACCTGATACTTCCAGGCATGAAGATACATGACGAGGTCCTTGGGTTTTGGGTCACGGTATCTCACTTTGCACTCGTAGCAGTGAGGGTCGGTTGTCATCTTGTCGAACTGAAAGGCGAGATCCGGGGCCTCATGTCCCGTCTGAGTGGCAACTGTCACCTTGCCACTCTCTCCTAAATGTGCGGCTCCTGGACAGCTCGGGACGCCTCCTGTTGCTGCTGGAGAGGGCAGCTTGTCCCTTGGAAGGGCCACTCCAGTCAGGGCCTCACAAGGTGACGTCTCACGGCTACCTCCTTTAGACATTAAATACTCTTTTAGTAAATGAACAAACAATAATACTCATTTTATTCAAATGAACTGATATATTTAATTTAGGTCGTATTAATATTGGTATTTTTACCAGGGATATAAAAAGAAAAATAATAAAATGAATAAATGGTATTCATCCATCTAAAATATTGTCTAATTATCAATACTTTTCCATGGGGAATCTTAAAAATAACAACAGGATTTTTATTTGAGGACCTCAGGATCAGAATGAGACCAATTCTGGAAAATCTATTGTGGAGGTCTGTCGTTTCTTATATCCGCTAAACCAATGGATCGATTTCGGCTAAACTTGGTGAGAAGTGAACCTCTATTATGATAGTGAATTTCAAGAAAAGTTTTATGCTTTATTATCGTAGGCTATCGTAACGTCAAAGCTCAAAGTTGCGAGATAAGTGAATTCAATTAATTTATTCCGCGAAGAAATTTTCTACTTTTTACCGTATAGTCTACAAAACTTCTGAATTTAAAAAAAAAAATCATCTGTAAATTAATTTTCTATTTCCAGAAGAACATTTTCTTTTCGTTACTTTCATGATAAATGTATCCTTTCGTGAAAAAATGACTACTTCAAAAATCGTTGCAGGTCAACTACGCTTAATTATTACCCACTGTCATTTTAAGTGGAATTTTCGACAAGCGAAACCAAACTTATATATTTAGTTTCATCAAAATTTATCCAGCAGTTGAGAGGAGTATACAAAAACAGACACGGTACCAACAGGGGCGCCAATAGCTCAGAGATAGCATGATCGCTGGTTCAAACTCGGCCGAAGTCCTTTGGTTTTTTGTCAGGGAGATGAAAAAACGTTGAGGATGCTGTCCTTTGCATTGGACGTTAAGCGGTGGTCCCAAACTACAGTCGGGCTCAGGTTCACAAGAGTGACAAAAGAGCGCCCTGGTAGTAAGCTAAATATGACCATGTAGTTAAAGCCGTCACAATAGCTAAGACTCGTAACAAAGTCATTGTTTTGACCTGAAACGCAAAGATCTGAAAGAAATTTTGAAATCTAATTCCAACAAATGTTTGACTCTCAGAAACGATCACAACGCTTTCTCTATTCTTCAAATAAACAAATAAGGTAAAATATAACCAGCCAGTTTAACATACACTAAAATAATGAGTTATATTATTTGAATAGATAAGGCAGCAACGATAGCACTAGAGGTAATATGCCAAGAAAAGAATGCCTGGAGTTCACCGTCCTTTGGAAAGTTAAGCCATGATATATGCCACAAATGATATTTAATTTACCCTTCTCCTCGTCGTCCATGTTGAGGAGTGGCTTGAAGAGGTCCGAATCGCCATCGATCCCCAGCCAATTTTCGGCGTTGTGGATACTGATTAGGTCACGTATCAGTTCCTCGTCTGTTTTCCCAATGTTCCCTCCCTTACCTCGTTCTGGTCCGAACACTGTGTGGTTGTACAGTGGGTCGTTTACAACTGGATATCCTGCAACAAAATAATATATTAATTAATTTTTCCACATCAATTAATTAGATCAGAATCACATTTATATCAAACATGTGTATAATTTTTTTTTTTTACCACACAGTAAAAACAATATAACAGAAACAGACGTATTTAAAAAAATGATAGTATATTCAATAATATATATATATTTTTTTATTATTTTTTTTTTGAGGGCGCCGGTAGCTCAGTGGTATGCGTGCTTGACTTCTGAGCTCAAGGTCGTGGGTTCGTAGCCCGACCGAGGCCCTTAGTTTATTTTATCTGGGAGGTAAAATAAACTTAAGCACGCCGTCCTTCGGATGGGACGTTAAGCAATGGTCCCGAGCCTGTACGATGTCAGGTACTCGTTAAAGACCCCTACCCTAGATGAATAAAAAATTTAGTGTAGGCAAAATTTAGGACTCCCACAGTAGAGTCGGGCTCATGTCCACCAGAGTGACGAAAGTAGTAGGCGATATGACCTCGTAGTTAAAGCCTGGGCATGAGTCATAAAACCTAACCTATATTTTTTTTTTGTCAGTAAATCTTAATAATACAGTTATAAATAATCTATTATACTCTGTATTTACGTGCAAGTGGAACATTAATACTTATTCAACACCGGAATGAATTAGTTTTAGTTTATTATTATTATTTTTTTAACAGGGTAAAAAACTCGTTTTAGGTAAGGTTAGGTTTTATGACTGACTCATGCCCGAGCTTTAACTACGAGGTCATATCACCTATTACCAGAGCGCTCTTTCGTCACTCTGGTGCACATGAGCCCGACTCTACTATGGGAGTTCTAAATTTTGCCTACCCTAAATTTTTATTCACCTAGGGTAGGGGTCTTTAACGAGTACCTGACATCGTATAGGCTCGGGACCATCGCTTAACGTCCCATCCGAAGGACGGCGTGCTTTAGTTTATTTTACCCCCCAGATAAAATAAACTAAGGGCCTCGGTCGGGTTTCGAACCCACGTTCTTGAGCTCAGAAGTCAAGCACGCATACCACTGAGCTACCGGCGCCCTCAAAGAAAAAGACCTCGTTTTGCCTTTCTCTTACTTTTGAAATATGGTATTATTGAGAAGGAGCCAAGGCATCAGGGTTATTTTCTAATGACTGAAATAAAAATAAAAAAAGTCATCAGCGGCAATGTACTTCCCCAGAACGAATTAATCAAATAAGTGTTCGCTCTCCCTCCAAAGCCCATCGACCTTTTGGCCTATCGGTAGTTGATTTATATAGAGAGACTTCTGAATCCAACACTAAATTTTGCGTCAATAGAAGCAGTACATCCGCAGTTACTGTTTTTTTTTTTTTCGTGGAAGATTGATAGATGTCCTTATAGAGTATTGAATTTACATAACAAATTTCTTATCGATATATTCATTACATCGGCAGTTATAGGAGTTTTTGAGCGCCATTTCCCTTCGGCTGATTCCGCTGAAGATTAATAGCTGTCGTTAAAAAATAAGGGAGAAGGTTCGTTCTACATCCCCTTTTCCAAAATACTCCGTAGACAAAACCTGTTAATGCTTTTTAAGGGTGGATTAATTACCTAAATACTGGAGATGAACTCTGATCTGGTGCATCCTACCGGAGTGTGGCTGACAGAGGACCACAGAGGTGTTGGTGACAGGATTGTAGCCGATCTTTGTGAACGTGGTTGTACAGTCCTTACCCTTGGCACTCACCTTGCACACTCCTATCTTATAGCTAACTACTTCTATTGGTTCTGAACACTCCACCACCTCACTGAGAACACATAAATACACAGTATTAATTTCATTTATAAAAGAAAAAATACACAAATAAAATATAAATTACAAAATGTCCATTTCAGACCAAAGTCAACCTCGAGGAACTTAAATGTCTTTCTATGAGCTAATTACATAGGTAGAAAATGCATTAGATTCAATTATAAAGAAATACTTCTCGATTTTAATTTATTATTAGGAAATATATTGGCACATATTGTAGGTGTATAACCATTCATTCGACTTTTTATGTAAAAAATGGGTTGAATTCAGAATTGTTTATACTAACTGCGCTGTACCACTTTTTCGGTAAATATAATACAAAACAATTTTTATTCAACATGTTGCCATCACAAAAAAAAAAAATCGATCGACCCTTCAATTATGTTTATGAATGTAAACCAAACCATTTCTCAAAACCAAAAGAGGATAATTTCTGTGGATGGAGTGGAATAAAGGGGAATAATTTCTCTATCTCTTCTGTCACTCTCGCACACCAGGCGTCCCATTTAGCCGGTAGGCCGGGGGCCTGCATATTTTCTTTTTAGGATAGCCCATCGACACCAGGCCATTACAATTAACGTTTTGTAATTTTCTTGAAATATTAAATACTTATAACTTTCGGTTATAACCTAATAAGCACTGAAAGCCAAATATGAAACATGTAATTGAATTTATAACTAAATTTTATTAATTTTATGGTAAAATTATTTTTCGACAATGTAATGCATAGTCAATATCTCACTATTTTTTTTTTTTGTTGCCTTATGTTCGATGCATATCAGCCATGTCACTGTGTTATCTAATTATTTACGACGTCCAGGGCCCCGGGAGGGAGTTCTATCTACGAAATAAAACTCACTCCAGGATGGGATTCGAACCTGCAAACCATGGTGAGACCATGCGACCAAAGCCCTACGCTCTAGCCCGCACGGCCACAATGGCTCTCTATATCTCCCTCTTACTAAACTCATATATATATATATTGGTACTTACTCAGGGAACTTTCCGTCCACCCTGCACACATACTCCTTCTGAACGAGCCTATTTCGAATTTGATGCTCCATCTGCCTCGCCTTCTTCGGGGTCCTTCCGAACAGTAGAAGGCCACTAGTCAGCCTGTCCAATCGGTGTATTGTCCTCAAGTTCTTCAGCTGGTACTCCTTCGCCAGGATAAATACAACTGTATTGTGCCGATATCTGCCACATGGGTGAACCTGAACAAATTTCAAATAATTAATTTCAATGTTCTTTCTTTTTCAAATGTTTGTATTTATTTAATTTAAATAATTCCATTAAACAAAATGAAATGAAGAAATATTACATTACTTCAATAAAAAAATTATAAATGTAATTCACAAAGGAAAATAAAATATATTTTAAAACTAAATACACAATAATTTTTAATGTAAGTTAAATATCCTACTAAAATTAATAATGAAAAAAGAGAAAAAACAAATTGGGGATAATATTATAATCGTTATTATTATTTAAACAATTGCATAAATATATATGTAATTAAAATACATTAGTAAATAAAATCCTTATAAAAGTTATTTTTAAGGATGAACGAGGAAGAAATAAAAAAGCTACCAAAACCTTAATAGTAGTAAGACGGCCTATAGTAGACATGGTAGGAAAGATCATACTATAGTAGAGATATACCATGAAACACAAAATAAGCTCTAGTATCATGGTAGACAAGTATGAGGCGAGTGAACAACGTCCAGATACTTCCCCAGTACGGACAAGCAATGGGTGCACAAGCAACATGCAAGAAATATACAAATGTATACCTTACATGATTATATTAATAATATATATTAATAATAGTATAGGAAAAAGAGAAAATTAGATTGTTTAGCACGCTGCGATGGGCTCTTCTTCCATCAAGAATATTTAATGATGCTCTACATTTAAACTTTTAGAACCTTTTTTTTTTTTTAAATTGTTTTCATCACAATTTTATGACAAAACTGTAATAGATGAGCAGGAATATGGGCGAAAAAGTTTCTACTAAATAATGGAAATATAGCACAAAAGTGTAGAGTGATAAGGCGACAGATTGGAATTGAGAATATTACCATGGAGAAATTATTCGTCTAGTTAACTAGTTTTTGTGACTCTTGGCCAGGCTTTAACTGCTAGGTCATATTGCCTACTACCAGAGAGCTCTTTCGTAGGTTTGACGGACATGAGCCCGACTGTGGGAGTCCTATTTGTTATCTATCCTCCTTAACGTCCCATCCGAAATACAAAAAACCTAAAAGGCCTCGACCGGGTTTCGACTCCGTGATCTTGAGCTCAGTAGGCTAGCACGCTACATCTAAGCTACCGGCCTTCTCTTATTCGTTCTAATTAGTCAATTAACGTTTTCAAAATATTTCATGAACTAATGGAGAAGAAGAGGAAACTTTAAGTGAAATAGATGAAAAAACTCATTCTGATTTCCAGAAATAATATTCAATATTGATTAGACGGAGACATTTCGACCAAAAGGTCATCTACAGCCCGAATGTGAGAGCAGTCTATTACGTGACTGGTCACAATAAGAATATAATAACACGTAATATTTATATATATGCAACTTCTCAACGAGTGAGTTCGAAAATATCTGAAAAACCTGTAAAGCGATTGTAAGTACATCAGAATCGGTACTAAAAGGAATATCAAAAAGAGGGAATGCTAATAACATAACATTTAACTAAAGAAGGGCAGCAGGTAAATTTGTGTTTTTTTTAGCCATTACCTGTTATTTATAACCTTATTGTGAAGAGTCAAGACTCATGCCCGGGCTTCTAACTACGAGTTATATCGCCTACTACCAGAGCGCTCTTTTGTCAATCTGGTGGACATGAGCCCGAATCTAATTCGACTAGGAGTCCTAAATTTTGCCTACCCTAAATTTTTATTCACCAAGAGCAGGGGACTTTAACGAGTACCTGACATCGTACAGGCTCGGAACCATCGCTTAACGTCCCATCCGAAGGTCAGAAGACAAGCACGCATACCAATGAGCTATCGGTACCCTCATAATTACAAGTAATAGACTGCTCTGAAGGGCTGAAGATGATCTTTTGAGTCGAAATGTCCCATTAATCATAATTAAATAAAATTTCTTGAAGACCTAATAATTTTTTTTTTATATATATGTAAATTGACAAAAAGAGAACAGTAACAAAAATAACAACTTTATCATAAATGTTCCTAAACGCCGCTAACTTGAAGATGTTTTATTTTTATATTGAGGAGTGAATACTATTGACTACAATGGAGTAGGGGGGGGGGAGCCAAAAAACTTTGAAGGTTTGACCCTTTGAAAGAGGGTAAACTGCAAAGTTGCGAGGCGAGAACATGATGTCACAATAACTATCAACTGTCCCATCTTCTTGGAAAACTTCTTTTATACTTGTTCTTTTTTTTATGATAAAGAAGAGCCCAGGATGGGTGGATATGGATGAGGGGGGTTGCGTGCCCGGTACTCACCGGCAAGGAGCAAGGCTTGTCCAGGACCACTAGGTCGTCATCTAGGTGGATAATACGTAGTGGTTTGGAGAGCACCGGCGTCTCGTGCCTGCAATACCCCCTTTATGTTCTGTAGCTACTACACCTTCAGTATCTATGCTAAACTCTTATATCTGGTCGTCACCTCATAACCTTACTAAGTACTCACTCAATCAAATGTTTTACTATTTAGAACATCTTTATAAGATGGACCACATGGGATAGTGCCGAAAAAAATGTGGAATATGGGCTTGAGGTGTTGTCGTCAATGTAACACTTTTTACTCGACTAACATTTCGAAATATTTTTTCTATTCTCTTTCAGGATTGGATTTGAATGCATAATAAAATTACGCTTAGGGTTCAGAAATTTTTTTTAAATATGAAGAAGGTGAGGTTTGTGGTCGATAAAAACAAACTCGTTACTGAGTGTGCCTTCTTCAGGGCCTGTATTGACATATGTACATTATCAATGAGTTTATATTAGAAACAATAAATCTATTTTTATTTATATATGCTACAATAATTATTATTTTTAACCCCCGACGCAAAAGGAGTATCTCCAAGACGATTGAACCGATTTCAAAGGTTTTTTTTGTTTCAAAAGCTGGTATTTGTAAAATGGTTCTTAGCCATGTTTGGTTGAAATCTGGTATGCCGTTTCCAAGATCTTCAGGTTTCATCAGAGTCTGTGTAGGGATCTCGGCCTATATTACAGCTAGAGACATAAAGTTTGAGCTCAAATGTTTATAAGGCCAAGCCCCCCCCCCCCCCCCCCAAAAAAAAAAACCTCCGCCTTTCAGTAAAACAAAACAATGAATGAACAAAAAAAAATTTTGTGTCGGGGGTTTTTAAAATTTTTAATTTAATGTTTTTTTTTTTTTTTAATTTTTAATTTAATTCTTAATAATCAAATATCATGAAATGAATTGAGGACGTCGGTAGCTCAGAAATAGCGTGCTATCCTACTGAGCTCAAGATGGTAATAAAACGTTGAGCAGTCCTTGGGATTCGAGTTAACCCAGGAGCTCGTTAAGGACCCAGGTTACTAAACATAACATAACAAATTTCGAAAAGGGCTCATCTCCGTAAATTAATATTTTTCAGGAGATACAATACAAACAGAAATACTTTTAGGACTTCCACAGATTCGGGCTCATGTCTACCAGAGCGCTCTGGTAGTAAGCGATATGATCTCACAGCTAAAGCCCGGGCTTCATTCACAATAACTCACTAATTTTATTTTTTATGTCAAAATACAGGCCACAGGCCAAAATAATTCTACGAGTTTGTTTTTTTATCGACCACAGGTTTGATGTCCCCCCCCTCCTATTACATCGTTGGTCAATCATTCTAAATACTGATATTTCAACATATCAATACGATGAATTTAAAGGACTCATCTCATGAAACTGTAACGATCATTTTCTCCATTAAATTTTCCTTCTAGGATACTATTTTGCTTTGTCAAAACATACAAAGTGGTAGGTAATCTTAGAAAAAAAAAACTGCAAAGTCAAATGGTTCAAAAAAAAAAATACAGGCTTTTGTATCTCCTGAAAAATATTAATTTACGGAGATGAGCCCTTTTCGAAATTTGTAATTTAATTGTTGTAATAATACCTAATAATTATTGAGGATTATAATTGTTGAAAGTATATTTAGTCTTCAATTCTGACCTTGAACTAGAATTAAAATAACATTCGAAAGTTTATGAAGAAGAAAAAGTATTAACATCTAATGAGAAAATCTGGAGCCTATCTCCTCCTTCACTGTCGAGCAACTCTTAACAAATACAAATGAAAAAAATAAAAGAGAAATGAAACGTTTCCACGATTTAATAAATACTTTAATTCAGAAAGAAATATCATTTGATGACGCTCGTTTAATAGGAACCATTTAAACGCACTATGAGAATCTTATATGGGTATTTAAAACTAATGGAAATTCCTATTTCACAACTCTCCAATTTCACCAAAATTAAACTCCGTATTCTTATTTTAGTGTAGAAGTTTAAGAAGATTAATTTCGTTCTTGATGATTTTATTTAAATGTCATAGGAATGCTTATATAACCCAAATAGGTTATTTTTCTTAATTATTCATAGTTCAAATGATAGCAATTGAAAAAAGTCCGGCCCAAAGTTTTTAATAAGAAAAGGCAATTAACATATGTAAACTTTCTTCTACACTGAAAAACTATCGTTAGCGAGTTTTATAATGGAAGGCAACATACGATTTAGAATTGAGCCGCAAGGAAAAAACTAAGATTATGCTACAGTAAAACCAACGTAAAATTCGATAATAACTTTAATTACGTCATGTTCCAAGCACGCAAGAACTAAGGCTTAAACGGGAAAGTAATTAGGCCTAAGTTCTACTTTCAAAGTCTGGATAAACTCACAATGTTACTTGATCATCTTTCATGTTTGTTTTTATTAAGATATATTGTATTTTATTCATATTTTTAATGAATTTACAAAACAAGATTGATGTCAGGAGGAATACAGAACAAAGCAAAATTTCTATGGATTTCCTGGTTTTGTTTAATTAAAATCATAATCAAAGAGCATAGATATTGCTGGTCTGGCAATGGGAAATTGAAAACAATGAACAATAGGATTCAAATAAATTGGATGAAATTCTTAGTTAATAATTATTTATATAATTCAATTTAATTCACCAGGTAAATTTAAAAAAATAAAAGATGGAGTTTAAAACTGTTTTCTCTAAATGAGGTGATGACCAGAAAAAGAAAATATAACCCCATATGAATCTATTTTCTCTAATATATAATAAAAGAATAAATAATATTAAAAAATAAGACATGTGAAAATGAAAATACATAGATAAAATATAAGAAAAAATAGATTCGTAATGAGCACATATTTATATTTAGCTAGTTCTATGTTGTACAGAATCAAACACACGGCTAGAAAGGTGTTAGTAAATGTAATGTAGGCATATATTCTACATTTATTAGTGTTTCACATGTAAAAAAGAAAAAAAAAACAGTAAAACTACTGTTAATTGGTAGTGTAATTATAGACGGATCTTCTCTATATGAGGGGTGTATGTATGTGACCCATTTTATTATTATTCTTATGACCAAATTGCCTTCGAAAACTCATACAATTAATTTGAAAGTGTATTTATATATTTAATGTTTTTGAGATACATTCTCTAATTTGCATTAGAGTTTTCGAAGACAGGCAAATCAGCATCATATTTGAAGCTGATTCAATGCTCAATAGGCCAATTATCCTTTTCTCATAAGAACATCTTAAAAGCTAAAGCTAGTCACTTGATTTAAATAGACTATACATAAAGCATTATAGCTCTTATTTTTTTTTTTGTAAAATTGTCAAGTTGTATATAGTAGTATATTTTTATAACTTTTCTTGATTAAAAGCAAATATACTCAACTTTGTATTATTATTTTTATAACTAAATGTAAGAGTATTAAAATTATAATTAAGGTAATGTAATAAACATAGTATGTACCTAAGATCATAAATAAAGTAATGCATATATTAATAACTAATGCAAAAGGCCTGCTGCGAAGAGTACCATATCACTCGCACACAATTTAAACACAGGTGTACCACAACATTAAATCTATAAGTACTCACTTTATTATTAAAGAATTCTTCACTTTTATCAGCTGAAAATGTGGATGATTTTTGAATAATTATTTTTTATTTTGAAACATAACATTCATTATGTTAAAAAAAAAAAAAAAGTTACCTACTATTTTAATGTAACTTCTTAATTATGTCAATAACTATTTACTTACACTTGATAATATTTGTCTCATGTTCATAGAAAATTGTTGTTTGAAGAAAAACATGAAAGAAACTATATGTGTATGTTGGACAAACATTGAAGGAATAATGTTTGTTTTGGTCTCGAAGTACTTACATGTATATGAAAATATATTAGTCGGTAGAAGAAATTAAAATAATTCTTGGAAGAAAATATCAAGATCAACTAATAATTATTATAAATAGTAGTATAAATAGCAGAGAAACTTAAAGATGTAATTCTTTCGTTGAAGTAAAATTTATATTTGCATCTACCTAATAAAAATATTTGTGTGTTCAGTATTAAAAGCCTCCGCAAAATAACTTATATGAAGTTCAAGAATTACACAACGCCATGTCTATGTAAACTTACACTAAATGAATAATAAGGATGTTTAAAATGTGTTCTAAATTGTAACTTTTCTTCAAGTTAGAGATTGTTTTTAGATAAAAAACTATGTAATACGTAAGTTCCTCACATGATGAGGTTAAGTGCACTTTCATGTCTTGCCGAAAAAATGCCTGAGCTGAAGAGAGGTTCGCCCATGACAAATATTTGTGATTTTATTGCAGCCTACTTCATTAAGACCCCTCTTGTCATTGTTACTACCTATTCCTTCAAAAAATTGAAGTAGCCATCTTAGGATATTTTCGTGATAGCTATACTATTCCAACACCATAAAGATCAACAAATAAAGAATAGAACAAAAAAAAAAAAAAAGTTTATATAAAGATTGGGAGAAGAGCTATCACAAGTCTCTGACAGATCCTGTTATCATTTTATTCAAAGCACGTTAAAACATAGACAAGATGTCTATGTAAGTATGTAAAGTCATGCAAGATTGGTTTTGTGGGACCTGTCATGCAATCGTGCTGGTTATATGCACACAACATAGGGAGTTATATGTCTTCGGTGAGCAGCAAGTCAACACTGCTAATGTCATGTTTCCTTTGAACGATATAAGCCTAGAAAATCTTATTCATAAAGAACATATAGTAATTCTGTCAAAATCTTGGCTCATATAAAAACAGTTAATCTACTTCTCCCCTTTATAGACTATTAATAAACAAATTCTGTGTGTATTAATTGCCACGGTTAAAGAAAGAGCATCCTAGAGTCAGATATCGTTCAAAATCGCTCACAAATATATTTTTGCTTATGTACGAGGTATGTTCAAAAAATACGCGGACTGACGTCATAAAACAAAGTATACTTTATTGAGAAGTTACATGTGTGGGTCCCCTTCAAAGTACTCTCCTCCCCAACGCACACACTTATCCCAACGGTGTTTTAACTTGTTGAAACAGTCCTGGTACGCATCTTTTGTAATGTCCTTCAGCTGCTTCGTCGCATTTGACTTAATCTCGGGAATCGTCTCAAATCTTCTTCCTTTCAAGGATCTTTGAAATTGGGGAACAAGAAAAAGTCACAAGGAGCAAGGTCAGGTGAGTAGGAGGGGTGGGGAAGAACAGTGATCGAGTCTTTAGCGAAAAATTCACGAGTTCTGAGGGCTGAATTTTGCAGCAACGCGATGCATCTTCAATTTTTCGGTCAAAATCTCGTGAAAAGATCCAACTGATATCCCACACTCGTCAGCAAGCTCCCTGACGGTGAGACGTCGATTTGCACGCACCAGGGTGTTGATTTTGTCGACGTGTGGGTCGTCAGTTGACGTGGAAGGACGTCCAGGACGCTCATCTTCTAAATCGACTGTCGACCACCCATAAAACGTTCATGCCACTTTAAACATGCCGTACTCTTCATAGCAACAACATCGTAAGCCGTGTTGAGCATAGCAAATGTTTCGGTCGCAGATTTTCGAAGTTTAACACAAAATTTCACAGCAAGTCGTTGCTCATTCAGGTCATTCATTCTGAAATCCGACAAACGAAAAAATCGCACTTCACTAAAAACCTCGTAGCTAATCAATAAATGAACATATATGCAAGCGGAAAACAGCGTTATCATCAGCTGATCTGTACAAACCTAGCGACACCAAGCGGATTCCCCTGGAACCAACTGAAACCGCGTTATTCAAACCGTCCGCGTATTTTTTGAACAGACCTCGTATATATTGACGAAATAGCACATATGTATATACATAACTTGAACTCAATATAGACAATGGATGGTACTCATATGTAAATGGTCTCCTTAACAACGTTCATACGGTCAATGAAAAAATAAACTTTTATATATAAAAACTTTATTTTCCCAGTGAGCAAGGTGAATGTGAGTAATCATTCTGCTCATTTATCTGACGACGAAGAGATGAATTCACCTCGTGGTGAATCACTGTCTATGTACTTCTTCAGCCCGAATTAATAAATTACATTTTTGCTCTCCCTCCAAAATCAATCGACCTTTTGGAATAAAAATCTATAGTTGAAAGACATATCCCTTCTTTCCTTCGACCGAATTTGCGGAAAATTAATAAGGGCTGTCCTTATGAGGGTTTTGAATCCAAATATAATATTTCATGTCAATACATTCATATAATTTATGAAATCCAGATTTACTTTGTGAAGCTCCATTCTAGGAATAGATTATTAAAATACACAATTTCTTTGTCAAACTTCACTATATATATATATTTAAAAAAAAAAAATATTCTACCCAGATTGGGGTTGGATTTAAGTTATGCTTACTTAATTTATTTTTTATTATTTGGGATAATTTACCAGTGTAAGGGATAGAATAATAATTACATTTTTCTGTTTGTGGTTTAAGGAAGATATTATGATAAGATATCTGTTTTAATTTACTAGATATTAGTTTGTCTATTAAACTGGTATTAAAGTTATTGCCTGCTGCAATTTGCTTTAATTTGGCTATTTCTTGTTTTTTGTTTGTGTTCGTTAGAGGCAATGAGAAGCATCTATGTATCATGGACTTGAAGTACAATACATTCATTAAATCGGCAGTTTTCGGGGTTTTATAAGTTTAGCCTCCCTTTGATCCCTCTTTCCTACGGCTGGATCCGCTGAAAATTCTTCGTTGTCTTCCTTACTGAGTTTCGAATGTACATATGAAAATTCGTGTCAGTACATTCATTACAACGGCAGTTATTAGAGTTTTTGTGTTAAGCCACTCCCTAATCTCCCCCTTTCCTTTGGCTGAAAATCGATAGGTGTCTTCCATAAAGAATTCTTGATACACATATAAAATTTCGTGTCGATACATTCAGTCTTTCGGGAGTTATCGTACTCACAGGCATATAGACAGACTTTTTTTTCATTTTTGGAATCAGTTGGTCGGAAAACATGTAATACCGTTAAACTCAGCATCGAATTTCTGACCGATTATATAATTTTCCCTATTTTTGTATAGACAGCGGCAGCTCCTCATGGATATAAAAAAATAATAAAGATGGCTATAGAAAATATGATTAAAGGAAATAAAAATAGAATTTCCTAGGCAACAGGAAAAATAAAAAAATTAAAGAGAGTAGAGAGTGATAAAAAAATAATTAAATAAAATAGTTGGTGATAGATTATTCTATATATTTGACTAAAATTGATATATCTACTGATAGGTCAATACAATTTTGATTGAATGAAAGATAGATGCAGTTTGTGTTTATTGAGGAGTACAGAAGAAGTACAATAAGGGTCATAACGGATATGATTCTAATTAGTTAGCAATAGTGACTCATGCCCGGGCTTTAACTATGAGGTCATATCGTCATGAGTGGATGAGTACTATGGAAGTCCTAAACTTTACCTACCCAGGTTTATTCACTTAGGGTAGAGATAATTAACGAGTACCTGACATCTTAAAGGTTCAGTCATCGCTTAACGTCCCTTCCGAAGGACGGCGTACTTCAGTTTATTTTACCTCCCAGATAAAATAAAAAAGTAGTTTCCAACCCGCGATCTTTAGCTCATACCACTGAGCTATTGGCCCACTCATTTTTTTTTACCAATTACATATTTGCCATAAAGGTGTCTTAAAAATGCAAAAACGCTTATTTTTTGTAAGTTAAAGTCTCAGAAAAAAAGTATTTATTGTTTTCTCTCTTCAAGCTATAAGCTGAAACGCCCACTTCGACTTGATGCCACATTACTCAAGAATAACTTTTACACACTACAGATTATAAAAATTATGATTTTTGACCTAGATAAACGCATTTCCCGTAGAGAGCGTGAATAGAGGGGGATTTTTACATAGTAAAAATAATTTTGGACCAGTTAATAGTTTAAACTGAAAACACCAAAGTTGAATACGGCGTTCCCATTCATAAAAGAGCACTCAATTGAAACAAAATAAAATTATAAATAAAAGTAATAACATAAATAAAGGAAGAGAGATAATAGTTCTATGAAATAGAAGAAGTAGAAAGGTAAAGAAGCTAAGGCGTCTCGTTGCCACTTACTGGGATGGAAGCAGGTTTGTTAACGACCACAACGTCTTCGTCCATGTGGACAATGGTGATGGGTTCAGCAGTGACCGGCACTTCATGCCTGCAAAACACAGAACACATGCAGACTCAACTCACAACACTCTTAACTACTACAACAGATCTTCTCTATTTGGTACCAGTTCATAGAATCCTAATAACAACAGTTTCATTAAAAAATAAAGAAAAACCTATGTTTTTTAAAAAAAATATTATCTATTTAACAAAATATAGGTATATATATATATTATATAGTAGTATTTTCGGTATTGCTACCATCTGACGGTATTTATCAATACCTAAAGTACTCCCATATATAATAAATATTATGTGAAATAGACAATATTAAAAAAACACATACGTTTTACACGGAATTGTCCAGATAGTCTGCTCAAATTAGGCACTTTAGCGAATACCTCGCGATGAGTAGCTAGTATAAACTCAAAAACACAATATTCTAATAGAAAATTTTACGTTACACAATTTTGATTACATGATCGTTTATATTATTTTCTGCAGTGTTATAAGAATAAATTGACCATAATTTAAGTATCGTCATCGAATTTATTATTCATTTTGCACTCCAGTTTTTCAAATACGTTTTGTGTGGAACGAAAGAGCTCTCTGGAGTAGGCAATATGACGTAGTAGTTCAAGCCCGGGCATTTACCCTGAAGCGAGTACCAACCATTAGGCTTTCATTTGGGGGAGTTGTGTATGGGATATTTGCAGACTTAATGATTCAATATGTCTCAATTGTGTCTGTGAGGCAATACCCAGTTGACTGGGTCTATGAGCTCCATAGGAAGACAAACCATTGAAATACTCTGGTCATTTAGCCAACACACATCCCACATTATCCGCCTCTTGTCCATATGGACAACTGCATTCAGGAACGGATACCATTGTCTGCTTCTAATAATGCAACTAGGGTCCGAAACTAAAATAAAACATCATCCCAGTTATAATGACACTACCTGACATGACATTTAAAAAATGTTATTTCTGATTTACTTGATGGATCAATTCCCAAAAATGTCTCAATTTAAAAAAGTATAACTCCCCTTATTATGCACACTTTAGATGGAGGCATCAATACATCAAGTTGGAAAAGCAAATTTTACCAGAGCAAAATATCACGAATAATCTTTAAATTATAGATGTTTTTTAATTCATTGCTTTAATTTAACTTGGCTTTGTTTATATAAAAAGTAAATAAAACAAAAAACTTGTTTAACTTTTATATTGTTCAATTCCACTAAAATATATACATAAAGTGTACCGGTTTCGGCTTACCCCATCGTCAGCACATGACGATGGGGTAAACCGATACCGATACACTATGTATATTCTTGTGGAATCAGACGATATAAAAATTAAACAATTTCTTTCTTTTTATTTATTTTATTAGCTTTCCACTGTATCGATACAAATCGCAGAAATGTATTCGGACTTTTAAAATGTGCTTTTTACCGGGCCGCATCTTCAAGAAACGCAGAAGAACGGAAAAAAAATTAAAATTAATTTTTCGGTATTCAAAATACAATTTTGCATATTGCGTAACAAATATACACACAACTGCACGAAATATTTGTATAATTTAATGGAAACAACGAGAAAAATTCTAACAAAGATTTGGCGTGGAAAGTAAAATTTATAAATGAATAATAATTAAAATAGCAAAGAAAATATACAAATATGGAGAGATAATAATTAGCATACTAAACATTGAAATAAACCATTAAATAACATGCTAACATTCAAGATGAACGACTAATGAGGCCGGAATACTTTCATATAACTAACTAACATATTTTAGGTTCATGGGGGAGGCATTGATTGAGAGCCCTTAATTAAGCACATTATCAACAATTCTAATTAACATAAATTCAAATCATGGAAAAAGATTAAATTTAAGCTAATCATAAGATGATCTTTTAATTTAGTTCTCAGTATAATCCCAAACCACGGATATAAATAATACTCTGAGGACTAAAGTTTATTTTCTCATTTCGAACTTATATTTAAAAAAAAAAAAATTGTATTTAAAAAAAAAAGGCGTTAGTTATTATGACTCATGCCCGAGCTTTCACTACGAAGTCATATCGCCTACTACCAGAGCGCTCTTTCGTTACCCTGGTGGACATGAGTCTGACTCTACTGTGGGTATTTCTACCTAGGTTTATTCTAGGTTCTTCGAAGAAGATACCCACAGTAGAGTCAGACTCATGTCCACCTGGGTAACGGAAAAGGGCTCTGGTAGTAGGCGATATGACTTCGTAGTGAAAGCCCGGGCATGAGTCAGGTAGGGGGCCTTCAACGAGTACCTGACATCGGGACAATCGCTTAAAGTCCCCTCCAAAGGACGACATGCTCAAAGTTTTTTAACCTCCCAGATAAAAATCCTGAGGGCTTCGGCCGGGTTTCGAATCCGCGATCTTGAGCTTAGTTCCTTTAATTTTATATGATGAGAAACGCGAGCATTTTGTGGAAACACCACAAATAAATAAATAAAACATTTTTTTTATTTATACATAAATTACCGGTTTTGGCATTACACCATCAGGTTTAGTTATAAATTAAGGTTGGTACCAGGTTTAGTTACATATTAAGATAAGTTTGCTGAGTGCGAACCATTCTTATAGGTACCTCAGGTAAAATTACAACTCCTTCGTTACCTACCTGATGCACCTATAAGAATGGTTCGCACTCAACAAACTTAGTTTATAACTAACCATAATGTGCGTAATGCCAAAACCTGTGGTTTATGTATAAATTTTTATGGAATAGATCTTATTTTTAAAAAATCGGTATTATATTATGTTGTTGGAATTTTTTTTCATAGAGTACAATTTTTGCTGAAGCAATATATTTAAAAGAGCAAGAAAACAAAAATATCCCACCCCGATATTTATTAGAAAGGGTAAAATCCTCCGAAACAAAATGAAAATATTGGTTCTGAGTAATAAATGTCTATAAATCAGTAAAATTTCAATTCTGATTTATCGCTCCATGCGGAATTCGAATTTCTGCTATGCAAATATGATATGATGTCAATTCAGACTCAGCTAAACAATAAAAAATTGAAGATCATAAAGTTTTAAGATTAATAAATATAAATATACACTGAACTGGTACCAAAAGTGAAGAAATGTGATATTAAATTTGTAAGAAGTTTTTAAATACATTTCAATAAAAACTTTTGAAGTAATTTGGCAGTTATTTGTATAACCTTTTATTATTATTATTATTAAAATTATCATTACACAGATGCTACTACTCATCCTGATGTGTCAAATTCAGGAGTAAGGATTCCGCAAAAGGAGAATTTTTTATGAGTAATTACATGGCAACTCAACATATTAAAATATACTCACCCATTCTATCAGAATGTCTTTAAATTCGGTGATTTTGAAAGTTTCGGACTTAATAAGAAATTGATCTGAAGTTGTCTCAAATATTGATGATTTATGGCAATTTTAAATTTCAGCATGGGAAAAAAAAACACTAATTGATAACTCGGTTACTAAGTGATGTAAATATATCTTAAATTAGAAATTATGAATTTTGTACAGAATTTGAAGAGAAAATCTTCGAAACCAATCATTTGTCCCTTGAACTTTTGTGCGAGTGTATTCTGTTAGTTTCCACATTTAATAAGAATATAACATATATGACATAAGAACATAGAAATAAAAAAGTTAAAAACAATAATACGCCCTTACAATTCAGCTGAAGCAATTCTGCAACGCAGAGACAAAACGCAATATACATATTATAATATAATCATTGTACATATTGCGATTTGTCTCTACAATGCAGACTTGCTTCAGCTGAATTGTAGGAGCGTATTATCGTTTTCAACTTTTTTATTCTTATTAAATGTGGAAAATAACAGGATACACTCGCACAAAAGTTCAAGTTTATTATTATATTTTTATTTATAAGAAATATAAAAGAAATTGGTGCATTTAAAATTTTTAACATAATAATCCCCAAAAAATAACAATTCAATTGTTTACAATTTTTCATACAATCGAAAATTTCAATTAATTAGTTATCAACTTTCTTTCTGCACCCTAAAATTTAAAATAACATTTTTATCAAATCACCAAATTTTATTGAATTCTGGATGAGCTAAATTAATTCTGATAGAATATTTATTAATTGGAGTTGAAATGGAATTACCCATAAGTATATTATCGTATTTTCCCAAATTTTATGTGGGACATTCGTATACATACAGAGTACAAGTATAAATCCTCTGAAGGCAAGATTAATATTAACAATACTGGATAAGTATAGTTATTGTAGTTAGGTAGTTATTGTATATAGAGCTACATTGTGTATTTGTACTTGGTAGATATTGTAGTCAGGTAATTATTGTATATAGAGCTACATTGTGTACTTGTACTTGGTAGATATTTTAGTTAGGTAATTATTGTATAAAGAGGTACATTGTGTATTTGAACTTGGAGTTATATATTGTAGTTAGTTAATTATTGTATAAAGAGCTACTACTATGTATACTTGTACTTGGTAGATATTGTAGTTAGGTAATTATTGTATATAGAGCTACATTGTGTACTTGTACATGGTAGATATTGTAGTTAGGTAATTATTGTATAAAGAGCTACTACTATGTATACTTGTATTTGGTAGATATTGTAGTTAGGTAATTATTGTATATAGAGCTACATTGTGTACTTGTACATGGTAGATATTGTAGTTAGTTAATTATTGTATAAAGAGCTACTACTATGTATACTTGTACTTGGTAGATATTGTACTTGGTAGATATTGTAGTTAGGTAATTATTGTATATAGAGCTACATTGTGTACTTGTACATGGTAGATATTGTAGTTAGGTAATTATTGTATAAAGAGCTACTACTATGTATACTTGTACTTGGTAGATATTGTAGTTAGGTAATTATTGTATATAGAGCTACATTGTGTACTTGTACATGGTAGATATTGTAGTTAGGTAATTATTGTATAAGGAGCTACTACTATGTATACTTGTACTTGGTAGATATTGTAGTTAGGTAATTATTGTATATAGAGCTACATTGTGTACTTGTACAAGGTAGATATTGTAGTTAGTTAATTATTGTATATAGAGCTAAAGTAATTATTGTATATAGAGCTACATTGTGTATGTACTAAAAGTAATGTAATACATTAAAATAATAAAACAAAAGAGGGAAAATGTCCACTTTTACGAAATGTTGATAACATAAAGGGATTGCACTTGATTAAGAAAGCTAGACAAAAAAGAGTCGCCGGTGAATCACGGACAATGTACTTCCCCAGCGCGAATTAATAAACGAAGTTTTCGCTCTGCCTTTTAACCCAGTTTGATTTCAAATGCATTTAACTCAGAGGTATCGTCCTTATTGTGATTTTAGTTTACGCCTAAATACATTCATTACTTTGGCAGATATTTGGTTATTTGTGAAGGCCCATCCTACCCGACCCTCTGTCCTTAGGCCGATTTAGCTGCAAATCAATAGGCGTTGTTCTCATAAAGTTCTGGATACAATATAAAATTTTGTATCGATGTATTCATTGTTTTCACAGATAAACAGGAAAACTCAACATAGTATTTCTGACTGAATTCGTATACTTGGAAAAGCACTGAGAGAGGCTGTGTAAAATTAGCAGCTGAAGGCTTGTATTATGTGTATGTAATGAGGAGTGAACCTCGCCTAATAAATGGTTAAATTAGAGTATTTTCAAAGCCAGAATAATTTGATTTGAGGGAGTGAAGGAAGGAAAGTGGTAGAATTTCTTGTTAGGAGGGCTGTCCGAGAGTAGCTAGGTCAAATCTTCTTAGAGGTGTAATCCGTAGTGACAGCTGACCGAGACTCCTTGGTCGGAAATCTGATCAAACTAAGAGATAGGACGGCTTCTGTCTGTCTTATCACTAGCAAGCTGGCCAATCTCCGAAGAGAGCAAAGTCAAAAGTAGTTGGATTTTTGTACAGATGGGATATCTCTTTTTAACGACCTCCCTTCTAATGTCTGTACAACTCTCATTCAGAGATGTTCTAATACCGTTTCAAGCTAACACTCCGTCATATTTTAACTGAAAGCACTAGGGATGTACATTATATTACCGATTTTGTAATAAGAGATGGTCGAATAAAAAATAAATAAAATAACGTCAATGAAAACTGACATAATTGCAGAGATATTGTGAAATAATTCAAATGGACTTGAAAAATAAAATAAAACTTGTTTATTTAATATATTGTCTAATTTCACTAACTATATATACATGGGAGTACTTTCGGTATTTCTACCATCCTCAGCCAAAAGCATAAGAGATAAGACTTATCTCTTATGCTTTTGGCTGAGGATGGTAGAAATACCGAAAGTACTCCCATGTATATATAGTTAGTGAAATTAGACAATATATTAAATAAACAAGTTTTATTTTATTTTTCAAGTCCATAAAATAACGTCGGTGAATCACGAATTAAACAACTAAATTTTCGCTTTTCCTCCAAAAACAATCGACCGTTCGTGGACTTAAATCAATTTGAATCCTCACACTAAATTTTGTATCGATACATTCATAACATCGGCAGTTATTAAGGTTTTTGAGTCGATCTCTCTCCTTTCATCCTCATCCTCCCTTCGTTCAATTTTCAAGAAAGATTAATAGGTGGCGTTCTTGGAGGGTCTTGAATTTAAATATAAAATTTTTATATTATTACAGTTTTTGAGTTGTATCCCCATACACTGATCCCCCCTCCCTTCCGCCAATTTCGCTAAAAATTAATACGTATTGTCGTTATGAGGATTCGAATTTACTTACTGAAAAGTGGTATCAATAGATTCATTATATGGTCAGTTAATAAAATGTTTGTGTTAAGCCTTCACCCTAATTCCTCTCTTTCCTTTGGTCGAAGTGGCTAAAAAATAATAGTTGTCCATTATGGGACTCTGCATTTACATATAAATTTTCGTGGCGATAAATTCTTTCAATCGGGAGATATCGTAATCAAAGATAAACAGAAAATGTTTTTCCTTTTTGGAATAAGGAAAACGATATTCTGGTGAAAAATCAACATCGAATTTTTGACCGACCAACATCCCCAATACTCCGTGCAGCTATGGAAGTACAAAATAGGGGTGTTATTTTGTGTTAAAAATGTGTGTATATTATGCAGATAAACTCGATTTAGTTATTCCAATAAAACAGAGTGACTTTAGAGTGATGCTAGAACTAGAAAAATAAGTATTTTACCACAATAAAACAGATGCAGACCTACCTATATTTGAAATGCAGGATGTCCTATCTATTAAAAAAATTAGGCAAAAAACATTAATACACTAAGCTAATTGTTACGTTATCAAAAATTTCATATCTCAACTAATTTCCGTTTTCATATCGCCAACAGACATGTGTATGAGTAAGGTACTCTATCTAAATCCTACAGGTTCCTTGGAATAGAAACAAATAAAATAAATAAAAAAGGATTTAATAGTGAATAATTGAAATACTGAAAAGTATTAACAATATTATAATTAATTAATTGTTTGCAAGCTATATAAAATAAAATTGTGAAATAGTATTTGAACATCGTCAGAAGTCGATAGTTGGGAATGTTGCAAACCCTCCCTGTGACCTGTGAGGTATCACAACACTTCCAAGTATTGCCTCTACTAACCTACAGTCGATATTTGCGACTTAATACGTTAATAATTATTAATACAACTAATACTCAACTATGATAAATTATTCTGTTAATATTATAAATGCAAAACTAAAGTTTTCAAATTTTTATAATTTTTAAAATTAATAAAATTATGTAAATCTAATTTTAAGCCAAAGCAAAGAAATTTTCACACTATTCAATCAGCCAAAAAAAAATATATTTATTAATTAAAAATTACTTTTAGAAATGATACAAATCTATTTAAAATCGAAAGAGTATTTAAGAAGAAAATAATAGCGTATATATAAAGAAAATTGAATAAATATGAGAAAAAATAAAAAATAAAGCTAAAAAACTGATGTATAGATATTAACTTAATATACATTCGAGACGAAACTAACATCTATATAGTCTTAATAAATAATGAACCTAAAATTGTGATTGCATAAAATTGTATGTTTACCTGTGAACTACATTGGCTAGAAGATCATTGTGCTTCAGTCGATAGTCAATATCGACCTTTTCGTAGTTAACCGTCAGAGAGCCGCTTTTAATACACCTCTCCTGAACAATTCAGACAAAATTTAGTATACATGCTAGTTGAGTATAGTTGAAATGGTGAACAGTCCGTTATCAATGATAGTACTAAACTCCTCTTCAAACATTGATCTCAGATCGGATTTGTTTCAATATAATGTCCTGGAAAATTAGACTCCAGCGGATTCGATTTACTATTTTCAATGAATAAAATACAACTTGAAAAAAAAATTAGATTATATTAAAAATTAATTTATTGAATACAATTTTATAACAAACAACGACGAGTGAAATATGTTATAAAATATGCAAAATAAAAAAAAAGGTTTACGTATATTCAGGTAAAAAACATCCATAGCTAGCTGCTAAATGAGAATATAAAACTCAGGAAAAAATATGTAAGTACTCATATATCCATTTCCACATTTTTTAAAATGCAGAGTACGGACTTTAGCCAGAAATTCTTGAGAATGTTCGTGATTTATTTTAGTTACGTTTTTTAGAATATCTTCCACAGATCAAAACATCCAACGTACTCTCTCTGTGAATATAGCTGAACTTCCGGAAAAATATGAACAACTTTCTGAAAAATCCCAACTAAGGAAATATGCACAAATTGCACCAAAAATTAATTTTATTTTTTTCAAAAGTACTAGTGGATTATTAATGAATATATAATTTCTATAGCATTTCGCATTTCTATACCAAAACCTGCCTCCCCTGATCGAAACTACTGAAAGAAGTGTCACCAGTAAAATTTATTTTTTGTGACGTAGGATAGTTATGCATTTTGCAACAACAAATATCATTACTCACTGATAAAAGTTAGGAATAAATTGCACATTTACATAAGAATAATAACGTTTACACCAAATTTATTATATAAAAATTTGGGATTATATAGTCAATCCTATAAACGTTATTGCATATTATATTTATGTTTCTTGTCATGAACTACTCACATACTCCTCAGCTGGGTGAGCTCTAAATTCTCGAGCGAATACGTCCAAAATTTTTTCTCCGACCCACCGTCCCTTGGTGAACGTTGTGAACGTGAAGTAGTAGGGGTAGACCTTCCTCAAACCTGCAAACATAAAAAAATAAAAAATATTTATACCTTGCATCTAGATATTAATTCTACAAATCCTAGATTAGCTTTGGATCCATTGAAAAATAATTAAAAATATAGTCGAGATATACTTCTCCAGGGTGAATGAATCAACTGTATTCGCTTTCCTTCTAAACTTATTGAAATCAATAGGTGCCTTATTCAAAGACTTTTAATCCTAGGAATTACCTGAAAATGAACAGGTTTTGTCCTTATTTGGTCCTGGATCTACATATAAAATTTCATGTTGATACATTCATTAGTTAATAGGGTTTTGTGTTTAACAAAAAAAATAACAAATAGGTGTAATTTATATGAGATTTTGCATTTACAAAGGAAATTTCATGTTGTTAAATTTTTTACACCGGCAATTATTAAGGTTTCTGAGTTAAGCCCCCCATCTTCTCCTTCTCTTTGGTTGATTTGGCTGAAATTCTACTGGTATTGTCCTCAGAAGGTCGTCCTAATTTCGTGTGGATATATTCATACTATCGGGAGTTAAGAGTTTCACAGACATTAACAGAAAGGAATTTCACTCCCCCAGCTTCACGAAGTATAGGGGAAGTTATGCAATCATCGGTCAGAAATTCTATGTTGAATTTCCAACACTATTTCATGTTTTCTGACCCCCTGATTGCATAAATGAAAAAAGTAATTGCGGTATGTATGTGTGTGTGTTAGGGTGGTCCAAAAATGACAGTTAAAAAAAAAAAAAAAACGTGTACCCCCCAGTTTAGAAGAACTCGACGAAAGAAAAATTTTGGTGCCAAAAAAAACGAAAAATATTTTAAATAACCCGTGCCCCACGGCATTTGAATTTTAAATGGAATTTAACATGGAGAACACGAATTTGAAGTGTAAAAGTTATTTTGACACATGACAGCTGTCAAAAACGCTGTCAACAAAATGACAATAACATTTTTTCTCATTTAACAATCGGTAAATTCATTTTAGTAATGCATGTATCAACAAAAGTAATGCATGTATCAACAAAAAATTTAGTATGAGGATTTAGAAGGCTTCATGTAGTCAACTATTGATTTTATAGCTCAGAGGGTCCTGGGTTTGGGGGGAGAGCAAGAACTTAATTGATTAATCCATACTGGGAAGTACATTACGGACGACTTTTTTTAATTTATTTTTGAATTCAGAGTGTCGAAAAATTTCCGGTGAAAAATCAAACTAGAATTTCTGATCAATTATACTTCGTGTAGTCGAGGAAATAAAAATACTATCTGTCATTACATATTAGAGATAAACTCGTAAGACCATTCTATGAAAAATACTGTAATATCCAAAAATATGGACATTAAATGTTTTATGTAAAAATGACAAGGCAGAAGGAAATGTAAAAAGGTGGAGGCCAGGAACTCGGTGGAAGAAGGGTCTGATGACATCAGCAGCAATAGCAGGTAAGCAAGGGTGAACCAGAAATATCAATAACGTTTTCATCAAATATATTTATTAAAATAATCATGGAATAAGTTTCTTTTTGTGTATTTTGCAACCTCATGTCATCTTGGTTTTTCAAAACTGTTGATAATCTTGGCGAGCCTACAATAATTAAAACAAATAAGAAACAGAATAATAATTAAATAAAAGAATAACATCAAAATAATTGCAATAGATATTGGAGATAAACTCGTAGAGCATTCTATGAAAAGTATGTATTCGGAATCCTGTACGTAAAACGAGATGGTACTATCTTCATAGATATCCTAAAAACGTGATGTTATCTAACCTGTTATAAGATACCTTCATTTTGTTTGGGTATCTCATTTAAATGTATGAAACATAGGGGGCTGACTGGGTTCAAGGTGGGGGAAGAAAGGAGAGGACATGGATGGGTTTTTTTCTCCTGTTTTTACTATATGCCCATTTGATGTGTGAAGGTATTATATGAAATAAATAACATAAAAAGCTCCTTTGAGATGAACTCTGAGAAGTACTGATAGAGATACGAACAGAAGCATCTATTGAGGCCGGCTTAACAGATATCCTTTATTCGTATGGATTAAATCTCTGTTCAATAGATTTGCCTGGCATTCCGATTACTTATAACGGTTCGAAGAGGCCCTTAGGATTTTTACATCGGAGATGGTCCCGAGCCTGTGCATTGTTTAGTACACTTTAAAGACCCCTAGAGTGCTCTGGTAGTAGGCGATATTTCAATGAATCTTCAAACTAAATTTTGTGTAGGTACATTCATTACATCGGAAGGTTATTATAGGTTTTTGAGCCTCCCTTCCCTAATCCTTCTCATCCCTTCGGCCAATTTGGTTGAAAATCAATAGGTAACATCCTTGTGTGGTTCTGGGTACAGGTATAAAATTTCGTGTAGATAAATTCATTCTATCGTGAGTTATCGTGTTCACAGACACACACTCAAGACATTTTTTTTTTTTCATATTTGACATAAGGGTCGGAAAACATGAAATTCCGGTGAAAACTCAACGTCGAATTTCTAACAAAATACATAACTTCTCCAATACTTCGGTAGCTCAGTGGTATGCGTGCTTGCCTCCTGAGCTCAAGGTCGTGGGTTCGAAACCCGGCCGAGGCCCTTAGTTTATTTTATCTGAGAAGTTAAACGATGGTCCCGAGCCTGTACGATGTCAGGTACTCGTTAAAGACCCCGAATAAAAATTTAGGGTAGGCATGATTTAGGACTCCCACAAAAGAGCGCTCTGGTAGTAGGCGATATGACCTCGTAGTTAAAGCCCGGGCATAATAACTAACTATTATATGAGCAGACCTTTAGACGTTCTATATAGGGGCACTGAATCCGATTAAATACATTTATGTATTGCATAAAAAAAACCTTAGCACATGTGACAACTTCATTTCAAACAAATTCATTGATACAATCGTTCCTGAGATAGAGAGAATCACACAGACAGACATCATCACGAAAATGATCAAAATATATTCACGGGGCCTTGATATATGAAGTTCCGTTGAAAACTAGATCTCGGATTTTGCATGATTCCTATATATAATAGATCATACTATAATTATGAATGTGTTTTTGTTCCTAGTCTGGTGGTTTTGTAAACTTCAAATGTAAAGATCAAACCCAAAGAAAGGGGCAGGTTTTACTTTTCAACTCTGGTCTCTACATGTTGAAAAGTTTGTTGAGACGGCTTCTGTGTGAACCACCAAAACCAGAACCTACCTTTTCTCTCTACTTCGCCCAGTCTCCTAGTTCCTTTGTCCTTTCTCCCAGATAAAAATGCCCTTTCATTGGGTTTGGGACCCCTCATTACAAGACTAAGGGTAGAACCGAGCTAGACTTTCTTAAGGGTAGATCCGTTCTACCTCACTCTCCACCTTCAACCTTCTTACACTTTCTCCAAATAAAGAAGTTACTATAATAATATACTCTTCACATCTATATTCTTCTCCCATTTATTTCTTGTTTTTTACAACCTAGAGAATATAGACGTGTTATAAAAAAAAAGTATACATTTCAGAAGGCTTGTCTTGGGAACCTCTTACATCGTGTCCCTGTTTCCGAACAAATGGAACCCAGGTTACAAGTACATCTTCGAACAGGATAATCAGCTGTACAACGGAAACCAAAGAGCCATCCGTTCCCTGGGTATGCGAGCAAGGGAAAATATTCTAGAACTCCTAGACAAAATCCCTACAATTGAAAATGGCGAGGAACCTCCATGGATACTACCCAAGACAAAAGTAATATTCCGCTTAGAACTAAACAAGGCGGTAATCCCATCAAATGTCTACAAAATATAAGGCGACCTTATGGAAGGTTCGCCTTATTCCGAAATAAGGCGAACCTTCCATGGGTACCGTATATATACGGGGAAGAACAGGTGGGCTACGCAGTGGTAACGCATTATTCAGTATATAAACATAGGCTGCCAACCTACTGCAGCAATTACACTGCAGAGCTAAACGCCGTTGCCGAAGCGTTGGGCATTGTCACTTTCGATGTGGTTCCAAATTACATGATATGCAGTGACTCCACGTCCGCTCTTCAGGGGATTCAAGAGCTTTACATCCGCTGCCCACTGGTCTATAAAATACAAAAACTGCTTGAAAATTGCGCAAGTAAAAAAAAAAGAGCGCAATTTTTCGCTCGTCTGCCCCAGATCGAATTAATTAAATTTCAGCTCTACCTCAAAAACCAGTCGACCGTCTGGGCTGAAAATCAATAGTTGATTTACATAGAGGGGCTTCCGAATCCTATAGGTACTCAATTCATAACGTCGGCAGTTAATAGCGTTTATGAGTTGAACCCCTCTCCTCTGATCACACCCCTACGGCCGATTTCGATGAAAATTAATAGGTACTACCGTCCCTTATGGGGTTTTAAATTCAAATATGAAATTTCATGTCGATACATTCATTACATCGGCAGTTATTCGGGTTTTTAAGTTGAATCATACTCTGATCCCCCCTTCCCTTCGGCCGAATTCGCTGAAAATTAATAAGTGTCGTCCTTATGGGATTTTGAATTGAGTCACAACAACTAACTTACAAACAATCCACTGATATAAAATTTTATATTATATCAGACTCTTTTGCGGGATATCATTCATAATAAAAAATGTATGGCCGAAATATAGAAATGCTCAGGCAGAAAGAGAATATTATTCAGTAGACCACCTCAAAGAGGTTAATTAACAAATTATGTTAATATTTATTGAATAAAATGAAAGAAAAGGAAAAATCGGAGATACGGTTATTGCCAGACTTTCTCCACACATAATTAACGAAATTGATATTATAAATAAAATAAAAATATCTATAAACCGTCAAAAAACTTAAATGAATTTACTTATCAAGTCTGATTTAAGTTCGAATTAAGTAGCCTGTAATTCTTACCTATATGTGAAGGTTCAGATTCCAAGCTAGTATCTTTTCTTGTATAGTACAAAAACAACAACAATAACAATATTTATTTGGACCAGCAAAATATATGCTACGCATAAATATATTAAGGAAGGGTATTAGAGTAGGAAGCCCTGGTAGAGTCTGTGACTGTACTGTGCTGCCCCGGAACAATTCACAAGACCGAGCTGCGAAAAGAGTAACTCCCAGTTCTTCGTGGATTTTGTGATTCCTCACAAACCAGGGCGCGTTTGTTGTTATTCGAAGTCCTTCGTTTTAAAACATTTGTAGTCGTTTCATGTTAGTGTTGCTGCTATCAATCCAGACTGGACAGGCATATGTTAGAAGTGGAAGTAGGAGTGTCTTGTATAGCAGAATAGTACATGTATGTTTAAGTGGCGAGTTTCTGTTTATGAGAGGGTAAAGGGTACCATGTGTTCAACAGTACTCCAAGATAGTGCATACACTGGTCTTCAGGATCGCAGAGAATTGGGAGGTCATAGATTTGCAGTTGACTTTGTTCTTCTATGGATAATCTGCGAAGAGCGAAGATCTTAGCTTGAGTCTCCATTTTGAGAACCAGTGAAAAACTTCTGTCAGGGATTCATGAAGCTGATCAATGACGAAGGAGCGAATGCTATGCTGACAGGCGATCGGATCATCTGTATAGGCGGCTTATGTCGGAGTGGGGAGCTTCGGGGATGTCTTGCATGTAAAATTGAACAGCAGAGGGCTCAGAATATCACCTTGAGAGACACCAGCTGTTCTCATTTTCTGGTTTTTTAATGCGTTCCTGACTTTAACTTGAAATGTTTTGCCATGGAGAAAAGACAATATAATTTCAACAATGGATGCCAGACTTTTCTTCAGTTTGTACAAAAGTTGTCAAAAATATGGCGACAATATAATATAATAAATTTTATAATAATAATTTTTAATAGTTAAATAATAACATTTAACTATTTTTAATAATTTTCCTAAGGTTAATCAACAGAGGAGCCGAAGTGGGAGAAAAAATTTGGGGCATGGAGGTGGCCATACACCGTCCGGTGGATATTGTGATATTCAACGAGCTGGGCTATCTACATGTAACCGACCTGCTTCAAGCATGGATGACCAATCAGGAGAAATAACCTTAATATAGGTTCCAAAGTTGGAATTTGATAAAATGGTCCCCTCAGCATGGATAAATCCACTAAGTCATATATCAATCATGGTCAGTTTGAGAGACCTGATAAAATATTAATAACGATTGGGTAATCACCCGTGAAATTTAGTTTAGAATGAGAAAAGTAAATATGAGATAGATACATATTCTTGTATCATATATGCTTATTAAATCAATTTTTGAGTAAGAAAATAGCCGGTGAATAACCGGCAATGTACTTCCCCAGAACGAATTAATCATCTAATCGACTGTCAACTAAAAATCGATAGTTGACTTCACAGGGGATTCTGACATTAGGATTTTTGATTCACCCCCTTCTCTTCGGCCGATGATTTTTTTTTTTTTCGAATTTACTTCAGATGTGAGTTAGCAATAATTTTTAGTTTTTTATAATGTGTTTATAATAAATTAATATTACTATAAATTAAACGTCATCTATTTTGTTTTCTTATTATGTCCTTAAGTCTAAAAAAATTGACAAATACAAACGTCTTGGGGAGGGCGTTCACTCCCTCTGGATACTGATACCCGAGAGCATGATGTCATTATTTAAAGAGAGCCCGATTTTCTATGCTAATATAAGTAAATTGGTAAAATTTGAATATTTAATGAGTACTCGTAAATAAAAATTGACGTTCTAGTTATTTCAGAACAAAGTTTTTGAAGTGGTTTTCCTCTTAGTTGGGATGACGATATGTACAGGAAAACAAAAATTAATAAAATAACACAAAAACAAGTCAATTGAAATGTAAGGATTTTGTTACTGAATAAATTGAAGTTTGTTTTCTTTGAGAGGTGGCCATGTTTTTCAATTACTGGCCCTCACATGGAGTAAACATTGACTGATAGGTCAGTGTTCAGACCGTCCACCTCAAATTGACAATTAGTCTCGTCGTCACAAGGGGGCCCTCACTCAGTGATTACTGTAACTGGCTATAAGCCCGAAGGACAAAACAACAAAAAAGTGGTCGGTATTGTAGTGCCCCAGAGCTTCAGTTAATTATTTAAGTTTTCGCTCTTGCCTAAATTGAACAGACTCTTCCTCTGGTTCCAATCACATACACACGGACATCATCGAAAATGGTAAAAAACGCATTCAAGAGATCTTGAAACGTGAAAATCCCTTGAAAACTCGATCTCGGATTTTCTCACGATTTCAATATTTCCATATACTAATGTTTTTTTTTTTTTTTTAAACCGTGGAATATCGTAGTTCGGGCGTATATACAAGATATACCTCAAATATTCATATTACATCTTTTAGATATAAAACAAATGGATCTCTCTTTGATATGAGCATCATTCGAACTCCCTATCCTTGAGGTGTATAATGGACAGAATATAAGACTTCTTTTTGTACGGATGCTTCACAAGGCTTTGTTAGGGGATTAACTATGGAGTTCCCATTCTTCATCCCTTAAGTTTTTGAGTATGATATCATAAGTCTTCCCGTAGGATTGCAGAGTATAAAGCCTTCCCTTCCATCTAATCCCCGATCTCCACACCAGTCTTCTGTACCACAAAGAAGAAAAGGAGAAAAAAAAAGTATAAGTTGATTGGTCTACGTTGAGTGCCCTCGACGACATTTCAACTAAAGTGCTCTTCTGGGAGAACTCAACGCTTAGAATCCTCTTTCTAACCCTGTACATAGCACCAAAGCCAGTCCCTTTTTAAAAATAACCAATCCAAGGGTTAAAGGAAGTTTTAGCAGCCCTATGTTGAGAAACATATGAGGCCATATCGCCTACTACGCTCTTTCGTCGATCTGGTGGACATGAGCCCGACTCTACTGTGAGAGATCTAAATTTTGCCAACCCATGTTTATTCATCTAGTTCTTTAACGAGTAACAGACATCGTATCAAAGTACGGCATGCTCAAAGTGTTTTTAGTCCCTTTTTACTTCCAGATGGAAGTTTTATCTATTTTCTGAATAGGTTTCAGAGGGAGCTCAGAAGCGTAGTTGATTAATTAGCGCTGGGGAAATACAAGTGATCCAACCTTTTTTTTTACGAATATCATTTTATACGGTATAGGAGATAAGTTGGACTTGCCTAAATTGAACAGACTAGAAGAGTATCCAATCTGTACTAAATTCAAGTTGTCTGTAAGGAAGTGCCTGGGGGCTGACGACAGAGATGCTACTGAAGAGAGGATCGTGTCCTATCTTCACTGACTTATCTCTTACACAAAAACCCAACCATCTTCACTCCCCTAATTTGTCTTCAACCATCTTCTACCACCCCCACCAACGTAAAAACGTCCTCTTCTCTTGTTTTCTTCTTCATCTTCTTCTTCCAACCAATTACCTCACATAACAGTAAACAAGTTCAGGTCATGAAATGGAATAGGTGTTGTCATCAGTTTCTCTTCTTTTTATGTGGCAACAAAGAGTAACATGATCCCCTCCTCCCCCCTACACACACACAAAAAAGACTTGAGCGTTCAAGGACAAGACTTTAACGAAGCTGTGTCCGAAAACTATTACTAGAGACGAGGTCAGGGTGGCCTACAGAAGTGAAAACACTTTTAGGAATAGTTTCTCGAGTGGTGAGGGGATTGCAATGAAACGTACATTGGACAGACGGGAAGGAAAATACATAAACGGACTAAAGAACACGAAGAAGGGATTTCGAGTTCTTTATTCATTGTCAAAATGGTACCCATAGAGGGTACCCAATGGAAGACATCTTGGAAGGCTGGAAGAGGGGAATGCTTAATTCAAAAATCATAATACTGCCCCTGTAATGAATGTATCGGTACGAAATTATATATGTGGAATGAGAAGATCTTGTGTAAGATATCTTATGATTTTGGACTGAAAAGGAGAAAGGCTTGGAGAGCGGAAACTTGAACTTATATATAATTCGAGCTGGGGAGATACATTGCTGGTGATTCACTGACGATATTTTTTTTCAAAATGAGAGTGGAACATTTCATTTATTATTTTTGCCGTCTGAAGTAGTGCATATTAAATTAAAAAAATCTGTAATCCTGAGGGGGGCTCCTTTATGCCCCTTGAAGTAGAGGCTTCATTATATCAATATACTTTGAATAGAGAACCTGCCATCTTGGATCCGAACACAATTCTAGTGTAATCCGGATCAACGTTTGAACAGAGCTCTAATATACCTGTACAGGCTTACAGAGGAGGATTATGGGAAATATTAAGCCATCATAGAATTTGAGTATTCACTCCTTCCGTACCAAAAGCCTTCAGAACAGTTTCAAAAGTACCATGTTCCTTAAAATTCCATTCCTCATAAATCTCGAAATTTCAATATACCCATTTTTTTCGATCCCCGGAGTGGATAACCAATCCAACGGACAAAACTCCTGGACCGGAGAGTAGCTGCGATACTATACAGGGAGGCCCAACATCAACGCTACACCATATTGTCACCCAGACGGGTTATATACTGTTCAATAGTACGCTACGTTTATCTTTTCAAATTCTGTGATAAGTGAAAGTACTCTTGTTTAAGTACACGTATTTCTGGTGATATTCCGAGGTGCCCAAATTTCAATACGATATTTTCTAACCCTTACAGACATGAAACAAATACCATTCTTCATCATTCGTTGACCTAATTATAAATCGGACATTCGAACTCTATTACCTGGGGGGAGGGGAAATTCCGAAAGAAATATACTTTTCGTGTTATTTCTCTTTTCAAAAAATATAGTTTCAGAATTCGAAACGAAAATCATAGCATCCCATTGGGGAAAAAGTTCAGTAGGTGGGGTTCAATGAAGGAATTAAAATCAGAATAAAAAATAGTGAAATGTGATGTTTCATTTTTGTAACTGGAACCATCCAGAAAATAGGGTGTCGTATTCAATTTGGGTCACCCTATATATCAACTGCTCAAGAAATGCTAGTTCACTCACTAGAACATCTCTAGATCCATCACACGATACATTTTGAAGAATGGTATAAATACATAAATCCAATTTTTCTAATATCAAATAATATTTAAATGAAATATATATTTTAAAAAAAAGTACTCACCGTTTTCAATGTAGTAAGAAGTTTCATTGTATCGGTCGTCCGTAAAACCTGGCCGCTTGGCTTTCAGAGCTTTCGTTTCTAGTTTCGCCTGTAAAAAGAATATATGTATTAAGTCATGTTTGCATTATTACATTTACATAAGAGTACTTTATGTATCTTTCGAGAAAAAAAAAAAATCGTATGGTTTAATGATCTGCCTCCATAGGAATCTATAGCTTTCCAAAGAATAAACATGGCCGCACATTGTGAGACTGTACAGAAACCTGAATTCACCCATAACACTGTGGGTACAAGGACACGAATACCATTGGAAGGACTTTCGAAGAGTTTGTCAACTCCAATCTTGTAGAGTTAATCTAAAATCAAACAGGTGGGTCTACCTTCCATTCATATTCTGGAAGCACATCCACTCCAGATGTGATCCTTGCCCACTCGACCATGGCCACGGATATCTTTGTAACCCACCGAGGATTAGGGCATACACTATACCATACAATCCTGCCCCAACAAACCTCAGGGAACAACCTTATAGGTAAAATGGAACATAAGTATAGGCCAATGGCAGTTATTTGAAATAATCTAGATCTAACAGGGCCTATGAGGAAAGAGGAGTGTTACCTGCACTGGAGCTGAAGGTAACGGCACTGGAAACCATCTTTGAATAGTACTCCGAGAAAAAGTGGCTTCATGTCGACGGCGGAATGGAGGAAAACGCTGGGGCTGGCGATTCAGAGGACTTTCAGATAACCGTTCCCATCGTAAAGTTGACCTTCAGTGCTAATGGCGCAGATGGACAACAAAATCGTTATCGACTCCCATGAACAATTGGGGAAGCAACGAAGAGAGTCTTAAGGACGGTGCTGCAGTAAAAAAGACATGTGCGGTGTCGACAGCAATGAGGAGGCTCATGGAACAGGTCGAACAACACTCCCTTACTATGGACTCCACGAAGCAGACAGTGAAGAACTCCCTCCAGTGTCGTGGTCGGCCTCGATGAGAGTCTGTACCCTGATTCGGCTAAGGATTGATTTGATAGGTACGTGAATGCGCAAAAAGCTCTTTAATTATCTCATTTTTATTCTCCTCTAGTCGATACAAGAATTTCCAAAACTTCACGATTCACAATGACTACTGAGAGAAAGAGGGGGGCAGGGGGGGAAATGGGGATTTTTTTGAATTTCCTTTTGTTGGAAAGGACGAGAAAAACGGAGGAAAGGGCCCTATCGGAGGTGGATCTGACATTTACCTAATAGCTGCTGCTTCTCACAAGATGGGCTTCTTAATGAAATCTCAAGTTGAACCTCACTCACCCTCTCTTTCTTCTAATACAATTTATATTTCAGTGAAATACAGAGATCGAAATTTGGTAAACCATTCCTTTTATATCTCTGGGATCCAACCTAATTAAATTTATTCTTCAGCTTATTCCAACGTCAGTATGTAAAGAGGAGGGTCTGAAAAATGATGATTCTATAAAATCTACAAAATATCTATATATATATATGTATATATATATCTTTTTATTTAGGTAATATATATATATATATATTACCTAAATAAAAAGATACTAATAATATTAAAAGAAGGGTCTGAAGAATGATGAATCTCATATTCATGAACTAACTCAAAAACCCCCCGATGTAATAAATTTATCAACAAAAAACTTACATAGTTTCACAATAAATATATTTACAGTTCAATAAAAATAAACTAAAATGTAATAGAGAAGGTATTTGATACTGCCAGTATGAGTACAAATTTAGTATTGTAGGCTATAACCAACCATTAATAGTAAACTCTATTTTTGAAAATGGTAACATTAATCATTTTGAACAAAGACAAAATCCGTCTGATTAAATAAATTAATTATGTTTAAAATTGTCCGACCAACCGTCCGAAACGAAATAATTTATATTTAAACTATTGTTATTTTCGGATGTGGACACTTGCCCGTATGAAATTTTTCAACTAATTTTCTCCATTAATTTATTAGATAATTAAAAATTATTGTAACCAATATAAATTAAAGTTGGACAAATAAAAACTTTGCTTGCAAAGTTGTAATTTAATTTAATTATAAAAATTGTTTAAGAACAGTTGGTTTGGTGTTTAATAGAATACGAACTTGTTTCTTTCTTTTTAATGGGTTCAAGAAAGTGAGATGGGCCAATTTTGGTTTGACAAGAAAACTTGGCCTACGAGGCGTCATTAAAGGAAACAGTCTGAAACTAAATTTGAATTTCTATAGCTTCAACTGCTGTGAAATCTCCATACAAGAACTTTAACTATTAACTAAGCAACTATAAAACTTCGTGAAGTTATTAACTTTCTGAAAAACTAAAGCTTCAACTTGAAATTTATGTTCTTTCAAAAGATGGCATACTCAAAAGGGATTTTTTTGTTTTTCCATAAACTTATTTACATTTTCTATAAAAAAAAAGGGTGGCAAAAAACTCGGATTAATCAATTATGTTTTCGCTCTCCCTCTAAAACCAATCGAATGTTTAGGCTAAAAATCAATATTTGACTTACATAGGATCTTCTGATATAATATTAAATCTTGTGTCGATACATTCCTTACATCGGCTGTTATTGGGTTTCTTGAGCTGAGACGCACCACTGATCCCCCGTTTCTTTCGGCCCATTACGTAGAAAATTAATATAGGTTAGGTTAGGTTTTATGGCTCATGCCCGGGCTTTAACTGCAAGGTCATATCGTCTACTACCAGACCGCTCTTTCGTCACTCTTGTGGACATGAGCCCGACTCTACTGTGGGAGTCCTACATTTTGCGTACCCTAAATTTTTATTCACTTAGGGTAGGGGGTCTTTAACGAGTACCTGACATCGTACAGGCTCGGGACCATCGCTTAACGTCCCATCCGAAGGACGGTGTGCTTAAGTTTATTTTACCTCCCAGATAAAATAAACTAAGGTCCTCGGTCGGGTTTTGAACCCACGATATTGAGCTCAGAAGACAAGCACGCATACCACTGAGCTACCGGCGCCCTCGAAAATTAATATATGTTCTCCTTATGGGATGTTGAAGTTACATTATGTCTCCCTCTATTTTCCTCCTTCCCTTTGGCTGAAAATTAATAGATGTCGACCTTATGGGGGGGGGGGGGGGGGGGAATGTATTACTATGGATAATGTATTGTAAAAATAAATATTACTATGAATACTGGGTTGTGTAAATTTTGAAAATGGCCAAAAGAGCGAATCGAAAACAAACTTGCACAAAATTAACATATTTGGGATACTAAAATGCCCTGAAAGCGTGTTATTTAACCACAATTTAAATTGAAGTTTAATTTGGTCTCAAAATAGGATATTACATCCCCAGGGAATTCATGTAATCGAAAGGAACTTTGAACTGAACTGTTTTCTGATCTCATGATCCTAAAAATGAATTCCCCTCTTTTCAAGTAAATCAATGATTTAATATCCTATCTTACCCATTCACTATTAGCCGATGTATTTAGATGCAGTTATTCAAAAAATATATATATGCAAAAGTGACTAAATGCAATCACGTAAGAAAGTTCAGTGCAATTAATATTTGTGTAGATAAAACAAGAGACCAACCCAAATTTACATTGTGAGTATAAATATTTGGATAATTTCAGCTGAGTAATCAGTTGTGAGTAATCTTAGCTTTAGCAAACATGGCCTTACTAGGCTATATACTCAACATTTTCATGCTCCACGAAGCTTTATACTGACATTGTAATTACTCGACTGAGGAACGTGAAGGGTAGGTATTGTTGTTAACAAATTTGTTTATAGTTAGTTATTATGACTAATGCCCTGGCATTAATTACTAGGTCATATCGCCTACTACCAGAGCGCTCTTCTGGTAGAGATGAGCCCGGCTCTACAGTGGGAATCCTAAATTTTGCCTATCCTAAATTTTTATTCACATTACACAATACATTGAAGATAACTTTTTATATCTCTTTGACTAAGAAAAAAATAATACTAAAGAGGGCTAACTTGACGCACTCTTCAGCCGAACTCATCTTCCAGATAGGTAAACAACTTTCAGTGCAAATTTCTTTTTTCTTTTCAAACGTTCACAGTATTTACAGTAGTAGATAGTTATTGTCTTTTGCATGGGCTTTAAATTCAAGGTCATAATACCTACTACCAGAGCGCTTTTTCACTCTGGTGGAAATGAGCCCGACTCAGCTGTGGGAGTCCAAAAATGTTGTTTACCCAGAGTTATTCACCTTGGATAGATGTCTTTAACGAGTAGCTGACATCGTAAACGCTCGGGACCATCGCTTAACAACCCATCCGGAGGACGGCGTGCTAAAGTTTATTTTACCTCCCAGATAAAAAAAAAACGAAGGGTCTTACGCTCAGTAAGCAAGCACGCATGATACCAGCGCTCTCGAATGTTGTTAAATGTATTGTGTTGTTTACATCACAATACATATAAACAACATATTGATATTATCACCATAGAGAATTGGCAACAAAACGAGATGCAAACCAAAAGAAGCAATTAAAATGGATGATGTGTTTTTTTTTATAGTAAATAGAGAAGTGACAACATAACTTCAAGAATCTAAATAATAATAAAACAAATGAAACCAAAACAGCATTAAGAAATAAACACTAATAAGGCCAACCTCACATTAGGCAATTCCGAAGAGACGCAACTGATACTCAAGTATCTTGAGGGTATCTTAGATGTCACTTCCTATGTTGAGTGGTGGGGAGACAGAAACGGCGCCACTCCCAGGAGACGCGTATCCTACCAGTCTCACGCGACCTGCCAGGAAGGTTGCCAGTCCTTTGAGTCTCCTGCATCGTCTCGCCATGGCTGGTGAACACGTGTTCAATATAAAATTTGTGGGTGAAATTATAAACGCCTTGAACTGTACAATTTTAATTGGCCTCAGTATTCCAGGAAGGACGTTGTGGAGAAGGGATGGATTGAAGTTGGAAAGCAAATGAACTTGTTTGAAAATTGAATAAATTACTTATTTATTTCATAAATTACTTACTTATTCCATAAATTACTTCCCTCAACCTGATCAAGATTCTTTCTTCTGCACTCACATTTGTGTGTTCCTCTGTCTCATGGATGGGGAGAAACAATGCCAGTCAAGTGTAGGAATGATTCTTTCGTCATTTGGTAGAATGCAACGAACTTGGAATCCGACTTTTCCAGCTCTTCAACAGCAACAAATAATCTGCAGTTAACATTCTTTTTCTATGTAAGGAAGGCGCCATAATCTTCAGATTTTCCTTTTTCTATAAAAATAATAATAAGCAACAACGACATCTTCATCATTTGAAGAATCTTCACTTGACATGATGAAAAACTCAGCTTCTCGCCACGGCTAGATGGAGACTGAAGAGATCCTAGTCGCTGCACAGTTTCCTCAGTGTGAGGAAAAAAGTTTCCTGCGGATAACATACCCACAGTCAATTCAAATTGCTGATACTTGAGTATTCGTCGCGTCTCTTCGGAATTGCCTAATGTGAGGTTGGCCTAAGTCTTATTATTATTCAGTAAATTGTTTTCTACAGTAAAATCACACTTATTAGAATCAATTTATTATTATTAATTAATATTTAATTTAATCATTTTTATTACAGTACGTATGTTATATAAGTTGTTGCCTTGTCCTGGTCATCCGAATGTCAGGCTTCTTGACATCCCCGGAATACAAAATGATGGACTCTGGCTGCAATATTGTCAAACTCTAAAAATCGAATGAGGTATCAACGGCTTAAAAAGACTATTCCAACAGAATGACAGAATGAATTTATCGATACGACATTTTATAATCCAAAACCTTCTGAGGACGTCACCTATTGATTTTCATTCAAATCGGTCAAAGGAGAGGGGAGACTAAAAACTTTAATAACTGCCGTTGTAATGAATATATTGACACGAAATTTCATTTGTGAATTTATTCTCAGTGGTCAGCCGAAAGGGAGGTGGTATCAGAGAGGGACTCAACTCAAAATTCCCAATAACTGCCGTTGTAATGAATATATTGACATGAAATTTCATTTGTGAATTTATTCTCAGTGGTCAGCCGAAAGGGAGGTGGTATCAGAGAGGGACTCAACACAAAATTCCCAATAACTGCCGTTGTAATGAATATATTGACACGAAATTTCATTTGTGAATTTATTCTCAGTGGTCAGCCGAAAGGGAGGTGGTATCAGAGAGGGACTCAACTCAAAATTCCCAATAACTGCCGTTGTAATGAATATATTGACACGAAATTTCATTTGTGAATTTATTCTCAGTGGTCAGCCGAAAGGGAGGTGGTATCAGAGAGGGACTCAACTCAAAATTCCCAATAACTGCCGATGTAATGAATATATCGACACAAAATTTAGTATGAGGATTCAGAAGCCACTATATAAGTCAAATATTGCATTTTAGGCCAAACAGCCGATTGGCTTAATTGACTAGTTCTTGCTGAGGAAGTACATAGCTGGCGATTCATCGAAAGAGAAGAAAAGAAAAAACTAAGTTTAAAACAAAGTTATTGAATAACTGAAAGAACTGGCATAACTAGAAAATTGTATGGCGTGATTGAATGACGACCAATTTTCCATGGAAAAGAGAAAAAACCGTGAGTTGAAGTAGGTTATCAAGTATCGAACGCATTGCTAGCGTGTTGAACTGGTGATAACATCTTACGGCAGAATCGACCCAACTGCCTCGGGCATTTTTTTTTTTTTTTTTTTTTTTTTTTCTTATGTTATTTTCTTTTCAAGAAGTTATTACAATAATAGCTCCACAAAATAGGAAAACAACTGTTTAAAATAATATAAAAGTTTCGGATGGGACGTTAAGCGATGGTCCCGAGCCTGTACGATGTCAGGTACTCGTTAAAGACCCCTACCCTAGATGAATAAAAATTTAGGGTAGGCAAAATTTAGGACTCCCACAGTAGAGTCGGGCTCATGTCCACCGGAGTGACGAAAGAGCGCTCTGGTAGTAGGCGATATGACCTCGTAGTTAAAGCCCGGGCATGAGTCATAAAACCTAAACCTAAACCTAAACCTAATATAAAAGTCAATCTTTGAACATTTCCGGTCAGCATTCAGGGATAAAAATAGAAGGCAAAAAATAAATGGGAGAAGTGATGTTATATAAAAATAATTTCATATATGCATTACTAAGAATAAGAAAGTCACTTTCAGAATTATGCTGTTACAATGAAACATAGAAAACAGTTAACTTCAACATATTACTTTAATATAATACCCAGTAATATACCTGTCCTCCAGTGATCCTATGATTCACGTGACTTTTAGGATAATTTCTCGTACTACGTTGATATTCAGAAGAAAAGCCGTAAAGGAAACTGCGCCAAGAGGAAGCTTGTCAGTCCGTCCCTCAGAAACAAGCAGTCAAGTATATCATTCAAAAGTAATTGGATGGGAGGAACAATGCTTTAAGAAGTTCTAACCAAGAGTTGAAGCATCCATCAGGGAGAATCTTAGCCGAAGAGAAAGAATTGTTTTGACAAAGAATTGTTTTGAAAATCGGACCCACATGGTTACCGCACGTCCAGATTTTGTGAGCCACCGAAATGTCCTCTATGCATGGAACCACTGTCTGTACTGAACCCTAGAACAAATTAATTAATTAACTTTTCGCTCCCGCTCCAAAAGTATTCGACCTTTTTGGCAAATAATCAATAGTTTACTTACATAGGGGTTTCAAAATTCTCATACTAAATCTTGTATCTATACATTTATTACAACGGCAGTTATTAAAATTTTTGAATGAGCTTTCTCTGATCTGCCTGTTCTCTTCGACCGATTCTACTAAAAATTAATAAGTGGTGTTCTTATGGGGTTTGGAATTCACATATGAAATTTTGTTTCGATAAATGTATTACAAAAGCAGTTATTGGAGTATTTGTGTTAAGCCTCTCTCCTAATGCCCTCATTCCCTTTGGCCGATTAGGCTGAAAATCAATAAGTGTCGTCCTTGGAGGGTACTGGATACACTTATAAAATTTCGTATCGATACATTCATTTTATCGGGAGTTATCATATTCAGAAACACAGACACACATTTGTTTTTTAATTTTTGATATCAAGGTGTCGGAAAGCTTGAAATTCCGATGAAAACTCAATTACATCAAAATATTGTTTGAGTGTTTACTTTTTGCTCACCATCCTGATATTGAAATAAATACATCGATAAAATAAAGTCGATGTTTTCTGATTATTGAAGGTTGGTTCTGGATGGTTCTATTCCGAGGCTCATCTCTAGTTCCGCAATGGACGTTAGAAGTGGAAGAGATTGGTGTTTAATAGGAAGAGATACATAAAACAAATGAAACCACTTCCCGTGAATAAAACATGTCCTGATGGGGGGTGGACAGGGTGGAAAGGGGTGAAGTTTGGAAAGTCTCGGGGACACATCCCAATTAGACTCCCACCCTCCCGTACTTTTAATTAATTAACTCTGCTGACAAGGTTTACGTCAACCAACCCCGATCCATCCGACAAGGTTATCTCAACCGATTCTTACCTTACCTGGTTATGGCCTCGTTAACACCCCTAACCTTAGTACTCACTGAGGCATTTGGTTGCGGAACATTGTACAGAAACTGTTCAAAAATGTTTCCGGACAGTTCAGAAACATTCCCGACACAATGTTCCATGTATTTGGGATGTTTCGGTACAGTTCCTGTACATGTTTTTTGTTTCCAGAGAAATGGAAAACATGACAAAATGTTGCGCAACAATTGCAAGTCTGGAGGTGTTTTAAACAGTTCAAGTGTGTTAATAATTCACCAATTGTTCATTGTATGTGTTTATGATGAAGAAATTCAAAGGTTAATGTAAAGATAAACACAAAAATAAGTCTACTTAAACAACAGTAGTTTATTTAAATAATAACTCCACTTACAATTAGTTTATTTATTATCATTTACACATTTTTATTATAGTATATACAATTTTTAATATAGAACCCCTTTTTTTTTTTTTTTTTTTTTTTTTTTTTTGGCTTTACGTACGGTGCATGTTAGCCATGTCAATGTATATCTAGTTAGGAGTTCTTTGATTAATTGAAGATTTACAATCTTTAATTTGTTTATGATGCGTAAACGTGTCGATTACAGAAATAAGAATTTAAAGAGTGATGCGTTGGAACAGTTGACAAAAAAATACACAAAAAGAGAGAAAAAAATATACAAGAAAAAATATGTAATTCCATAAATAAATTTATTGAAATATAATCAAATGTAGTTTATTCACACCTTCACATAATTATTTAACGCTAAAATGATGGCTCCGCATATCTCCGGGACGAATTTTGAGATAGACTGTTTGGAAACTTTGAAGGTATACATAAACGGGTATTCCGTTTTGAAATTTTACTTCTAATAATTTTCAAAATCGATTCTCAAGAAATTCCGGAAACCCGAGCCATCTTCCAAATTTTGTACATCCAAAAGATTTTTTGTGTACATATTTCCGGCATCAAAACGTTTTCTTGATCATCATCTTTTCTTTGTCTTTCTGCTATTTTCTTCTAAAATGACAAAAAATGCGCCTATGGCAGCAGCACTACATTTTGAAGACGTTTTGAAACTAGTTGGTTTGAGGGCCTTTTGGACGAGGAATAATGTATCGGAACAAATTTGTCCCGAAACAAAATTCCTAAGTGAGACTTAAAACTCAAATCCTATCAAAGAATAAAAAAAAAAATAAGTGCGTCAACTATTTAAGTTAATAAGTAATCAAAATTCCACAAGGACCACTGCGGCAACTCGATACGAAAAGAGTTTAAATGTTTAATAGGAAAAATTACAAATTAGGTTATCCTTCCTCTATGAATAAAACATCTGGGTAGGTACTAATGGGCAGTGTACTAACTATGAAGTGTACTGGAGACCTTACAATAAAATTTTATTTATATTTTAAGTTTACAAATTGGTATTAACTATCTAAATAATATATACAAAAAGAAAATTTGCTAAAAGAGAAAATTATGGGATATTGGGGAAGTGCGGCAGAATGGACAACAATAAAAATATAAAATAGAACTCGAAATATAATATAACATTGAAAATGAAATAAATATTGAAAATTTTTTAACATAATACAAAACTGAATTAACTAAAAGTAAACAAAATCTGCGATGTGGCAATGACAGGACTTTCTGATACTTTCAACCACTTTTGCCTAGATCACTCTCTCATATTAATTTCATACTGGCAGTGCTGAGTACATGAATGTAATGTGTTAGCGTCAGCGGCTCTCTTTGTTTCATTGTAGCATTATTCTGAGAGTGACTTTCTTATACCCAGTAATGCCAGTATGAAATGAATTTGACAAGGGGGAGTCAAGGGAAAGTGATGTGTATAACAATGGTTGATGAATGCCCTGTAATGGCCACATCACATATATTTTATTTATTTCCTTTTTAATAAAACACTACCAATTATAAATTTCAAAAAATAAATATCTCGCAAACCCGACATATCTCATATAAATAAAAAAAAATAAAGAAAAAACTTTTTTTTTTTTTAATATTGTCTAATTAAAAAAAATATAAACAATATGGGAGTACTTTCGGTATTGCTACTATCTTCAGCATCGACTTAACAAATGAGTGGTTGACGCGAAAAAGGTTCTAAGCGCCACTTTAGTTGAAAATGAGATTTCTGTGGAATAAGGTTCTATAGGCCTCTAGGGACTGTGTAGGGAAGTTTTTTTTGCCGTTACAGCAGCAGTTGGTAGTATTGAGCCCACGTCAGCGTTGAACCTCATGGAAGAAGGTTCTAACAGCCACCAGTAGTTCTCAACATGGCAGCGGAAGGAAGTGTTATTTTGGCGTTTAGAACCTTTTTCGCGTCAACCACTCAAATACTAAATGGAAGTTCAACCAGTTTACAATTCAAACGGTACCCTTCCTTCAGCGGCTCTCCTGTACAGTTATGTCTAAAATATGAAAAACATTAAAAATAAAATTTCGTCTCAAATTCAAATCTCAAATATAAATGCATATATGAAAAAAATCGAAGATGACAATAATAAATATATGAATAAAAAAATATATATAAAAATACATAAAATGGAGATACACAGTTGTTTGAGTAAGTAAGTTTACACAGAGACTGGAGGATTATATTATTGACGATAAAAGGGGTGAATATTTGAGACCTCAACTACAACTTAATCTTGTCAACTTCCATTTAGTATTTGTTAAGTCGAGACTGAAGATGGTAGCAATACCGAAACTCCCATATTATATATATTTTTGTGAAATAGACAATAATTAAAAGGCCGGTCAACACGACCGAGATAATAAAACAATAGTTTACATTTCACAATCATATTTTTAGTTAAATTTTAATTAAACTTAATAATTAACAATCAGGTACCATACACAAAATATTAGTATAATAGAAATAAAAGACGTTGTCTTCCCACTGTTTTATTTTATACCAGAACCGGTTTTCGCCGCAACAGCGTCATCATCAGTGGTTCATGCCACCCACACAGCAACCTCTGTGCTGTGTGGGTGGCATGAACCACTGATGACGCTGTTGCGTCGAAAACCGGTTCTGGTATAAATAAAACAGTGGAAAGACAACGTCTTTTATTTCTATTAGAAATCTCGTCCCACAACATCTTACTATCACATATGAAATATTAGTATGTTATAACAAAATAATCAACACAAATTTAAATCAACAATTAAAATTTTCATAAGTCTAGTCATCCAGTCTTATACAATAAGCAGTAGTAATAAGTATCCTCAATTAAACAATTAAATAAGCCTTAATTTTCTTTTTTTTCCAGCAAATCGGTCCAACACTTTTTCAGCAAAAATTTATTTTTTACTATTTCATTCTCGTTCAGCTGATATCACTAAATGTACTCCAAAAAACAATTATTTTCCCTTTTTACGGCTTTCATTGAATACATTCTAAAATATGCAGTTAGTCTTAATAGTCTTTTTATTTTAGGTAAACATTACACAGCCGTGCGGAGTTTATGAGAGATTTTATGCCATTTTAATTGCAGCGCGTTTTGTTGTAACACATATGACGATGCGTTCGCTAAACTCTCATACTTCGCCGATTGGCAGCATGCGTTGTATTCCAAACTTTAAGAAAGCGTAATTTGAATGCGAATAACGTTTGACTGGGAACTGAAGCTTTCAATATCCTTGTCTTGACTGTAATGTTTGTCTGTGGTTGAGTTGTTGTTATATATTTATACATTTTTTTACTAAGGTACATCGGATTAGGAACTTCGGAAAAGCTAACTGGTAGTGGACGAACTAATTTTAATTATTGAAGTCATTACTAGCGGGTGATGTAAGAAGAAAGTAAAGTATAACTCATGCAATGAACGAAACATTCATCTTTATAATTAAGCCATTCAGAAGAAAACTTTCATCTAAGATGGAATATTTACCGTGCACTTATTTAAACAGACTTCCGTCTAACTGTTTCTTAAGAGCCTCTTCCTAATGAAAACGAAAATCCTTCTCATTTATTTTCTTTCTTTTTAACAACTTCTTTGAAACTTGAAAAAAAGGGAAGTTTTGAATTAAGATTCTCAATTTATATCCTTAAGGAATAAAAAAAATAAAAAATGAAAACAGATGAGATTAACCTAAAATAGCTCATGCCAGAATTTTTGTCCATTTGACTATTTAGCTGTTCAACACCTCAGAAAACCACAACATTACATTATAAATTAATAAAATATACTTTTTTTTTTTTTTTTCATCGACAGCTATAGGTATGGGTGAAGTTATGTAATTAGTCAATTTGATGTTGATTTTTTAAGGAAATTAAATGCTTTTCGCCCCCTGATTCCAAAAATGCATAAAAAATCGTGTCTATTTGTGAACCTTAACGATAGAATGAATATATCGACACGAAATTTTATATGTGTATCCAGAACCCAAAAAGGACGACATCTAGTAATTTTCCGCAAAATCTGCAAAAGGAAAAGGGGAAATGAGAGAAGACCCTAATAACTGTCGATCTAATGAATATATCGATACAAATCTTAGTGTAAGGATTCAGAAGCCAATTATTGATTTTAGACCAAATTGTTAAACTGGTGTCTGAGGGAGAGCAAAAACTAATTGATTAATTTGTGCTGGGGAAGTACATTGCCGGTGATTCACCGAAGACTTTTTCATAATGAAAAAAATCCGATAGATCTAAATATCAAATTTGGTTTAAACCGGCTTTTTGTATTTTGCCCGGAGTAAACCAAGCAAGTAAACTGTGGTAGAATGTAGTTTATATAAGGCTCAACTTGCCACTCTAACCACTCAACTATCAAACCTCTTGAATATTTAAAAGTAATGAAAGTTGATAATTGATACATGTATTTGTAAATTACGGAACGTATCTAGGGGTGGGGTTCGAACTTTGTGACAGTTTGTGACAGGGAGAAGTCTTGGAAAGTGTTATATAACGCCATTTCATTCAAAAGAGAAATTCCTCCTAAAAGCTGTATGTTTTCATTAATTCTGACGTCACTTAGTCAATAAAAAAAATATAAGTCGCAAAGAAATCAACTAAGTTTTTGCATTCTCTCTGAAACCAATTTCACGGTTTGTTTTAAACCTAAATTTCGTGTTGATTTTGTATCGATACATTCATTACATCGACAGTCGCTGAAAATTAGAGGTGTCGTCCCTATTAGGTCCTAAATCTACACATAAAATTTCCAGTGGAGGCCACGACACCCATTCGCCGAGCCGTTGGCGGCCTAACAAAATTTAATTCTAAAAAAAAAAATGATCTGTTGTATTCGGCTAAGAGCGACCGCTGCCGACCATATGCGACAATCGGAGGTCCCCCCCCCCCCCCCCCCCCCAGCCCACCTTAATTTTAATGGCGGTTAGTAAGAACAGTAGGGCCCCGGCGGCTATGCCTGCAGTCGTGCCCCCCGGCGCAGTGTTGGAGTGCTTCCCCCCCCCCCCCCCCTCCCCCCCCCCCCGGATAGACCTCATATTCACGGGTTCGAAACCAACACTAGGCACTTTAGGTTTTTTATTTGGGGGGTAAAGAACGTTGTGTATGCCGTCCATAGGATCGGAAGTTATGCGATGGTTCCAAGCCTGTAGGATGTCAGGTACTCGCGTACTCGCTAAAGATCCCTCATTAGATGAATAAATCAGGGAGTGCTTCCCCCCCCCCCTCCCCCCCCCCCCCCGGATAGACCTCATACTCACGGGTTCGAAACCAACACTAGGCACTTTAGGTTTTTTATTTGGGGGGTAAAGAACGTTGTGTATGCCGTCCATAGGATCGGAAGTTATGCGATGGTTCCAAGCCTGTAGGATGTCAGGTACTCGCGTACTCGCTAAAGATCCCTCATTAGATGAATAAATCAGGGAGTGCTTCCCCCCCCCCCCCCTCCCCCCCCCCCCCCCCCCCCGGATAGACCTCATATTCACGGGTTCGAAACCAACACTAGGCACTTTAGGTTTTTTATTTGGGGGGTAAAGAACGTTGTGTATGCCGTCCATAGGATCGGAAGTTATGCGATGGTTCCAAGCCTGTAGGATGTCAGGTACTCGCGTACTCGCTAAAGATCCCTCATTAGATGAATAAATCTTGGTTGACATAATGAAAGAGAGTTCTTTTAGTAGGCAATATGACCTCATAGTTAAAGCCCGGGCATGAGTCTCAATAACTAACAGACAGAAAATTTCTTTAATTTTTGGAATCATTGGACTACTATGATTACCTATGTGAAGTAAAACATATGTTACGTTAAGTTGAGGGGGGCAGGAAAGTGTGACACTTTGTGACAGCGAAGATGGTCAAAAATATTCGAAAATGGCATTATATAATTTATGGTCGGCCCCTTTGAACTCGTTTCGCCTTATCAGATAGATGACCCCAGTTGGTTTTATTAACTGGAATATAGGCAGCCGATATATCAGTGAAGTATGGGACAGCACTTAAAGCGAAAATACAACATCGAGGGAATAAAATAGATACAGGAAACGAAGGCTCTCCCCCATCAGATAACGGGAATCTCACTTTGAATCAAATGGCAGAATCAATATGAAAAAATATATATTGTCTATATTTCTTGCGAAGAGAATAATGCTTGTCAATTATCTACTGAAGGAAGGGGACAACAGCTGTGGAACTTGGTAGTGAAATATTTGATATAACCTTTCCCTCTTAAAAAAATTGTCTATTATTTGTAAAAGTTTATTATTTATTGTTTATTTACAAAATTATTGAGTTTTTTTTTTTTTTTTTTTCGTTTTTGTTTACATAGTTCATTTTCCATTACAATTGACATTTTATAGTTCCTAGACTTGGTGTCAACTGAAGCAAGTACAACTCCCGAGGATTGGTAGTATCTACGGCCCCAAATATCAGGGAGTACACCTTCCATTAATCATAATTACTTGTACATAACTCACTGCATTGCTACTTACTTAGGTCATGGAAGGAGTGGGGATATTACCCGATCCAAAACCGCCCGATCCTAAGGCCATTAACGGATCGTCATTCAAATTAACAGGAAAATGGAGCAGAAAGTATTTAATAATGTCACTAGATGATCAGGTTTCGAACAAATCCTTCAACGATTTCAGTCCCTTCAAGGTCTGTCGCTTTATAAAAAGCTATGGTCCACAAGTTGTAATTAAATTCCTAAGAAATGGATCAGTACTACTTGACGTAGGGGTAGAAAAAGATTTTCTGAACTTACAAAATATTAAAACTTATGAAGATACTGCCGTCACAATCTCTCCACACAGGTTTCTAAACTACACGAGGGGTGTCGTCTCTTCCTTTGAGCTAATAAACTGCTCTGAAGACGAGGTCCAGACAGAATTAGAGAGTCAAGGGGTAGTCAGGGTGAAGAGGATCATGAAGACAGTCCACGGCCAGAAGGTCCCCACCCCTTCTCTCATCCTCACCTTCGAGAAGTGCCAACTTCCCGAGAGAATCCTCCTCGACTTCATCGTTATGAGAGTCAGACCTTATGAACCCAATCCTCTTCAATGTTTCTCATGCTACCAATGTAGACATTCATTCAACCGATGTGAAACCAAAATGTGTGGGAATTGTGGTCAAGCAGCTCATGGTGAGTGTCAGAACCCATCTAAATGTAGAAACTGTAACGATGCGCATCCCGCATTCTCTCGTAAATGCCCTGTATTCATTAGAGAGAAAGAGATAGAGAACATCAGATGCAGGGAGAGAGTCTCATATAGACAGGCAGACGCTATCTTTGCAAGTCGGCATCCTGTCCCTACTGAAGCACCGTCCTACTCACAGGTTGTGGCGGCACCTTCTGCCACCGAAACACTCTTGGGGAAAATAGAGCAACTTGCGAGTATAGTGGAATCACTTGCTTCAAGATTCGTAGTTTTAGAAACTGTAATTACATCTAAAACAGTTAGTAATAGTACAGAAACTATTTTAATAAAGCCCTCCGATGCAACTGTTACACCTGTTCCAAAAACAGATAATCAGGTCAAAAACAATTCTGAAAACAATGGCCCTAAACAGATTGCACCAAAACCATCTATTTTTGTCCAACTGCCATCCGTTAGCGACTCCAATAGCGGGAGTCCCAAACCTCAGTTCTCAAAACGGTCTTTGGGTAATACCGCTTCTGGATCTGGTCATGAAAAGGAGACCTCTGCCGTTCCTCTACGGCCCAGAGCAGCCAGAACCAACAAAAAAAAGTAACCTGCACTTTCAATTAGTTATCATCTTTAAGTATTTTTTTTCCTTTTTTTAAACTAATGAATCTATCTTTTACGGCAGCCTTCATACCAGATGTTCTATTATTTTGTCACACCTTCCAAAATCAAAATTGAAATGATCATACTACAGTGGAATATAAATGGATTGAAGTTGCACAAAAATGAATTCCAATCTTTGCTTAGTACACTGAACATCTCTGTTGCGTGCTTACAGGAGACACATCTCAAGCCCTCCGATGACTTTGAACTCCGTGGATTCAAGATATTTCGTGGAGACTACGTGGGAGGTAGGATAGCTTGCGGTGGGGTCTGTATCATGGTCAAGAACGAAGTGCCCAGCTCGGAGCTGCACATCAGGTCCAACCTGCAGGCGGTAGCGCTCCGGATCCTGGCTCCCCATCCGTTCACATTATGCTCCTTGTACTTACCCCCAAATCAAGAATTCACTGAGGAGGACTTAAGGGATGTTTATGTCCAGTTACCCGCCCCGATGCTAATGGTAGGAGATTATAATTCCCATAATGTAATGTGGGGATCCGATCATACGGACGAGAGAGGTAGGACGATAGAAGCATTCATTGATCTCTGCCAAGTGAACATACTTAATGACTTCTCGCCTACCTATGTCTGCCTCAGGTCGGGTAAAGCCACCACAATTGACCTCAGTTTAGCCAGCCCTAATTTGCACCCACTAATCACATGGAGTACTCTGGATGACACACATGGCAGTGATCACTTCCCAATCGTGTTAGAAACTTTGAGGAAGTTGCCCATCAAGCAACGCCCACGACGTTGGAAAACTACAGACGCAAATTGGTCATTATATGAAGACTTAGCTCAACTTAATGACCTCGACTTCAACGAGCCTATAGATTCACTTGTCGAAAACTTGAACAGTCGATTATTAAGAGCAGCCACAGAAGCTATTCCGCGGACCAAGGCTGTCCCAGGTCGTTTACCTGTCCCCTGGTGGTCTGAAGAATGCGACAAAGCAGTGAAACGGAGGAAAAAAGCTCTGCGAGTCTTTCTAAACAGGCCATCAACGCAAACCTTAGATCATTTTAAGGCTGCCAGGACCCATGCTAGATACATTATCAGAAGGAGTAAACGATTATCCTGGCAGAATTTTCTAGCACAAATAAACCACAATACACCAATAAGAACAATGTGGGAGACAGTAAGGAAAATAGGAGGATATGGTTATTCTCCTGGCGTAACTGCACTGGTGGTCAACAATTCTGTCATATTTGAACCCAAAGATATAGCAAATCATTTAGGAAAGCATTTTCAGGATAACTCTGCCTCATATAATTACAGCCACACTTTTAAACAAATCAAGGCCTCGAGAGAACTCCTTCCCTTACAAATTCATATTAACCCCCTGGATCCATTGAACCAGCCCTTCACCGAAACTGAACTTCTTGCAGCATTAAACTCAAGGAGAGATTCTTCTCCTGGTTTAGATGATGTGTGCATAGGGATGGTAAAACATCTCAACAAAATCAATCAAAAGATAATTCTAAAAGTTCTGAATAAGATATTTACCACCGGTGGGTTCCCCAAGCTGTGGCAAAGAGCGATAGTGGTAGCCATCTTGAAGAAAGACAAAAACCCTCTAACTCCCTCTAGTTATCGACCCATATCCTTAACATCCTCTATCTGCAAACTTCTTGAAAAATTAGTCTCTTTGAGGTTAAACTGGTTCTTAGAGTCTCAGGGACTGCTGCCACAGTGGCAGAGTGGTTTCAGGAAAGGTAGGGGCACTATTGACAACTTAGTTGGTCTAGAGGCGGCTATTCTGGAGGCATTCAACGCAAAAAGAAAACTCCTCGCTGTATTCCTTGATATTGAGTGTGCCTTCGATAGAACGTGGAGGAGGCATATCCTGGACACTCTTCTTAGTTACGGCGTCAATGGCAATATTCTTATGTTTATCCAGAATCTTCTGGACAATAGGACATTTCAAGTACGTTGTGGAACCTCTCTCTCTGATGACTATCTGCTGGAAAATGGTGTACCACAGGGGTGTGTACTTAGCCCCACACTATTTAGTATTGCCATTAACAAGGTTCTGGAAGTTTTTGATGCCCCAGTCCGTGGAATGCTTTACGCCGATGACTTAGTGATATATTCTGCAGAGAAATGTCTAGTAACTTTACAGGGACAGCTTCAGACTGCTATTGATAAAGCCACAGGTTGGTTAGCTAGTATTGGATTTAACGTCTCATTACCCAAAACCTCTGCGGTTCTTTTTAGCAAAAGACGTCCTACAGTGATCCCAGCTCTCACATTATTTGGTAATTCAGTGAAGATGGCTGACACGGTCAGATTTCTAGGTTTGACTTACGACCGCACCTTAACCTGGACGCCTCATATCAAGGCTCTTCGTGCAAGCTGTCTTCGATCACTAAACTGGCTGAAAACGGTTGGTAACACTTCCTGGGGTGCTGACCGTACTAGTATGCTGATGCTATACAAAAGCCTGATACGATCCAAGTTGGACTATGGGTGCTTGGCTTATGGTTCCGCCAGCCCAAGGACATTACAGATGGTTGACAGTGTCCATCACACAGGCCTCAGAATAGCTACAGGTGCGTTTCGATCCAGTCCTACCATCAGCGTTTGTGTGGACGCGGGAGAATTACCTTTACAATATAGAAGGGATCAATTAATACTAACCTACTATGCAAAAATTCAAGCCCTACACACCCATCCACTTAGCAAGCTGTTCCCGAACGATCAACACCCCCGGAGTAATATGGACTTTCCTGGTCGTCAAAAACCCTTCCCAACACGAGTTGCTTTGCTTTTGGAAGAATATAACATCAACACCCCCAGATTGCAAAGATCAGGCTTAACGCGCACTGAACCCTGGTTAATACCCGCACCAAAGATATGCCTCAACCTGACCAAATTACTAAAGAAAGACACCCCTCCTATAGTATATCAACATGAGTTTATGAAGATCAAAAATGATTTCCCCGACGCAACGTTTATATATACAGACGGGTCAAAACACCCTAACGGAGTAGGAGCTGCGGTGGTTTTCGATGAGAGGATCTACCTATTTGCCCTTCCTTCACTGTGCAGCAACGTGACAGCGGAATTAGTAGCTATTGGCAAGAGTCTGAACGTCTCTGTCCCCAATGGAAGCCAACTGATAGTCTGCAGTGACTCCCTGTCGGCTCTATTGGCCATGGGGAGTCTGTATTCAGAAGATCTCCTTGTCCAAAATATATTGATGGCCCTATGGTCATTAGGAAGAAACCAGACTTCAGTTACCTTCCTCTGGATCCCAGGTCATTGCGGCATTGCAGGTAATGAGTCAGCAGACAAGAATGCCAGGCGCGCCATTCTAGAAGGACTACCTACATCCGAAGTCCCTGTAAGTGACTTCGTTGCCTACATCAAGGAAAGAGTTTGGATCAAATGGCAGATTCGGTGGCTCGGTGTGACAGATAATAAGCTAAGGACCATTAAAAGCTCCACTCGCGTCTGGAACACTTCAATACGAGAAAAAAGGAAAGAAGAAGTAATTTTAACTCGGTTACGTATAGGGCACACGAGGCTGACCCATGGATATCTGATGGCTCGGGAACCCCCTCCTCTGTGTCAGTGCTGCGGGGTGGGACTGTCTGTCAGGCACATTCTGACTGAATGCATGGCATATAGTCCCCAGCATGAAAATTGCAACCTTGCGGTGGATATTTCCGAAATTCTATCTAATAATAGCTTCCAAATTACCCAACTATTTAATTTCTTACAATTCACAAATCTCTTATCTAAATTATAAAACAAAATTATCTTCATCACATAGCCTTTCTATTCCGTACATATCTTCTTTATTATTATTAATCTACGCCTATCCAAATTAACCCGCAAGGATCCCCACAGACCTGCATCCATCAGGCATCCATGACCCTCGTGGTCGAAATGCCTTAAAGAAGAGAAAAAAAAAAAAAAAAAATTATCTACTGAACTGGTTTAATCATATTTGTGTTTCAACTATGATAAAATATAAATATATAAAATGTATCGAGTTGGCCTCAACTCGATACATTTTGTTTCTTCTCGAGTTATACGGATACATTTTGTTTCTTCTCGAGTTATACGAAGTACAGAAGAAGTTATGTAATCGGTCACAAATTCGATGTTGAGTTTTCACCAGAATAATTTCAAATATGAACTAAAAAAGTCGTCGATGAATCTCGGCAATGTACTTCCCCAGAACGGATCAACCAATTAACATTTCGCTCCCCCTGAAACCAGTCGACACAATTGTCTTACATAGCGGCTCCTAAATCCTCATATGATCATGTCCTCATTGGGTTTTGACTTTGAATATGAAATTTCATGTCGATACATTCATTACAATGGCAGTTATTAGATTTTTTGACTTAAACTTCATTTACTCCTCATCGCCTCTCCCGTTCAGCCGATTTGGCTATGGGGCTCTGATCACACATATGAAGATGTCGTCGTTACAGGATTCTGGATTTACATACAAAATTTCGTGTCGATATGTTCATTCCATCGGGAGTTGTGTTCACATAGACAGTAGGATTTTTTTTTTTAAACTTGGAATCTAGAGGTCAGAAAACATGAACTTCCGTTGAATCAGCATCGAATTTTTGACCGATTACAAAACTTCCCCTAAACTTCATATATAGATGGGGAAGTAAAAAATATCTGTCTCTCTGTGTGTCTGTTAATACGATAACTCCCGATAGTATGAATGTATCGACACGAAATTTTATATGTGCGTCCAGAATTCTCTAAGGACAACATCTATTGATTTTCAGGCATATTGATCAAAGGGAAGGGTGGATTATGGGGGTGGCTCAACACAAAAATCGAACAACTACAGTTGAATGTATCGACACTAAGTGTCATATTTAAATTCCAAACCACATAAGGACGACACTAATTAATTTTAATTAAAACTGGCCGAAGGGAAGGGGGGATCAGAGGTGTGAGTCCGACACAAGAATCCTAATAACTGCCGATGTTATGTGTATAGACCGGTAATGGTACCCAAAAGGAGTTTCCAACTAACTGGCTATAAAAGCTCTGGTGGTTCTGGAGGACCACTCCAGTAGGTACAGCCTACTTTGGTAAATATTGAGGGAGTTGGATTAGTGGGGAGGAGTCTTTTAGCAGGCCCGACTTCAATTCAAAAACAAACAATGTAATAAATATTGAAACGTTGAAATTTAACTTATATGCCAAAACAAATGAATGTATCGACACAAAATTTAATATAAAGATTCAAAAGCGCCTATGTCAACTATAGATGCTTAGCCCAAACGGTGGATTAGTTTTGAAGATAGACCAACAATTTAATTACTTAATCTAATACATACTACAACTCAGCAATAAATTGGATAAATATTAACAGAGGTGTTACAAAATTTTCCAAAACTTCGCATCCGTGCGTCACTGGATCGAATAATAATAATAATTTTGAAAAAAAAACTTTTTGAAAGTAATTAAACTAAAGATCTTTGAGAGTCATGGCAAGGGTTGAAGCTTAGGCCTCCAAAAATGCAATTACATTCCAATGGGAGACCCGTCAACATCCCTTAGTTTGTGTTAATTAAATTTAAATTAAGACCAGATAAGCTTCTTTAGTAGTTCATCAGGGACTGTTGGTGGTTTGTTTCGTGAATAAATTAAATGTCTGACAGTTTGAATTGAATAAATGTACAAAATGTATGCTAGAAAAGAAACACAAGTGGTTCTTATGGGGGTTGATAATTGCGTTGACGATGAGTGTCAAGAGCAATTGCAATGAGGGAAATACTACAGCAGGATACAAAACAGTTACTTACAGTACTCTTGGAGAGAATGAAAGGGTAATGAGACTGTCAAAGTGGTGTGATTTGTAGCTTTGTTATTAAAGCAACAAATCTAGGAAAAACGATGTGGTGTTAAGTATGTACTGGAAGAAAAAACAAAAAAAGACGTTAGTGAATCACCAGCTATGAACTTCCCCAGCAATATATAATCAATAACGTATTAATAACGCTGTCATTCTTATGGGGTTTTGACTTTAAATATGAAATTTCATGTCAATACATTCATTACAACGGCAGTTATTAGAGTTTTTGAATTAAACCTCTCCCCTAATTCCCCTCCCCTTTGGCTGAAAATAGACAGTTATTGTCCTTATGGGGCTCTGGTCACACATATAAAATTTTGTGTCGATAAATTCATTCTAACGGCAGTTATTACAGTTTTTATGTTAAACCTCCCCTCTAATCTCCTTCTTCCCTTTGGTCGATTTAACTGAAAACCTTACATGGTTCTGGATTTATATACAAAATTTCGTGTCGACACATTCATTCTATCGGGAGATAACATGTTCAGACACAGACATTTTTTTAAAAAAAATATTTGGAATCTAGAGGACCCCTCTCCTTCGGCTGATTCCCAGAAAGTTAATAGGTGTCGCCCTTATAGGGCTTTGAATTTACATATGAAATTTCTTGTCAATAGATTCATTACAACGGCAGTTTTTACCGTTTTTGAGTTCAACTTTAACCCTCATCCCCCCGCTCCATTTGCCGATTTGGCTAAAAAACAGCAGGTGTCGACCTCCGTTCTGGATACATTTATTCATTCGGGAGATATCGTGTTGACAGAGAACCAGCATTATTTAATTAACTTTTCGCTCCACCTCCAAAATCGGTCGACCGTTTGCGCTTAATATTCAACAGTTGTCTTACATAGGGGATCTCCTACCACTAAATTGTATGTTGTTAAATTCATTATCTTGGCAGTTATTAGGGTTTTTGAATTCAGCCCCCTGAACCCCCTTCCCTTCGGTTGATATAGCTGAAATTTGACAGGTTATGTCCACATTGGCCTTTGACTTAAAATATGAAATTTCATGTCGATACATTCATTATTAAAGTTTTTGAGTAAAGCCTCAAACAGAGTAAAGCCATCCCCCGTTAATAACCCCCCCTCTGGTCCATTCGACTGATATTCAATAGGTGTGTCGTTAGAGGGTTCCGGATTCACACTTATTTTTTTTTCAAATTTGGTATCTGGAGGTCGGACAATGGAATTCCATTGAAAATTCCGCATCGAATTTTTGACCGATTACAAAACTTCCCCTACACTTCGTATAGATGGGGAAGTAAAATTGAACAGTGTGAACATTTTCATAAAACGGGGCGAATGGCAACCATGTTTCTGAGTTACATTGGCTACAATTTTATTTACCTCATAAAGAAACCGTAATTCCTTCTCCTTGAGATACGGAGAAAAGTTTTAAGAAAAAAATAAATAAATAAAAACACCAAGCATAAAGTAAAGGAATGAAAATAGATGAGGAAACTGAGTAAGATCGGCCACGTGATACTGTTTGGCAAACGACGGAGCTCCGCGTCCAGCACTGAATATTTATTTGGGAGAGGGGGGCTCCGGCCACTAGAATCATTTACCAGGAAATGACTTTGGGGAAATAACTTAAACCAGAGAGCAGCCAAACCTCCAGCCTCCAGCGAGAGATAGCGACTGTCTCGCTTCCTGCCTTTCGGCTTTCCACAACCATCTTTATTCTATCTAGCCAATGGGGGTCAAACTCTTATCAAATCGTAAACGGGCTGGAAAAAGAGTTATATCAGTGTGGCAAGGGCTACAATATTTCCTTACTTCTTGTGACATAATAAATAATCCACTGTGAGTAACTCTTCTTCTGGTTTTCCTATCGCCGCCTGCTCTGGCCAGAATGCGCATTTCAGCCATGGGCCCTCGGGCTTTTCCCTGTTGTCCTGCCCTCCATGAATTTCCGCGGTCCTTGGTCTTCATGCATTCTGATCAAATGGCCGAACCAGGCAAGCTGTCTCTTCCCCATGAAGTGCTTCAAATGGTGTATCTCTAGCTCTTCCCTGATCGTTTGAATAGAGAAGGGTTGTGAGGTAGATAGTCTTCAAGATGTGGAGTTTTGTCATCCTGCTGACTTCACGCTTGTCGACTATGGCGTTGCAGATTAGATACTACTACTCCGCTGAGGACCTCTTCGTCTATTTTAACACTCCTACTCATCACGTTCCCAAGGTAAGCATACTCGTCAGTGACCTCCATCTGTTCTCCATTATATAATATAAACGTCTTTATATAACTATATAAACGTCCTCACGGTCCCCTGTCGAGCTGCAGTACTTTGCTCTTCCTAACGTTACGTACTTGACACATCTTTCCTCTGGAGTTGTGTCATTCAACCACACCGTTCTGTAATTTCCGTTGTGAGTTGGTTATCATCTATGTAGATCAAGAAAGCCATAATCAGTCTGAAGTACCATTTCTGTTCTTGGAGTTCCTATTTTACAGATCTTGGCTACCTCATCCACAAAGACGATGACTAGCAGACGACTTAAGATTGACTCCCTGCCTGACTCCTTTCTAAAGTACCTTGAATTCTGCTCTATTGGGTCTAACAATCCCCTTCAGTTTCTGATTTGACGATTTTTTTGCAGCAATCAAGTCCGGGGAAACGTTCTTCACCAGGAGTACCTTCCATACTTCCTCCTTCGAGACAGAATCGAAGGCTGCCTTTAGGTCCAGAAATGCTAGACACATTCTTGTCCCTGTTCCAAGCTTTCTCCAAGATATTCCTCAGGGAGAAGATGTGGCCCTGAGTTTGGCGACCAGGGCGAAAGGCTGCTTGCACTTTTCGAGGTTATCTTCAACCAGGGGTCTCATTTGAACTTAGTACTGACAATGGCGTAAGCCGAAACCATTTCACTTTATGCATATATTTTTGTGGAATTTGGCAATAAAGTTAAACAAGATTTGTTTTTATTTATTTTATTAGGATTCCACTATATCGACATAGATCGCAGAAATATATTCGGATATATTTTATATTACTAATAAAAATTTAGTCCAAAAGAAACAACAATACTTATAAGTATTGTTTTTAACAACTCAAACAAAAACATTACAATTTCTCAAAGAACAAGTCTTTTTCCAGGTACACTATTGAATCAATTGACTACATTGCTTCTTAAAATATAAATATTTTAAGAAGCAATGCAGTCAATTGATTCAATAGTGTACCTGGAAAAACTTGTTCTTTGAGAAATTGTAATGTTTTTGTTTGAGTTGTTAAAAAATAAAGTTCAAACAGTTTGATAGGAAAGAACGAGAACATGCATTGAGAATCACGAATGTTAATTTTGGAGAAGTAAATTTGTATTAAGAGGCATGGGTGTGGGAGAGAAATAGGTAGGTACGTGACTAGGGGCAGTATCGGAAAGGAAACATAGGCCGTTTGGAAGTGTAGATAAGTGCAATCTGGGAGGGGGGTCCAGGGTGCGGCACGAAACTAAGGTTAACTCAGCTAGGCGACACCACGCGTGGCCACTCACGGAAGTGTTCAGGATGCAGCATTTGTCAACTACTCCTTGATCTACCAGCGCCATATTGTATACTATGGATTCTCGATTATTCACGAATCCAATTAACCAGACTGAAAAATTTAAAAAAAAAAAAATCTGTGGTGAATCCTACACTATCTACTACCCCCTCCTCCCACCACATTTTTATTTTTATGAATACTATATTTCATGTCAAGACCTTTAGGATCATCACTAAATACTTGTATGCATGACAGTATTACATAACCTGACACGGATAACCACAAAGGGAAGTTACGTCGCTTTTGCACTATCGCAGTGAGTGGTAGCTAGGGTGGGTTACGAGTATCATAACCTGACACGGATAACCACTTAGGGAAGTTACCTCACTCCTATACCATAGCAGTGTGTGGGGGCTAGGGCGAGTTAGAAGTAACATAACCTGACACGAATAACCACAAAGGGAAGTTACGTCACTTTTGCACTATCGCAGTGAGTGGTGGCTATGGCGAGTTACAAGTAACAAAACCTGACACGGATTACTACAAAGGGAAGTTACCTCGCTGTGTTGGGAACCGGATAACATTATTTGGTAACAAGATTAAAAAAAAAAAAAAAGGCTTTAGAGATAATGATGTAACATTATTATGTTTGAAAACAGAATGTTTACTTGCAAACTTTGTCCCTCTCAACCTTATCTGACCCCAAAAAAGTTCATTAGTGGTGAATCTTTTATACATTTTAGTAGCTTTCGAGGGTAAAAAAAAAAAAAAAAACTCAAAGTTGCATGATCAAGAACATTAGGAACATAAAATCTAAAGCAACCTCACCCAAGGGAAAGATAAGATTCCTATAAGCCCGCTTTATAAACTTTTTGCCATGGGTCCCTCTCCCATCCCGAAATTTGCCGTTTAAGAAATTGTTTGCGCCTTAGTCAACGTAAGGAAAATGGAATTTCACGTTTCGAGATTATGTCTGTCTATGTGTATGTGATTAGAAAATTTTGAGGGCTCTAACTCAGTAATGGTCGTAGCTATGAACTTGCGTCAAAATCAAAACTGTTATAGCGCACCAAAGAATCTACAATACATTTCTGTACCAATTTACGTTGACTTCCCATCATTTTGACTTATTGGAAATAGGTAATGGGTACTGCACCCATAGTACAGTGGGAAACAGTGTTACGCTGACAGGAAGGCAGTCAGGTAACTATTGAAGACACTGATTGAATAGTTAATGGACTTAGGAGGAGAGCAAGGATTACTAAAATGGATCATCTGGTGAGAGACTGAACACTGCCTCACTATTAGCTAAGTAAATATCTCAGTATATAGCCATCTATACAAACATCCATCCATTGATAAAATTAATAACAAATAATTTATAAATAAACAAAACAATTAATGATTAGGAGTAGTTAACAGTACAATATTAATAATAATATTATGATTGCTTACCACTCCCTCAATTAATAACTCAACAAAATCTTAAACTAGCTATCAACTACCCATCCATTGATAAATTTAATAACAAATAATTTATAAATAAACAAAACAATTAATGATTAGGAGCAGTTAACAGTACAATATTAATAATAATATTATGATTGCTTACCACTCCCTCAATTAATAACTCAACAAAATCTTAAACTAGCTATCAACTACCCATCCATTGATAAAATTAATAACAAATAATTTATGAATAATCATAAATATGCAACGGATTGAATAAAGAACAAATGATTAGTAGTCATTAATAGTATAGTATTATTAATAATAGAATACTATCACTCCAAATCATTGGTTCTTTACCAATTGGTTTGTAGTATATAAATATAAGACAAATTGCTTACCACTCCCTCAATGAATATGTCATCAAAATCCTAAACTAGCCGGAGGCATCAACTACCCATCAATTGATGAAATTAATAACAAATCATTCACAACTAATCATAAATAAATGTTAATTAATGAAGAACCAATTATTAGGAGTCAATAATAGTATAATGTTATTATTATAGATAAATTGCTTACCAATCCCTCAATGACTAATTTTTTTTTTTTTTTTTATTATGCCGTAAGACTAATTGTAGTCCTATAAAGCCGGAACGAGTATGTAGGAGTCCATTGATCCTATAATTCTATTTTTGATTTGGTAATAAATTTAATGAGTCTGTTAATGTTTTCTATGGTATTAATGTTAGCTATTGTTTGAAGAAATGTGTTTTCGTTGGATAGTAGTGTCTCATGTTGTCTCTGGTTGTCGTATTTTTTGCAGTTAGTGAAAATGTGGATTACGTCCTCAGTCTCATTGCAGTGTTCACAGTTGGGGGATGGTTTTATTTTGATTAGATGTAAGTATTTGTTTGTTCTGGCATGTCCGGTCCTCAGTCGTGTCAAGTATATGAACTGTTTAGTCGTCAGTGTCTTACTGTGTGGGTGGAACCATGGCTTTGTCGTTATTGTCTTCTGTACTCTGTAGTGGAATTGTCCTTTGGTTTGGGATATGTCAGTATAGTTGGTTTGCCATTCCGTGAGTGTCTGGTGTTGTAGGATGGAAAGGGTGTCTTCTAAGGTCAAGTCGATGACTAATTAATCGAAATTCTAACCTAGCTGGAGATATCAACTTCAGATTTAACATGAGATTTTATCTCTTAAATTACTACGTTCAATCTCAGTCCAGGAAGATGTCAGGAGTGTTTAGAGAAGTCCTTTAGACTGTAAAATGTACTGGTGGAATGTGCCACTGATGATGACACTGTAGCATTGAAAACTAGTTCTAATCAGATAAAACAATGAGAAGACAACGTATTTTATTTGTGTGAGTTTAAAGTAACGTAGACGGTGATTCGCCGACGACTATATTAAATAAAAATATTTACCTACCTTAAAAGCATGGTTGCCTTCAATATAATTCTGAATTTTGTTTCTTGAATGATGGCAAACACACACTACTAAACCTTTCAATGTAACGTATTAGTCTGTCTCTCGTCTACCACCTTAAATGAATATAAAGGATAATACAGACATGGTAGAGTGGCCATAGCGTAAGAGTCATTAAAATTATGCATACTCAGGGAATATTGTTAATTAAATTTAATAACACATGAGCAGGAACATTAAGATCTATAAACTGTGCCTTCCAGAGTCCTGGTAGGTAGTTGGAGAACAATAGCTACCAGAAGAGAAACTATAGGACGAAATATCATCATAGTCTTTATCACTCATCATGGAACCTCTACTTTCGCCTCCATCATTTTTTGGATTGGTGGATGTGATAGTTAGTTATTGTGACTCATGCCCGGGCTTTCAACTTCGAGGTCTCGGGACCATCATTTATCGTCCCATTCGAAGGACGGCATGCTCAAGATGTTTTCACCTCCGAGAAGGGCAACAGAATATGAATGGGTTAATAAGCACTAACACACTGTAGCTAGGCATAAAGTCACTGACAACTGGTACATTATAAATGGTCTAATTTTCAGAGCATTTATAATGTATCGGTAGAGATGGTTGAGGTTGGCAGGCATGTTTGGAGCAGGCTGGTGGGTATGTCCTGTGTGCAGAGGTATCTGCGGGGACAGACTCCTAGCTGACAGATAGCAACCTCGTCACCAGATTGGACTGTGATATATAATTGTATTCAAACCCCTATTAGGACGACATCTATCGATTTTCAGCTAAATCAGCCAAAAGTAAGGGGGAAGGTCAGAGGAGGGGAAGATAGAAGTCAAAAATCCTAATAACTGACAATGTAATGAATGTTTGTTATTACGACTCATGCCCGGACTCTAACTACAAGGTCATATCGCCTACCACCAGGGCGCTCTTACGTCACTCTGGTGGACATGAGCCATACTCTACTATGGGATTCCTAAATTTTGCCTACCCTAAATTTTTATTCACCTAGGGTATGGGTCTTTAACGAGTACCTGACATCGTACAGGCTCGGGACCATCGCTTAACGTCCCATCCCAGGCGTGCTTTCCGGGGTTTCGAACCCGCGATCTTGAGCTCACACCAAGCACGTACCACTGAGCAACAGGCGCCCTCAATATGTCATAGTATATTTATAACTAAACCTAACGATGGTGTATCGAAACCGGTAGTTTTTAAATGTATCGATACAACATTTTGAATCCGGATTTAGAAGGCCCAGAGTAAGACATCTATTGATCAGACTGAAAAGGAAATGAGTTTAGAGAGTGGGAACTTAGTTTATTATGAATAATTCAAGCTGGGGAGATACCGATGAATCTCCAAAGTCTATTTTTCATGAGTACATCTGTAACGTTACAGATAGAACTTACCTTATCACAGTCCTCTCTGTAGCAGCTCCCTCTCCAGTAGTACCTCACCTTCATCACCTGACATTAGCCGGTGCTATCGGTCTGATTTTCCAGATAAGTACATCAAGTAATTTTTAGTCCCGAAATACAGTTTGATTTATTTGTAAATATTTGAAAAAGTCGAAAATTAGTCTCTCATTATATTGTCCTGTTTCAACATTAAATCAGAGGGATCAAGTTTCAGACATTTGTTAAATTCACATGGAGTGACCCAATAAAACCGAAAAGCAGTTTCAGAAGCAAAAAAAAAAAGAAAAGATTACCAAATCCGGAATTCGATATTTTTCAAATAGAAAAGGGAATGGTGAGGATTGTGGAAATGGGAACAGGGCCTATGGGTGGAGGTGCTCTAGAAGTGAACAACTAATCCTATTAGGGGGGCCAAGCACCCTCACCAGCTTTTTCACTAAGCCCCTCTCCCCCCCCCCCCCTGCTTCACTCTGGGAGGCCCCTTAAAACAAAAAAACACTATCTACTTTTGTATTAACAACAGACCATTTACTTCCACAATACACAAGAGGTGTAAATAAAAGATAATGAAATAAATACAACATTATATACATAAAGAAAAAGGTGTCAGTAGATCACCGGCAATGTACTTCCCCACCATGAAATTAATCAATTAAACTTTCGCTCTACCTCCAATCGAACGTTTGGGCTAACTATCAGTAGTTGACATACATTGGGACTTCTGAATCGTCATAGTAAATTTTGTGTCGATACATTCATTCTATCGAGAGTTATCGTGTTAATTAATGTATCGAGGATTCAGAAGCCCCTATGTAATTATATAATAATAATTACTACTAATTGCACAAATATATATAAATATATTTTACCGATTTCGCCTTTCTTTAGAGAAAAAAAAGGGGGAAAGACAGACAGACTCTCTGGAACAGCTGGAAATTAATAAAACTATAAAGAATAGGAATTGTTTAAACGACCAAACTCCCTTCAATTTCTCACCCCTGTTAACGCCACTAATAATATATTGTATTATATACTTAATATAATATACTGTGTATTTTTATTATGATGATTTTACGCATTTTTATTTTAGTTTCTTCTTGTACTTTAATATTGTCATATAGTCCTTATTTCTTATATATAATATGTATTCTACGATAAAACTTTTATAAAATTACTTTTATATTTTCTTCATTTTTATTGACATCTCAAATACAGTGAAACCTCTCTTGGCGGTCACCTCTGATAGCCGGACACCCCTGGTGGGCGGACAATTTTTACGGTCCTGGCAGAATATAGGTATACCTAGGGATTTCAACACATTTGCCCCTCTCTTAGGGGGACGCGGACAGTGAAATCGAGTACCGAGAAGAGCAGACTACCTCTGTTGGACGGACAAGCAGGCCTCTAATTCGGGTTGACGCTTAATATGTTCCTAGACTCAGTTCTCGTTTAGAAGGAAGGTTGATGTTTATTCTGTAAATTCTCTTTTGAAAGGTTGATTTTTAATATGTTCTTAGACTTCTCTTACAATGTACTACCAACCTACCAAACTTTCCACGTAGTGCACCTGTGTTTACAAAGGGACTCGTAATTCCAAGAAGTTTGTGATGTTCCATACTGCCAGTTACCAAAACCAACCCGAATTTAATCAAGCGTTATTGCCTCCAAGCAAACGATGCTTCGTCATTAATTTTAATTTCTCAGGTAGAGGACAATATAGAAAACTCGATTGGAAAACCAAAGAAAATGTCCGATTTTTTTAGAACTTACACGTTATACCATTGCTTATGTTCGGATTCTAGTAAAATTTCTGATTTTATTACAAATTTCCTATTTTTTAAAACTGTATTCAGTTGTTCAATAAACAACATTTTTTACAAAATGTGTTTAGAAAAGATATCTTTCATCCTCATCAATTTGCTTTCTATTTTCCTTTTCCCTCTGTTAGGAGGACACCTCTGCTGGATGGACAACTTCCACAGCCCCATGGGTGACCGTCTAAGAGAGGTTTCACTTTGTAAATTTAACTAAGGTAAGACTTCCCCCCACAAACCAGGGACTTCCCCAGGGTTCAGGGTGCACAATCTTTGGTAATCTCAGGTAACCCGATGATTGTATAAATATGACAACCTAGCAAACTTAAATGTCACTTTTGAACTTTGTGCTGACAATGGCGTAAGCCGAAACTGGTACACTTTATATATGTAAAGGCTGGCCTCACAGCTGGAACCCTACATAATTGTTATAGGTTGTGTTCTAATTGATTATTGTATTTGGTTTTCTACTACGTTGAAGAAACGTGAAATTTAATTCTTTTATTACAGGTAAACATCCTACATATATCAATGTATGTTTACTGTGTTTAAATATTGTATCTTAATATTGTTTGTTTGTACTTTTATTACAGAATAAAATCACGTTGAAAAAAACATCTTACAAATTAAATTTCAAGATTTCAACTGGTAGAAGATGGCTCAGCTTTATTTTCAAGTTGTGAAGAAAACCCAGGACTTTGTAATCCAAGGTATTTCTATTGATAAGAAGTTGTGGTATGTTTTACCAGACGAACTTAAGAGTTTAAAGTTTCACACGATGTTATCAAGAAAAAAATCAATTCAAAATGCAACAGCTGTTATAAAAAATATAAATGGTTACAGAACAATTGCTGTGAAGGTTGACGATGATATTCGAAAGGAATATTTTGATGAGGCGGAGAATGTTTGTTTTCAGGAATTTCCTTTGGAAGAATATCTTCCTATTCCGGAACCTCGAACTACCGGACCTCAACAAAATGACTTAGAAGAGAGAATTAGAAATTTAGAGCATCAGTTAAAACTTCATTCCACTCAAGACGAAAAAAAATTACAACACATTGAGAATAAATTTATTTTAGACAAATTCGAGAAGAGACAATATGATTCTGCGGCATGGTTAGGTAGATTTGAAGACGAATGTCACCGGTTCCAGATTGACTTGGATAGTGTTAAAATTCAGGCTCTACGCTTCTTCGTCGTTGGCCCAGCAAAAGACTGGTATGAAACTAATTTAAGGAAGATTGGTCTAACAGCTTCTTGGAAAATGTGGAAGGAATCTTTTTTGAACGTTTTTGTTGATAAAGGTTGGTTTATTGTTAAAAAAGCTTTCAGCTACAAATATTTGGGGGGGATCCTTAATTGATTACGCCCTGACAAAAGAGAAATTATGCCTCGAAGTAGAACCCAACGGAACTGAACTATCCCGGATCAATCAGATAGTTTTTGGTTTGCCAATTGAAGCGCAAGACGAGCTGGATAGAGAAGAGATAACTAGGGTAGATAAGCTATATGCAGAACTACGGAAGTTGGAGGATGCTTTTGCTAGAAAAAAAAAAGAAAAGCCGGCAAGTCCGAAGTTGATAAAAAAATCCATTCCAAATTCTTATCACAAAATTGAACCTCAACGGAGACAACCGTGTCCTAATTGTGCGGTCCTTGGTTTTCCGAATCGTTACCATCCGATAGCTGAATGTCGTAACAAACATTTCATAACTGAAAAACAAAAATCGACTATGCCTGGACATTCTACGAATCTTAACGAATTTGAGGCACTGAAAATTGATCTTGCTAACAACGATTTATACTAGATAGCCGGGCGGAATTAGATCCGTTGATAAAATTAACCGTAATTATTAACGACAAATTCAAATTAAAAGCTCTTTATGATTGCGGCTCTAATGTCACATTAATTAACCAACGAATTGCTGATTTGCTAAAGTTGAAATTAATAGAACAAAAGAATGTACTCAAAACGATCAGCGGACCTAATTTCACTTCAGCCCGGGCTACAATTATGCTTCGTATTGGAAACATAACAGATTCCCTAACAACTTACGTTGTCAAAAATGATAATTTCTCCTATGATATTTTACTTGGTATCGATGCTATTAAGAAATTTAAGTTGGTTCAATATGACAATTTACGCATTTGCCAGCGCATGGATAGCGGCAAATTGATAGATCTACAGGGAGACCGATCCAATAGTGATCAGAAATTTTTTTTTCAACGATCAAATGATGATCAGATACAGATTCCAAACGATACTGAAGATTTTGATGAATATATTGAGTTAAATTTCAATGAAAATTTAAATACATGCGAATTTGAAGCTGACTTACAGCATATGGATGATAATGATAACAAACGAACGATTTTACGACTTTTAGAGGACTATAGGCACCTGTTTGCCAAAGACAAATTCGATATTGGCAAAGTGCGATCGAAAGAAGCAGAGATAAAACTACTTAGAGACGAATATGTCACTTCTCGCCCATATAAATGTTCGATCCCAGATGATGAAGAAATAAGGACTCAAATCAAGAAATTATTACATGCGGGAATTATTGAGGAATCTGATTCTCCATTTGCTTCTCCTGTTACCCTTGCGTACAAGAAAGATGATGGGAGAAGATCTCGTTTATGTATCGACTTCAGAAAGTTAAACAAATTGGTGGTACCAGAATGTTTTCCATTCCCTACGATCCAAGATGTGATCGACAAAGTTGTCAATTGTGAATATTTTACAGTTTTAGATATCAACTCTGCGTTCTGGTGAATCACACTGAAATTGCAAGATCAAGAAAAGACTTCTTTTGTCACAAAATATGGAAAGTTTATGTTCCGGGTTCTTCCCTTTGGTCTTAAGAATGCACCAGCAATATTCCAAAGAATATTATCAAATATTATCCGAAGAAATAATTTAGATGAATTTTGCGTTAACTACATAGATGATATTTTGATTTTCTCCCGGACTTGGGAAGATCATCTTCAACATATTGAAAAATTCTTACAGGTTATTGACGCTGAAGGTTTTAAGTTGAAACTTGTCAAATGTTTGTTCGCAGCGAAATCAGTAAAATATCTGGGGCATGTCATTTCAAAGAATAAGGTTTCGCCAGCACAAGGGAATTTGTTCTCGATCCAAAACCTTCAACGGCCTTCTGATAAGACTGGTGTGCGTAGTATTCTGGGTTCCATAAACTTTTATTTGAAGTATATTGAAAATAGTACTCAGAAACTGGAACCACTACATCGGCTATTGCGGAAAGATGTCAGATTTAAATGGTCTGATGATTGTGAACGGACCTTCAATATGATCAAGGATTATCTGTGCTCCACACCCATTCTAGCCATTTATGATATTGAGAAGCCCGTCTTCATAGAGACAGATGCCAGCTACAAAGGTATCGGTGCCACGCTGAAACAACCACAAGAAGACGGAATCCTACATCCTGTAGCCTATTACTCGCGAAAGCTTTCGAATAAAGAAAAACGATTGGACGTTATTCACTTGGAATGCAAGGCCATTAAGGATGCAATAAAGTTTTGGCAATATTACTTAATTGGGCGTCATTTTACTGTCTGCAGTGATCACAAACCGTTAGAAAATTTAAAGACAAAAGCCAGAACTGATGAAATCCTTGGAGACTTAATTCTTTATTTATCACAATTCGACTTCAATATTATATATAAAAAAGGCAAAGAAAATATTCTCGCGGACCTATTGTCCAGAAATCCGGTCCTTGAATATTTCGAGAATGAAGATGCGATCCAGGTTGTAAACTTAATAGATCTACCTACTATATTAGAGGACCAAGCTGGACATCTTTCTGATTTGAAAACTGCTAAAAATATAGAGTTTAAACAAGGTATAATGCTTAAGAAATTAAAAGAAAAGTCAAGGATTTTTGTTTCTCCGACGTTAGGTCACGAAATAATTGAACTTGTGCATCACCATTATGGTCATATCGGTCCAGCACATATGATCGCTACGATCAGACCACATTATTACTTCAAGGGTCTCAACCAAGCTATACATGCCTTCTGTAAGACTTGTAAGATTTGTATTGAAAACAAGGTTCGTCGTAGTCGTGCTATCGGCCTCCTCTCGCAAATGGGTCCTGCTACAGAGCCTTTTCAAATCATGTCCCTAGATAGTGTAGGAGGATTTGCGGGGAACCGTTCTCCCAAACGATTTATGCATATCTTGGTAGATCATTTCACCAGATATGCATGGATTTCCACCACAAAGGGTCAAAATGCCCAAGACTTCATAAATTTACTTTCTCCGATTGCAAAACAGAATAATATTTCGATACTCTTAGCTGATCAATATACTGGTATCAATTCTACCGCTTTTAAAACCTATTTAGACAAAGCAGGAATACATATCGTATTTACTTGCGTTGATCACCCTGAATCTAATGGACTCAATGAACGCTTAAATCAGACATTGGTAAATCGCCTCCGATGTAAAATAAACAATGCTAATCGAAGAGCCTGGTCAACCCTTGCACAGGAATGTGTCGCCGAGTACAACGATACAACTCATAGTTCCACACAGTTTGCACCATCATATCTACTACTTGGTACGAAACCTACGATCTCACCACTTCCAGATAACAGCAAAACGACGCTACAGGAAGACCGCAAACTAGCTTTCCAGAATTCTATGAAAATTTTTCAGGTTAATAAGAACCGTGTAGATAAGAATCGGCGTCAGCATACTTTTAACGTTAATGATTTAGTCTATATCGAGAATGGTAGTAAATTGAATCGTACTAAGTTGGACCCAGTTCGAATTGGGCCTTTTCCCATTATCAGACGGATTTCACAGTCCTTTTATGAAGTTGCTTGTGAAAAAAAAAAGAGGGTTTCCAATTTCTTCCACTCCAGTAAGCTGTTTCCCTTTACCCCGCGCGAAGCGTCTTCAGGGGGGGAGGTGTAAAGGCTGGCCTCACAGCTGGAACCCTACATAATTGTTATAGGTTGTGTTCTAATTGATTATTGTATTTGGTTTTCTACTACGTTGAAGAAACGTGAAATTTAATTCTTTTATTACAGGTAAACATCCTACATATATCAATGTATGTTTACTGTGTTTAAATATTGTATCTTAATATTGTTTGTTTGTACTTTTATTACAGAATAAAATCACGTTGAAAAAAACATCTTACATATATATATATATATATTATTTTTGTGTAATTAGACAACATAAAAGTTAAACAAGTTCTTTATCTTTATTTATTTTTATAACTTGCCCAAATAGTCGATTCATTTTGGAGAGAAATCGAAAACTTAAATAGTTAATTAATGCGAGAGGAAGTACATTAACGAAGTTATTATATTTGACATTATTCTATGACAAAGAACAAACCAAATTTAAATACCATAGGATTA